>JAXIVH010000004.1:2059167-2074167 GCA_036785325.1 Urophycis tenuis
AAGTGGTCACTATCACCTTAGTAGTCACTTCATAACTGCTCATTCACAAACTCTGCTTCCCTTACATGCTATCTCTTTGTGTATGCTATTTACTTTCTATAGTGTATGCCTAGATGTATGTATATTTATGTATATTGTTCCATATGTTTATAGTATATATTTATATTTACACTGTACTATACTGTTCTTCACTGTCTTTTCTTTTCTTTTCAAATGCATTTCTTTTATTGTAACAAATGCAATTTTCCTCAGGGATCATTAAAGGATTTCTGTCTGTCTGTCTGGACACAAATTGAATAAGCATTCTAGGGCCCATTCTAAGGGAGAAAGTTGATGTGTGCTGTGTTAGCTCAGACTCCGACTTGCCTTTGTGCATTCTTCCTGAACAAGCAGAAGCTGTTATTGTTGCCTTCCAACTGCGGCTATTAATCACTAGTGCAGGACAAATCATCCATGCTCCTGGTTTGCCTCTGGCTTCCATCTGTCGACACTATGCGCACTATAAGTCCCATCAGTTCAGCATGTGAAGCTCCATTCATACTTTACCTGTAATTACCTTTAAAGGCCATGGAGCAATATGAATGCTATATTTATGTATTTATGGACAATTTGTATTATCACTCAATGTGATGCCTATTTTCTGTACAGTCAATCAATTTATGATGAAGATTCACGCTAAAAGCATAACCAAATATATCAATATCAATATATATTCATAATTAGAAATATATATAATTTATACATATAACAATTTGAGCAATAAATATCCTCTGACCAAATATGTGTTCATTATTATGATATATCGGCCCACATCAGCCAACATTTGGAATATCGGCCTTGATAGATTGACATGAAAATGGCCGATATGAATGGCTAAATAAAATCAATAATATTGGCCTATAGCAGCCTATGAATATTGGTGTCAGCCAAGAGTCAGGATGTATTATATTGATGCACCCCAATGATTCATTACCTTCCTTTCGAGACCTTTATGTTCAAATCTCAAGGGAACCATAAAAGCCATTACACTGCCATCATATAATCTGATTATGTCTTCTCTTTTTTCGAGGCATCGCCTTGAATCCTCCAGTCCTCAGCCCCCCATGTTCCGGTCTTTCAGCACTTAAGACCCTTCAGAGACAAGCAGTTTTGAACCCGGCCTGTCCGATTGTCCATATTCTCAGAGAGATTTACTTTGACAGCAAGGCAACCATCTCTCTATGCATCAATCCCAGCACCAATTATATCTCCTCTGTCAGTCTCTGGAAGCTGAATCCACCCTCTATGTCTGTTGCTACCACCCTGAAATCCACCCTGCAGTATCACAGGGGTGTGGAGCTTAACGTGTCACAGGAACAACTAGAAATATTTACATTTACATTGACATTTAGGGCATTTAGCAGATGCTTTTATCCAAAGCGACTTACAAAGAGTACATTTGTCATAAGAAGGTGAAACATTTCATTGCTGCTAATACAGTAAGAAAGTCACCAGAACAAGTTTCAAGGATTTCAATTGCTAGATTAGCCATTGTTAGTATACAACATCTCTGACTAAGTGCCAAGTTACAGAGAGCGATCAAAGTGCCAAATTACAAAGAGCGATTAAAGTGCCAAGACGTACAACAAATAAGAGCCTGAGGGTAGGGTTATGCGGGGTTCAAATTAACTCTGAACAAGTGGGTCTTGAGTCTCTTCCAGAAGATGGGGAGTGACTCTGCAGTCCTGACATTGGCAGGGAGCTTGTTCCACCACTGCGGTGCCAAAACGGAGAAGAGTTGAGATTTCGCCATCCGACCTTTTCCTCCTTTTAGTGATGGTGGTACCAGTCGACCAGCTGAGGTAGTTGAATGGAGTGCTCGAGCAGGGGCACGGTGTTTCACTAATGTTTGGAGGTAGGTAGGGGCAGTTCCATAAAGGGCTTTTTAGGCCAGTAGCATTGTCTTTAATTTGATTTCGGTTGAACATGAGGCGTGCTGCAGCATTCTGGATCCGCTGCAATGGTTTAATCACGGTTACAGGGAGTCCAGCTAAGAGCGAGTTGCAGTAGTCGAGGCGGGAGGTGACTAGTGCTTGGGTCAGGAGCTGTGTTGCTTCCCTCGTGAGGAAAGGCCGGATCCTGCGGGTGTTTTGTAGAGAGCAAATCTACAGGAGCGGGTCACTGCAGTGATGTTTGCAGTGCAGGACAGTTGTTTGTCGACTATTACGCCCAGGATCCCTGCGGTTGGTGAGGCAAATACTGTCATGCCCTCGACCGAGACCAGCAGGTCCCTGTGAGGGCAGTCTTTCCCCAGTATGAAGAGAAGCTCAGTCTTTGCGAGATAGAGCTTGAGTTGATGCGCAGTTGTCCAAGAGCTGATGTCTGCCAAGCATTCTGAGATGCGCGTTGCAATCAGAGTGTCTGAGGGGGGGAAGAAGAGGAACAGTTGAGTGTCGTCCACATAACAGTGATAGGAGAAGCCGTGTGATGCGATTACAGAGCCTAGAGATTTGGTATATAGGGAGAACAGAAGCGGTCCTAGTACTGAGCCTTGAGGGACACCGGTGTTTAGCGAGCAGGGTTTGGACAGGGAGCCGTTCCATGTGGCCTGATAAGTGCGATCCATAAGGTGAGATGTGAACCAGGCTAGCGCAGTGTCAGTAATCGAGTTCAGCGAGGGTGGCGAGGAGGGGCTGGTGGTTCACGGTGTCGAACGCCGCAGAGAGATCGAGGAGAACAAGCACCGACGAGAGGGAAGAGGCTTTGGCGGCACGAAGGAGGGCCATCTCTGTAGAGTGCGCAGTCTTGCAACAATTACTGCAACAAGGCAACATAACAGAGTAGCGTAATCCACAATGTCATCTTGTTCACATGTGGACAGAACCTGAATGTGTGGGTCTGAGTGTGTGTGTCCTTGGTGTTTTTGGAAAAAGCACCCAATGTTTTTACATTGAAACCAGGTATTTCTTCCCTGATATATATTGTGTAACATCAGACCCTATTATATGCATGCTGATATAAGTGATATAATAATGACTAATTACTGCTTTAATGATCATGATACTTATGTTACTGACTTCATGATACTGTTACTGCCAAAACAATGCGGCACGTTACTATAATTATTAGCTCATTGAAGCTGTTTTCATCAGATCAACCAAGATCTTTAAACCGAGAGGGGGCACCGCATACGTGCTTCTAACAAATGTACTTATTGGAGTCACTTTGGATAAAGGAGTCTGCTAAATGCCCTAAATGTAAATGTAAGTGATGATTGGCTGAGGTACAGTAAAATTTTATTGTAAGCCAAACAGAGGTAGAGTTGGGTGGGTGTTGTTGACACACAAACGAAAGCAAGCATAGTCGCACACACAACAAATGAATAAACAATCAACAACAAGAATGAGGAGCCCAGTTAATCCTAAAGTAGCCTTCTTGAATTGGAACTATAGCCATTGCATTTCCTTTAATGAAATTAAGGAAGAAATGTATACGAAATAATGTATACGTTAAATGCACATTATACCCTGGACAAAAGTGCTTCTCCACGTCGGTGTCAAGCAATTCCAACCTAATGAAACATCTTTCAATGCCCCATGCTTCCACAAAATTAGTGGCCATGACCACCGAAGGAGACAAAGACAGTGCCACACAATCAAAACTACTGAAGCTTGATTTTTCGACCCAACACGTTTTTTTCATGATATCAGCTGCCCCCCATTCCTATTGCATTTTCCTTGTCTGTGTCTTGGTATCAGCTGCCCCTCATTCCTATTTTGTTTTCCCTGTCTATCGTGGTATCAGCTGTTCCCCTCCCTATTGTGTCTTTCCCTGTCTGTCTGTGTTGTCCTGGTGGCCGTGGTCACTCATTCCAATTAGGGAGTTTGTCAGCTAGTGCACCTGGTCTTCATCAACCAATCAACCCCTGCAATACATACTGTATAATGTAGCTCTCCTTCCAGACTTTGTCTGATTGTACGCCAATCACAATGGTTGATACACTTTCAGACTCTGGTTTCTCTTCCTCATTGTACTTATCTCCAGCGAAGTACTGAGCTGATACGTCGTGTTCATCTCTCTGCTTTCCTTGTGTTTCCAGAACCAGTTGCCAGCCTGCCGCTCTCAAATTGCCTGCTACCTGCCTATCACTTTTCGACTCCCTGCTTCCTCTGCTATCTGCCCTTGGTCCATCCTCCACCTTCACCCACCTGGAACCATTCATCATTACTCTCTTGTTCTTCCATTAAAACTCACTGTTCTCACTACCCAGTTTGTCTGTGTTCTGCATTTGGGTCTTCCCAACCCTAAACCCTAAAAGTTTTGTCTCAGACCGAGCTTAATAAACTGGTAGCCAGGTATGTTGTGGAGGACATATTGCCTTTAGAGAGGTGGAGGTGGGGTCCAAATTCTTTTGACACATTTGAACATTTAATAATGAAAAGTAATGCAATAGTTACTTTTATCATTTGTAACTCAGAAGAAGTAACTAGTGTTAGGAAAAATATTATCTAGCAATGGTACGGTTAGGTTGATCTGACATTCTGAAGAAGGACATAGTGAAGATTGTATTCCTCTTGGCGACTTTAAGTCTGACTCTCTGGAACTTGGAGACATAACATAAAGTGATTGAGGGATACACCTATGTCATGTCAAATTTGCTTAGTAACATGTAATCTTTATACATTATAAGCCAATCAGAATGGGACACTCCTGTCATGCTGTTCCGATTTGGGACTTGTATATAATACACTGTGTTTCCGGGAGCAGGCAGAAAGAACTGAGGAAGATTCACGCACAAATCTCTTGCTTGATGAAATCCTCTGCTTCTCCTCATATGAGACCAATAAACAACTTCAGCTTAAACTATATAGAGTTCCTGGCACTTCTTGTTCTTCGGCATCAACAACAATCGCCTCACTATCAACTAGTAACTGTAACTAATTACTTCTTTAAAGTACCGTTCCCAACACTGCATCACAACGTCAGTCTGGCCCTGGCTGGGCCATAATTGATTTTCCAAATATGACCACTGCCTTATATTGTTTAATCCTGGTGTGGTGTTCATATTGCTGTCATTCAGCCAGTGTTGGTGGGTCTGGTGGACATGCTGCATTTTTGGGTTTTTAATTCAACACAATCAAACAATTTTACTTAAATACTCAGATTTAAACATAATACTGAGAAAAAAGCCCCCACAGACCCCGAACACCATCCAAAAAAAAGTAAAAACAATCAGAATGATACTTATGCCCTCTTCGCTCTTAATCTTTCTCTTGGAAATATTTATTTTGACTGCTACACTTTCCTTGGGCATGGCATTGTGTTTTCACATGGTGGTCTGCAGCATGAGGAGTCATTCATCATGAACTGTAACTAACTCCCCTGAGTGCTGATTGGTCAAAGCATTTTCAACAGGATCAAGGTCAGATCGATCTCCAGAGAGAAACTGAATGTGAACTTGTGAGATCGGGATGTTTTTGTTTTCTGTTTTTTTGTACTGATTTCCTCCAGCACTGATTTCCACCAATTTAAATGTTTACATTTGTGGAGGTTGCAATTTACATTACTCAAATGAATTCCACGCAAGGAATTACTTGTGCATAGGAATGCCCGTGAGTTTAATTCAGTTGAGTCTGCCTGAGCTGGAAAGCAATTAGCAGAGTCAAACGTAATAATTGGAAATCTAGTCTCACTGTTATCTCCATGAGTTTATTTGCTTTTTTTTTTAAATCGCAAATATCTCACAAAGTATAACGTTTACAAAAAAGAAAAATATAAAGCACAGCCATACGGAAGTAGACCTTTGTAATACAGTCGAGGTTCAGTCCTTTAGCTTCGATTAATTTCATATTTCGGTGTGAATAATAATAATGTGATTTCAGAAATATATCTCAAAGGCGAGTCTTACGTGCGAATCAAACGTTATCGCTAGGAGCACGAAGTGGAGCCGACGATAAGGTTCACACAGCAGCGTGTTTAAATGTACCCAGCTGGAAAGGTTGCCTAATTAGTAGTTCTCGAGCTGTGGTCAAACAGCTGGGAGCCATTGAAAGCCTATTATATATTTACTTTTTAAATCGTTTGTATCTCAAAAAGTATAAAGTTTACAAATGAAAATATAGTAGCACACCTAGGCTCAACAAGATCTTTGTCATGACGTTTCAATTGTATCATATGCTCCAGTATGAAGAGCTGCATTAATTTCACGTTTTGGTGGGAAGAATCATTAAAAAAAAGAAAGAAGGATAACAGGATTGTGCATTTCTATGCACAATAATAATGTTGATCTTATCAAGGATGAAGATCAAATTCTTTTGACTTCTGGTGAGGCCCCATGTCTAATCCGGCCAACAATTAAATCGAACGCAACTGGACTTAGATTTGTCTGTGAAGACGTTTCGCCTCTTATCCAAGCGGCTTCATCAGTTCGTAACGCATCAGTCTGACTAGTCCGCACTAGTCTGACAAACAGTGGAGTTAGACCCAGGTATTTAACCTCAGTGGAAGTGTCCACCCACCAATCTCCTAAAACAATAGATCATTAGTGTAGCTTCACCTGACCATTGTTTGGGGCCTGTGAGTCATCTTGGTGGATGATGGTCATTAGCGGTGGGTGGGGCCACTGGAGAACGACCGTCGTTAGGTATGATGTGCAGTTACCAGTGAACGACAGTCGTTGTGTTCGTTAGAGCCACTTGAGGTTTGTTTTGGGCAGCCTTTGTTGTTTGTCAGACTACTGCGGACTAGTCAGACTGATGCGTTACGAACTGATGAAGCCGCTTGGATAAGAGGCAAAAAAGGTCTTCACAGACAAATCTAAGTCCAGTTGCGTTCGATTTAATTGTTGGCCGGATTAAACATGACCTGGATGAATGAGAACATTCATAGACTTAGGCCCCATGTCGTGCAGTAGGCCATTCCTAGTAGTAATGTGTAGACTCACCACCCGTCAGATTGTTTTTAGAATTCAAAGCCTCCGATGAAGAGCACTCTGGAGAATATCATCCATAACCTGCTGCTGAAACATTGAACAGCTCATAGTGTGATTCATCAAAGTTCATGGAGATTACAGATTCAATTTTAATGTTCTATTTATATTTTAATACTAGAGCATCAATAAAACATTAAATCTATCTCATCAAAAATATTGGATGGGAAATATTTTTTCCATCCTCCATCCTTCCCAAGAGAGTATATTCTGCACCAACATAAAACTTACAATATGTGAATATAGCTGTAGCTGTAGCTACCCCTTTGAAATGTGTTTCAAATGATGATGCCAAGAGAAATTGGGGGAATATGAGGGGGAATGATGTGCCACAGGGGGCATCAATGTGCCCTATTGTCTTCACTTTGCTGCTCACACATTGAGATTGGTCTCTACTACTGATGCCTAAAAAGCAATTTGATGCCTACTACTGATGCCTAAAAAGATTTTGGCTGTTGATGCCTCAACAGCCAAAATCACACCTCAATTGCCAAATGTCCAGCTTTGTGGAAGGCATCTGAGCTAATAAACCACTCTGCATCTGGCATGGAATTCCCTCTTTGACTGCTTGAATCTATGATGACTTCTCTTCAGCTTCGTCTATTCAAAGAGGTTGAGCTTGATTTCTTGAGTACTGCAAATTATTGACACCCATTGCGATGTCCACATATCGCCTGCAAGGCGAGTCGCAATGTGTTTATCACAAGCTTCTGCCTAAACCTTTCACTATGCTGTCCAAACTGCAGCAGCTGAAGTCATCAAACCTCAGGTACTGCTTTTGCAAGACAGTATAGAGGGCTTTGAACAGAGGATCCAAAGCTACATTTACATTTACATGTAGGGCCATTAGCAGACACCTTTATCCAAAGCGACTTACAAAGAGTACATTTGTCAGAAGAAGGGGAAACATTTCATTGCTGTTAATACAGTAAGAGTCACCAGAACAAGTTTCAAGCATTCCAATTGCTAAGTTAACCATTGCTAGTATACAACATCTCTGGAGAAGTGCCAAGTTAGCTGTTGATGAATGATAAATAGAAATGTATAAAACAAATCTACAGAACGGTTTTTCCCTCACAATTGAATCAGTGTTATGATGATTACAGCATCTCCGCCTGTTTGCTAGATTCTATGAATGCCTGGCTCAACTAGAGACTGAGGATTCTCTCTGGGTTTGCTGCAACCACTGACAGATCTTTGGGGTGGCCATAATTATGGGGGCAGTGACATGAAGAATTCAATGTGTGCTTGTAAACACTGTCACACCAGCACGTCTTGTTGTAAAAAAACAACCTAAAACGAAATCCTGAATCTCAGTAATCTTATAGTCTGAGCACCCGTTCCATGAAAAAGAATCAAATAATGTAATGTTGCTTGGGACACTAATTTTCAATGTTTCAAAAAGCTCCGCGCTACAAAGTGATTTGCTATATCGCCAATTGGTTTCAGTGGCCGTTCTCGCTGCTGTTCAAACAACTAACTTGCAATTAGAAACTAGCTATCACCTATGTCTAGTACTAGCAACATGAGGGGAAGAAGGCCATCTAGGAGGACACCTACCAAGCCAGAGCTGGAAACCCTTCATCATCTGAAAGACCCCAGGAGGGTCCTGGTTTTACTGGATGTATATCGTCTCATGAAGCGTATGTTTTTGAGCTTTAACACAGCCCTACCATCTTCAGTACCAGTTGAGCATCTTTTCTCACATTTAGAAATGGAGTCCCTCACCAAGGACGTCTCACTGCTGAAATGCCTGATAAGTCAGTTGTGCTCATGGAAATATAAATAAAATAAGTTAAATGTGTTAGTGGATAATACATCAAGGTTGTGTTAGTGAATGCAATGCAAATGATGTATTGGAATTTTCATAAAACACATTTCACACACACGTCATTTAAAGATTATATTTGATACATTTGATGGACATGTATTTTGTACCTCGATTCAGATCAATGTATCTGAGTGGAGTGGCTAGCAGGTTTAGGGCTGAAAACATCATCAATATAAGATAAAACCATTGACTATCTGCCTTAAAATCAATTCATTGTAAGACTTGCAACCTGTGAAGAGTGGCCAAGACAGGTGAGATGAGGTGAGAAGCTTCACAACAGTGTTTCTGCATTAGCTGCTGATGGGATAGTGGACTGACTGGTACAAGTGTAAAGGGAGGGGCAGCAGTACTCAGTGCACTAGATGAATGGCAGTATTACCTTGTCTAAGTCATGGAAGGAAAGACATGGATTGTTTTGGGCTATTGTTCTAAAATTGGGAAAAGCTTGATGCAATGACAGTTTATTTGTATATCAGAATTGATGTCTGGTTAAAAAAATACCCCAAGATTTATGGAGAAAGGGTTGACTTTGGTAGACAGGTGGTCCAATTGACCAATTCTGATTTGCTGTCTTTAAGTTCAAAGAAGTTAGAAATTTGTCAGCAATACAATCCCTGAGGTTATTTAAGGGGCATTGGTCCATTTTAGAGGGAGTAATCTGCCTATCGGCATAGCAATGTAAGGAGGTATTGTATTTGAGAACGATTTGACCAAGAAGAAGCATGTGTATAGAGAATTGAATAGGGCCCAAAATAGAACCTTGTGGAAAACAGAGGTTCCCTACAGGTGCTTTTCTGATGAAAATAACTCATGAACGATTAGGTGCCCTTCCAAGTGAGAATATACGATGAAGTGCCTTTGCAAGGGAAAGAAATAACAGTGAAGAAAATGATGTGCAGTGTCCTACAGTCTAGGGCAGGATTTCCCAAAGTGGCTGCAGTGACGATAATCCAAATACTTTGATAAGATTTAAGGGTTTATAGTTCCCAGTGTGTTTTTTTTTAATCATGGAGATGTGGTTATACATTTAATCTGGATAGGTTAATAACATAATGTTAATCTTATCAGCGATGAATATCAAATTATTTTGACTTCTGGTGAGGCCCCATGTCGGGCAGTAGGTGCCATTTGTATTTTTCTGCCCCTGCCCATCAAACAGCATGAGTCTGCCACTGGCATCATCCTCTTCGACTTACTGCAGATAATCGCTATTTGCTATCTTTATTGCTATGCTAATATATGTCTAAATATAGGCTGATGAATGAAGAAACTTTGTGAGCAGCAGCTAAGTTAAGGACTTTAAAAACTTGGCTACCCACAAGCCACAAGCCAGCCCAGCCTTCTGCAAGGGATCCCAAAAAAGCCCAAAGTCCCCTTTCAATATGTATCTGCATGGTTTGCCTGAATGCTACACGCAGACATAAGGCAACAATGTGGAAACGTTTAAAATGTATTCTTCTGTGCACAACCTAATGTGTCATTACACCAAATGTACGCTAGAGAGTGATTTCTCAATTAACTATACAACCAATGTGAACATCATTTGGATGATGTAGCGCATGGGTCTGCAACATCAAAGCTGACATGGCATTGCTTTTGTTCGCCTTTGATTATGTTTTTGTTGTCCTATAATAAAATATTAAATATAGTCAGAATCATATGCAAATTCACTTACCACTAAACTCCTTTCTCCTCTTGATTGACTGGAGTCAAAAGTGTTGGATAACTGTTCTGCCTCCTGCCTATCAGATTGTGAGCCATTGTGTCATATCTTCCCTTCGTTGACTGACCATCATCAAAGGGGTGTGGTCATAGGATGTGAAGGAATGTAGTTCCTCCACTATTTTGCCAAAAAATGGAAATTGGTGTCATAGGCAGCACAACAAAAATGTTTGGGCCCCAACTTTGTCCAAAAAAAGGATTTCTTAAAAAGCACAGATCAGACAGTAGTATAAAGTATAAATAGTCTTGTTAAGCCTTTTTGGTCTGTGTCCAGGTTTTTGGTGTGGCACTCCTAAGTAAGGCCTAGCAATAATGAATGAATACACGATACATAAACTAAAATTAACCATACAAAAATATTTTAATGTCAAAAAAATGTATTCTGGTCTGATAAGAGACTTGAGGCTTTTTATTTATTTATCATTATTCAGTGTTATCACTGCTTTTTAGGCCTACAGAGTGGCATGGTTAGGCTGTCATTTGTGCAGAAGACATGCAAAATGTGTGGAACCTCATCTTCTATGGCAGCCTACTCGTTAGGATGCATTCTTGCTATAACATAACCTCCTCTGCCCATTGATCCCATCTGGACTGTTAATCAATACATCAATTAAGCTTCCATTAAAAATACATTAGATCCCATGGCCAGAGACCCTGAAGATATGAGACCTGAGCTCTTTGTCATCCCCCTCCCCCTTTCTTTCCCCGAATAATGTATAGGCTTTTAACATAACCATGCTTCTCTGAGTAGGGACCACATCTATTACTTATTGATAAGGTTGGACAGCTGGTAAATGGGGTGCCTTCCAACACAGTCAGGGCAACGGAACGCTGTAATGTAAAATGTAGTTTCTTACAGTTTTCAAAGCTGGAAGCAGGCGCTTCCTGTAATAGTTGTAAGGCAAACTGCAAAGCTTGCTAGGGGAACTAGTCCAACCCAAACTCCCTGGGATGGACCAGTAAGTTATTTTGTGAAGGCAAAAAACCTGCATAATAGTTGCCGCTACTTACCAAATCCAATATTTTCAAACTTTGACATCTTTGTGCAAAACACAACAAACTGTTTTTCCTTTGTTTGCTACATTGGAATTTCCCAGCATGGGATTAATAAAGTATTTCTATTTCTATTTTTCTATTTTTATTTCTATTCTGTTTGCAGCCAATGGTTTCTGATGTTTCACATCCAAAGATGATCACCTAGCTTTATAGCCTGTTGGACCTATAGGACCTACATTACCATGCATTTTGATTGACATTTTGCATGCAAGTGATTGAGGAGGGAGGGAACTTTTTTTTTGGTGTGATTATTAACACGGTGTGATTAGTGAGTAGGCTAATGTGTAGGCCTTGTGAGCTGATGCTACTAGCTATAGATCCAGTTTAAACACCCGCAAAAACTCCATGACCAAGGTGTTGATGATTTCCAGTGTACTATGAATCTTGTAAAACTGTAAGCACAGTGCAGACACAGTATAAACAGTACTTAACGATAAGCATAGCGCAGGATACGAAAGTCACTAGTAGAGCAGTATAGAGATACAGAGTTAGCCTAGCCACACGGCAATTTAGCTTCTGTAAAATAAATGCTTAGACAGACAGAAACGATCCTGTGGTGGTGCTAGATACACAGGATAAACAATTGAAACACCATTAAACTACACTGAAGGAGCAGATAACTCTGATTGTCTTTAAAGGTCCCACATCAACTGCTTCTGTCTTTGGAGAGAGAAGCACTACTACCTCTGTAACAAAAATAGAGAAAGTCTTTTTAGTTTTGTCCTTGATGACTCCTGTTTCAACTTTCTGAACCAATCCATGATGACATCATTAGTCATTCATTTCTTCATTCAGGAAAACGAAGTTCCCTCTTCAAGGCTGGACCTTTTCCTTTGCACCTGTGGAAAAAGCGAAGAGATCGAAGAGACCTGCTTCCTCCAAGTTGTCTGGAGGGATAGGAGGTGCCTCTTTTGAGGGTCAGGAGCATTTCTGGGGTGAGGATGAGAGGCGATTCTGGATCAAATGACACTGGAACAAGAAGTCTTGCATTTATGACTGCTGCTACCTCAGCCATGAGTGTGATCAAAACTTCATGTCAATTGTTTTAGGTTCAAGCAGCATGCATCCCAGAATACGAGGGGGGATGCCAATCAATAATATAGGTTGTGGCTACAATTGCTTTCACTGACATGTCTGCAAATACAGAGTTCCCTTTTTTGTGAGTTTATGGTGAAATAGGATGTGTAAGGATGTGGCATCTGGGGTTCGAGCGAATCTCTCCATCTGGTCCACTCAAATCGCCATGTCATTTGGGAGTGGTGAATACCAGTCCTCTGTTTGCACTCAGCTCTTCATGAACAAAGAGTATCAGCTCTTCATGAACAAAAACAGGTGTGAGGAATGTTTGGGGGTTGTAGAGGCTATTAACTGTTGATAACCCCCCTCTGTAAGTAAAGGGCTCCTGGTCAAATGCAATCTGGAACACGAAGATCTGCGCATATTCCAGGAAACCCAAGAATATGTTGGAGACATCATCATAAGGATGTCTACGTCTTCAATGTCCTTGGAGTGGTTCTCAGGTGAGGATGCCTCAATGACGTCAAGTCGATTTTATGCAATTTTGTGCAACCTTAGGTTAGAAGCTGTAAGCATCTTCTGCCCTTGCCCAAGAACACTGGTGGGCTGTCGGTGGTTACTCGGTGTGGAAGGACTTTAGCGCCAGTCTAGGGAAGCACTGACCTTGGTGGGGTTGATCTGGAAGCTCCCCTGCTTGAGGCCTCCCGACGCCTCTGGAGAACGGCCCCTTAGTGCTATTCGTAGTGTCCTGGGGAGTATTCCTACCGTCAAGCTTGGAAAAGATAGTGGCTTAATGAAACACAAAAGCTGATGAGATATGTGGGAGGGGGTTGTTCTTCAGTGATATACCTACCTCACACACTGTGCTCTCCCTCACACTATGAACTCTTCCTCACACACTGAATCCTTCCTTACACACTGAATGCTTCCTTAAACACTGAAGCCTTACACACTCATGTAAGGAACTCTTGCTCACACAATGTACTCTTTCTCACACATTGTAGCCTTTCTCACACACCGTACACCGTAGCCTTCCTCACACTGTATCCTCTCTCACATACTGTAACTCATCCTCACACACTGTAACCTTCCTCGCACACTGTAACCTTCCTCCCACACTAGCCTTCCTTACACACTATAGCCTTCCTCACACACACAGTCCTCAACTACTAAAAGTAGCTGATGATTTTGCAAACCCTATCATTTTTCTCTTCCATTTGTGCTTACACATCCATAATCTAGTGGCATTTCCTGTCTTCCGTGCAAATTGCTTGAGTATTATATTGCTACTGTCACAACCAGTCTCATTAAAAGTATGAGACGCTCACATACACATGTGCACACGCACACACATGCACACACCGAATAATTAATAACTTACACCAGATCACAATGATGACATTCATTAAACTCAGTGGAGCAAATTAGGGAGTGAGAGGGGGGGGGGGGGGGGGTTAAAGAAACAGGATAGATTCAGAGAAATATAGAATAAAAGTGTGAGGATAATGTTTTCAATTCTCAATAGCAGAGCGTCTCAGTTTTTTCACATAAATTTGAACAATGTACGTGAATGCACAATCAGCACTCTGATCAATAAGATACGTCTTGTGTTACACTGTGGAGCACCCTCAGTGTGTTTCTGCATCTCACTGTTTTTGTTAAGCCATGGGGGGAATCCAACACACAATCTCACACACTTACACACACACACACTCAAACCGATTCACACGCCTCCTCGGCATGGTCTTGGCTCACATCCTTCTAATTCTTCTCATTAACTACTGTTCCTCACTGCGGTGTCACCTTTGGAGCTGAGCTTGGCGTCCACTCCTGCAGCGCACATCCATTAAGGCAGGACAGTAAATCTCTCCTCTCTTTTGTATCCTGTCAAACTTCTTCCACAGCAAAGAAACTTTTAAAATGTGCAGTGTTCAGTTGAAGTCAAGATTTAATTGAAATATGCACAACTAGCATTTAGTTATCATTAGTTTTGGAGGGAAGATATGCATGCATGTGTGCACGTAAAAGGATAAAGGGGCATTTAGCAAACGCTTTTGTCCAACGCGACTTACAATCAGTACATTTGTGGGGTTCGACATTTGGACAGTTGGAGGAGGGGGATCAAGGGGATCGAACCGCCGACCCGACCGTTAGTGGACAACCCGCTCTGTCCACCCACTCTATCTGCTAAGCTACTTCCACCTGTGTGTTTCTGTGCGTGTGTGATTCAAACATACTGTCAATTTTCCTTTTTTAACAATGACAGCAATGCCAATACACTGACACTTAGTAAGTTGGGTAATATCCTTCCAGGTTGCAAAGACCTGGTATTGGAATCCACATAGCCTGGTCGTGGATCCCATTGTTCCATTGCAGCAAATGCAGAATGCTGCAGTACATGCAATTT
>JAXIVH010000004.1:2081667-2104167 GCA_036785325.1 Urophycis tenuis
TTGAAGATGCAACGGTAGAATGACAACAGTGTGGGGTGAAATTTATCCTCTGAATAATCTCTCTGTGGAATAGTTTTTTTTTGTTTGCTGTGAATGAGTTGAGCTTCACATTATGCAAGCCAGGCTGATCAGTCATGTGTTGCAGATGAAAGGAAACACATAGAAGAGATCCTCAGAACCTTCTGCCTCCCCAATGGTTTGGGCAACATAAGAGCATCAACAGAGAAGAGTTTCTGGACACTGTTCTTTCTGGAACAAAAACCTAATTTTCCAAAAGTTATTTCCATACGGCTTGTTCCATCTGGCTAGAATGCAATCGAAGACGGGTTCACAGCATTTTAGATTGCATTTAGTTGTGTAGTTTTGTACTGCAGTGTGTTTGTTATATTTACACTGTATTGTATGCCATGTAAGCCTCCCCATCTCTTTCTCTATCCAAAGAAAGACAAGTAGTGTTGAGGGACTGAGAGTTAATCATGGCTACACCAGAGATAATCGGATACAAATTGGAGACTTCTCCTAAAGCATCAAGATTCAAAGGTACAATATGCAATACGCAGATTGGTGTCCAAATTCACAATATTGGAAAGAGTTGTCTCTGCTGGGCCCCTCCTCCCCAGACTCGATGCTCCTTCATACAGGTTGCCACGTTGAGGACACTGAAGCGCAAGACAAGCCGAAAGCAACATATTTTGAGACTAGTACATTTATTCTATTTTGGCAATGACAAGCAACAACACTGTAAGTTTATTAGTTAATGTATACGATTGCAATTTATTTATTCTTTGCAAATGATTAATCAGCTCATGTGGAATCTGGCTTGAAATCCTGCCAGGCTCTCAGCTGTCTCCATCTTTCAAATACAGCTCCAAAATGTACCCATGTACCCATGTGCACGACTGTGGTCATGGAGCTTTTTCGGAATAGGATGATGATTTTTAGGTCAGGTAGAATCTACTACAATGATCCAGTTTGTTTACTTGCTTCCATGAATGCAGCGTAATGGTACCAATAGTATAAATATCTGGTACCCTGGGTACTTGGAGGCTATCACCTCTTCTTAAGAGACATTGATTGCAATTTCTTTAAATATGATTAAATAACTTTCTTTAAAAATGTATTGATCAGCGTTTAATCACTTTTGGCCTTTTGACCCATGTCAACTGTGTAAAAAAAAAACATAATCCTTCAACATAAGAAACAACCCAGTAAATTATCCCAATGTAGTCCGTCACTACATTAGAATGTGTAGTCTATACCAATACTATAATCAACAAGCACAGAACAGCAATGTCTTTCACATGCTCAAACCAATGGTTTTAGAGCGGCTCTCAATGCCGGTACCACAGGCATATACTGAAAGAGTACTCAGTATCACTGGTGACCAGAGGAAAGCAAAACTGAGCAAATTTACCTTGAACAAAATGCTTTCCTGAAAATAACAAATGAACCAAGGGTTGTTTTTGTCCATTTGCACCAGAGCATTTTGTTGTCTTGGGCGTGGTAGCTATGGTCAGGATTTCCAGAGGAACTGATATCTTGACAGCACCAAGGTCTACAATGAGTCCAAAACTTTTATCCAGAATCTTCCTTTTGTTTGACAGGGCTACAAAGTATCTGTGCCACTAACTGCCACTGCAAAGAGATCAGAGAAATCATAGATAGCAGGGACTACTAGTGACAGTGACATGGGGTCAGGTTTATGTATGTTGGTATGTTCTGCAAAGGGAAAAATTAAGTCTCTCAGTGCACTCGACATCTGCCATTTGCTTGGCATGAAGCAGTCCTAGCCTTCTCAGTCGTACGTTTACATGCAGCAAGAAATTCAAATTTCTGATCGGATCAGATAATGAAATGCGTAAGACTGGATCACTTGTCCGAGTATACATGCCGTTCAGAGAATCAACAGCCGGAGCATGGCTCACTCCGGACGCTATGTGGCGCTGCGCATGCGCAGAATGCAAAATCCGATTCAGATCCGATTGCTGAGTATACATGCCGTTAAAAGTCCGACTATGAATGAATTATCTAGGTGTTGTTATCAGATTTTGAGATGTCCGAAGTAGGTCGGATTAAGGTGTTTATATGCACTTTAAAAGTCCGAACGATGTCTTATATGATTAGAAATTCGACTTTCTTGCTGCATAATGACGTTCCATCATGATGTACATACATACATTCTGTTCAAACTTGTGGGGAGGTCTATGATTCGGTACAAGCCACAAGTTCGGAAGGGTGTGGACCACACAAGACGTATGACAAATGTTTTCACAAAGCTAATCTGCTTCCTCCTCCTCCTCCTCCTCCTCCTTGCTCTTTTCCATTTCAGAGTTGTTTTCACAGCACTCGTCAATACTTCTATCACTGCTGCTGATTGTCTGATCTCCTTTTAAATGCAGGTAACAACGTCAATTACCCATTGTAAATGATGAATGTCAAACCTTCTGTAAGGGGATATTCCAGTCATTTAGATGATCACTTCCACTGTGATTAATGGATTAGGTTCCATGGCAAACAGCAGAAAATGTTACATCAATGGTTTATATCAATGTTTGAAGCCTATCGGTTTTACTCAACATTTTCTGGTGCAGTTCTGTCTTTATATAGAATACAAATCAGAAAGCACTTATTGGCAGTGTGACGGCCTATTACTATCCCTCTCTTATGCTTCTTCCTGTTAGCATGTTCCAGGCCGTCAGCTGGTTGGCTGCACCTTGAGAGGGTGGAGCTATAAATAGGGCGGCCATCTTTGAGTCTCTCTCTCTTCTCACTCTGGTTCTGGCAGCATGGGAACTCTGTGTTTGCGTTTGTTCCTTATTTTACCACTCACACATACACTTGCTTTACACCACTGATAACTAGCATTCATTGCAGTTACGTTGAGTTAGTTTAGTTAAATAAATGGTTATTGCCCTATGTTGTTGTGTGGACTCCTCCTTCTTTGTTGCAAACCTTTGAGCCAGGTTCGTAACAGCAGTGAACACAGGGGTTTTATATGATTTCAATTTGATTTGGGGAGAAAAAAAGCATCATTGTAACAGTGGTGGGTAAATACAGGTTTATGACATCAAACTATACTGTCAACAGTGCACTCTTAAGAGAAAGCGCCAGGCTGATGAGAGAACTGGAGATAGATTTGGTGCATTTACAATGTTGAGCCGACTAAACTGGAGGTCTAGTAAGTGACACAGATGGATGGCATCTCAGTGCTTTTTTCAATCTGCCAAAAAAAAAGGTAAAATAAAGTTAGTTAAGGAGAAATGCAGCTGACTTTTATTGATAAAAAAGTGAAATTAAGACAATCCTTTATTGGCCCAGTCATTATACAGTGGTCTGGAGGCAGTTCTATATGCAGAGCAACTGTTTACTTCATTACAGGGGTTGCAGAGTGGTAATGGTCAAGGAATAGATTTTGATTTTGATTTCAAAGGGGCGTTATCAAAGGGCACAGACTAAAATGCTACTGGACACAATTGGGTAGAACTACAACCAATCAGAGCAACAAAACGTGTGACATATATTTGGCAGGGATCTTAGTTGTTTATCAAAATGCTTCAATGGCTCTCCCATAGCGCGCTCCTGTCATCGTGTTAAAACCACCCCATATTAGACTAGAAGAAATAAAAACAGGAAAAACATTGTGGAGAAAGTTGAGGGACTTTTAAAGAGGCTGAGATGGATCATATCACTTTGCTTCCCTACCGAGAGAATAGGCAGGGAAATAGGGGAACCACTGTTCAGGAGCAGTATTTTACACTCTCCTTGTGTCGAGCTAGAGTGGTCATTGAATGCACTTTTGAGAAAACTGAAAGCATAATGGACATTAATCTTAAACAGAGTCATAAAGGCAATTCAGCATGACAAGGACAACCAGCCAGCCACACAGAGTTACTTCAAAGCCGAATGCATCACAGCAAAAGGGAAAAGAGTCAGGAGAGTCCTTACTGAATTCCTTAATCCATAAAAGCGAGAGCATTGTTACGGACATACAATTTCCCGTTTAGAGATTACCACATTGTATCTCGTGCTATTGGATCTCAGGTCCTAAATAAGCCTATTGGTATTTGCTTTATTTCTGGTTAGTTATCTAGTTAATATCGCAAGTGTTAATGAGTGGGTTCATAATTATCCCAGGCTTGCATGTGAAATTAAATTATATTTGACAAGTGTCCGCTTACCATGACCACCGACTGCCGGAAGACGGTGGCGTCTTTCTGAGGCCGAGTGGCGGTCATGCTGTTCATCCATTCCTTTGTTCAGGTAAGCAGGCCATGTGTGCTTTCAGTGGCTCTCCACACTGGGTGGTTACTCTGAAGACATATTAATGCTCTCCGTGACAACTGAGCCCTTTTCTCCAATTAACGATGGCTGGTGCTCTGGCTCTGCCCAGCGTACCGTGACAGTAGAGCTGCTCTCTGCTGGCCACCGAGACCACAATCTTCTCTGCAGCGTGTGTGTGTGTGTGTGTGTGTGAGTGTGTGTGTGTGGGTGTGTGTGTGTGTGTGTGTGTGGGTGGGTGTGTGGGTGTGGGTGTTTTTGTGTGTGTGTGTGTGTGTGTGTGTGTGTGTGTGTGTGTGTGTGTGTGTGTGTGTGTGTGTGTGTCTGGTGTGTGTGTGTGTGTGTGTCTGGTGTGTGTGTGTGTGTGAGTCACTTGGTTATTCTAAAGAGAATAACCAAGCAGTATAAGCTGACGTCCAAACCTAAAAAGTAGGTCAGGGTTCAAAACCGTAGATGGCAAAATCTTGTTGTAGTGGGGCAGCATAGATAACCTATTGTTCGTTTTGGGATAAAAGTGCTAAATGTGGTACATATATAGCTTAATATATTTAGAATAAATCTGGATATTGGGCCATTGCAGATTGACATTCTGATGACCATGGCAGCCATTTTCCAAAATGGCTGCCAGCGATTACTGGCATAGAACACTTTGGCCACCCCCAAGCTGCTGTTTCCATGTTTTCAGCACCACAAATATTATTGACATACAAGTTAAAGTGAAAAATATGTTTTATTACAATGTAAGGCAATAATAAAGTAAAGAAAATGCAACAAAATGGGGAGATTATCTCTACATGTTATAGTGATAACTGGATGAAACTGTAGCAGTCGCGAGTACAGTTATGCATTAACATAGGCCATGTAACAATGTTCAGTGAATGTACTGAAGCCATTAACTATGCTACTTGAGTTATTTAAAAAGGAAAGTGTAATTGTTGTATACTATTTGAACCCTTCTATGAACACATCTTGATCATGTTAATTGTTCATCAAGGCTTGGCACTGAAAATGATTGAGTACATGAGAGATCGTAGAGAGATCTGGCACATTCTCCCTGACTGAAGCAGAGGCCTGTGCACTGAAGTGCAGCCTTCTTGCACCTGCAACACTTTCTGCAACAACTCTTGCAGCCACAAGAGATCAGCTCAGGGCAGGCATTTTGATGCTTGTGGCAATGTCGTCCAGTGGGGCTCATACATTCCTTCTGTCTTCACCCACCCCCAGTCAGTTGGCGATGGCAGCACAGGGTCTGGTAGCAGTGTCTTCCCCCAGATGTGACCACCCTGGTAGACTGCTCTCTTGACATGCTCCACCAGAGCAGCTCAGTAGGTGGGAAGTTTTTCCTTGGAAAGAGCTTCCTTCTTGCATGGTCCACCTTGCTGCAGGTGCTGGTTCTGTCAAATATGTTGCAGCCTGTCAAAGCATGGAGCACTATAAGGGGACATGACATCTCCGGTCTGAGGCATGTAGCTCTTTGGTGGGCTGCCAGGTAGCAAAAGCTCTTGCCAGTTCCAAATGCTAGCCACAGTTCACATTCAGCCGATAGTTGACTTATGGCAAACACAGCTAAGACCACAACATCAGTGTCAACAGTGTGAATGAGCATCTGGTGGTGGCCATGCTGTGCAGTGTGTGATACATGCAGCAGCATATGACTATCAGCTTCTTCATGGTTGTGTAACCAGTGGCGCAATGGGTATTTGAATGTGGTGGATACTGACTGCCTATTACCAGGTTCGAAAAGAGCTCAGGTGTGTGAAATTACCCATGAATTATGACACGTGAAACCAGGTGAAAGTTAACTTGAATTATTATTAATGTTCCAGACAATGTTCAGCAATTCATATAATCAACAACAGATATAGAAAATAAAAAAATAGGGGGCCCTTTAAATGTCCATTTTCAAGGGGATTCAGTCGAATGCATTCAAGAAAAATAATAACAAGGGGGCCCTTTAAGCTTTCAAAAAGAGGAGCTTTTGGGTATGGCACAGATGCTAACAGTGTTAGTAGCAGGAGGGGGATTTGGCTTGGGGGTTCTGGGGTTTCAGGTCCAACTGGGTAAGCTCGCCATCATTTTCAGGCCTCACAAAAACCTGACCTGCAAGGCCAGGTGAAAGGTCCATTAGTCATCAATTTCGGTTGTACAACATTTTATCTAGTTTCTTCAACATGATTAAATAAAACATTTAAATCATGATTGAATTGTGCATGCAGTAGCTCAAGAGAATACAATATATTTAAATAAATCAAATATTATTTTCATTATCTTTTTAAGAATTAAACCAAAAAACCAATTCAAACCATAAATCAAAAGTAAAATCAAATAATCAAAACCAAACTCACATCCAGTGAATAACTAGGCCTCACTAGCCTCTACAGTTTGGTAACATTTCAAGACATGTCCAACATTTCAAAACACATGTCCAACATTTCAATCAACCATATGACTGAACCATGAAACAAACTCACCGAAGAGTATGAGTTGGGAATGCACAGGAGTAGCAGGATGATTCAGAAACCAGGAGTAGCAAACAGAATAGCAACCAAATAGCATAGCGCATAGCACATGCTGCTTCCAACTGAACTGAGAGAGAGTGGAGTGGCAGGAAGTGACATCACCACAGGAAGTGGGGCTTTTATCCTGCTCAGCTGATTGATAGCTTGGTTGCCTTGGCAACCTGGGCTACACTTTCCCCCCCTGTTCTCATGTACGTCCCGTGACATGTAACTGGTTCGGTGTCAACTGGTCTTGATCGATTGGTTACTTACTTTGACATGGTACAATTGGGAACACCTGGCCCTGCTAGGGCATACGTAAAAGCAGCAGATATACCATGGAACAATGATTGAACTGCTTTTAAGACTGGTTTCCCAGGTTCTGAATAACCAAATCGGTCGGGTGGTCTCCGATCCCTTGTTGAACGCCTTAATACAGGAAGGTCGTCACTACTGTCCGAGTCGGATGTATCCAAGGTAATTGGTGAGTTGGGGGATTGGGGTAGGTCATCCGCCAGTTCTGAACTCTGTTCTCCATTTCCAGGTAAGTGTACATTTTCAGGGCTGTCGGGGTTATCAGGTAAGTTTCTTTCAGGGCTGTCCATGGTATCAGGTAAGTATGCATCAGGTAAGTTGGGTAGGTTCAGAGGAGCATCCCCTTTTCTTGCAGAGGGTGTGCTCTGTGTTGTCTCTGTGTGTATTGGGATGTCAATGATTGTTGGGAATCTGGAAAGTTCAGGGTTGGGAGATCCATTGTACCAATGAGATGGGATGATTTCATCTTCATCAGATGGATTGTCTGAATCAGCAGGATTATCTGAATCTGGGAGCGATTTTGGTCTGACTGGCTGTTTCTTGGGTAGAGGTCCGTCGGATGCAGGTAAGTAACCGCAAGGGAGAAGAAGATCTCTATGTAGTGTTCGAGATGGTTTGTCCTTGTTCTCAGGTCTGACTGTGTACACAGGAAGAGTACCAGCTCTTTTGACAACAATGTACACATCAGGTTCCCATTTGTCTGCCAATTTGTGCTTACCTCTCAGGCGCACATTTCTGACCAAAACGCGGTCTCCTAGTGACAGATCAGAAGCTTTGACATGCCTGTCAAATCTGCTTTTGTTCCTTTGCATGACTTTTCCAGCATTTGCAGTTGCTATTTTATAGCTTTCTTCCAGGTGAGTTTTCAGATCGTGAACATATTGAGAATGGGATGTTTGTTGTTTGTCTTTGATAGGAAGTCCAAAGGCTAAATCAACAGGGAGTCTTGGTTGACGTCCGAACATTAGTTCGTATGGTGTGAATCCAGTGACATCATTCTTAGTGCAATTGTATGCATGAACTAATGGTTTGACAAAGTCCTTCCAATGTGTTTTGTCCTGATCCTTCAGAGTTCCGAGCATGTTCAACAGTGTACGATTGAATCGTTCCACTGGGTTTCCTCTGGGGTGATATGGTGTTGTCCGTATTTTGTGAATTCCAGTTACTTTGCAGAGTTCCTTTATTGTCCGGGATTCAAAATCAGCTCCTTGATCACTGTGCAGTTTCTCTGGAATCCCATAATGGATTAGGAAGTTGTCCCATAGACATTTGGCAACAGTTTTGGCCTTTTGATTGGGTGTAGGAATGGCAACTGCATATTTGGTGAAATGATCCGTCATTACAAGAATGTCCTTTATCCTTCCATCTGGTTCCAGGGATAAGAAATCCATACACACAAGTTCCAAGGGTCTGGTTGTTTTTATGTTGACAAGCGGTGCAGCTTTTTCAGGTAAGGATTTCCTTTTCACACACCTTTCACAGGTTTTGATTTTTGTGTATACATCGGCAGACATTCTTGGCCAATAAAATCTTGTTCGGACCAGATCAAGTGTCCTTTCCATTCCCATGTGGCCCATATGATCATGCAGACTGGTGAGAACTTGGTTTCGCAGTTCTTGTGGTAAGACCAGCTGAAAAGAACATTTCGAGCCAATTTGCCTTCTTCTTACAAGAATGTTGTTCTGGAGCTCCAAACGATGTAGTTCTTTAAGAAGAAGTGGCAGATCGGGAAGTTCGTCCCTTAAGGTAGGTGGTGGTGTGACTCCACTTTCCAGTTGAGTTATCACATGTTGAATGACTTGATCTGCTCTTTGTTTTTCAGCAATCTCAGTTGCTGTAACCTGAGAAAAGACTGATGATCCAAACTGCGTGTCAGTTACAAAACTGTCTGGCAGGGCTTTGATGGACATGGAGAGAGATTGGACAAGAGTTAAGTTATGGGGATTTGTTTCGGAACTGTAGATGAGCTGTCTGTCACAGATTGCTTGGACGGTGGATTGATTAAGGGGGATGAGATCAGCATCAGGCATGTGTTGTTCCCAGAACTTTGATATTCTCTCCCTTTCCTTTTTAGACTTGAAATCATCCAACAGATCACCATGTGGTCTGCGAGAAAGCCCATCTGCATCAGCAGCTTGTTTGCCGGCCCGATACAGGATCTTGAAGGAAAAGGTGGATAGGGTAGCAAGCCACCTGTAACTGGCTGCGTCCAATTTGGCTGTTGTCAAAAGGTAAGTAAGAGGATTACTGTCCGTTACAACTGTGAATTCATTTCCATATAGATAGTCACAGAATTTTTCAGTTATTGCCCATTTGAGAGCAAGAAATTCCAGTTTATGTGCTGGATAACGGGACTCACTTTGAGAGAGGCCTCTGCTCGCATAAGCAATGACTCTGTTATGTCCTTCTTGTTCCTGATACAGCACAGCTCCCAGACCAATGGAGCTGGCATCAGTATGAAGAAGATATGGTTTCTGGGGATCAGCAAAAGCTAGAACTGGAGCAGTTGTGAGTTTTTGAATGATTGTGTCATAAGCCTCCTGACAAACAGAGGTCCAACGGCCACCAAATGGCTCTTTGGGATTCAGATATTGTCCTGGTTTTATTGTTGATCGGAACTTCTTTTGGGATGGTGGATAACCAGAGGTGAGATCATGGAGGGGTTTGACGATAGCAGAATAGCCTTTTATGTATCTTCTGTAGTACCCAGCAAAGCCAAGAAATGACCTTAGACCTTTTAAGGTTTGGGGCACTGGCCACGTGGTAAGTGCTTTGATCTTGTCTGGGTCGGTTTCAACACCGTTGCGTGAAACAACATGTCCCAAGTACCGAACAGATGTTTGAAAGAACATGCATTTTTCAACAGAGAGTTTCAGGCCAAATTCTTTCAGCCGGTTGAGCACTTTCATTAGCCTTGCTTCATGTTCTTCCAAGGTAGGTGCAAAGATGATCAAATCATCGATAAAGACAAGGACTTCTTTCAAGTTCATTTCTCCCATGCATTTCTCCATTAGTCTTTGAAAAGTGCTCGGTGCATTTGTTACTCCTTGGGGCATGCGGTTCCATTCCCAGAATCCTAGTGGACATACAAAGGCGGTTTTGGCTTTATCTGCCTCCTCCATTTCAATTTGGTAATAACCAGATTTCAGGTCGAGTACTGAGAACCATTTAGATCCACACAATGCTGTGAAAGCATCCTCCAGCTTTGGCAAGGCATAAGCATCCTTGATGGTTTGTAAGTTCAGTTTTCGATAGTCGATACATAGTCGTACACTGCCATTCTTTTTCCTTACCACCACGATGGGTGATGCAAAGGGAGAGTCAGATTCACGGATTACTCCGCTTTCCAATAGTTCCTGTAGGTGTGTACGGACAGCATCGACATCTTGTGGATGGATGGCCCTTGGTCTTTGCTTGAATGGAGTGTCGTCTGACAGTTTGATCCGATGAGTAACTTTATCAGTTCTGCCAAAGTCAAGGTCATGTTTTGCAAAGACTTCTGGAATGCTGTTAAGCTTGGCTGTAATGCGATCTTTCCATTCAGGTGAGAGAGGTGAGTCACTGAAATTGAAGTTCAGTGGCTGTGATGAAGAATGATCGGATGTACTTTGCTCTTTTGAGATGATTGAGTTCACTGTACTCATTTGTGCAATAACAGATCTGGCAGGGATGATGACATCATGATCAGATTCATTGCTGACAATGACAGGCAACTGACATGGCTGAAGCTTGGAACAGTCAACCAGACATGATTGAACAATCAAGTTGCCAGGCAAAGAGAACAAAGATGGATGTTCAATGATGACAGCATTTTGTAGAAAGAAATTTGTTGTTGTTCCCTCCAGAACTACTGTTCCTCCTGATGGAATGGTTTGTGGAGTTTTTCCATGCATCCTGATCACACTTTGGTTGGATTGGTTGTGTCTCATTTCAAGGATCTTTAGTACTGCTCTGTATCCATATGGGAGTGAGTTATTGATTTGCAGTTTGTCTTCCAGACATCTCTCATAGAGAACATCAAGTGTGTTTGTGCCAATAAGCACAAGGGAATCCAAGGACTTCACATCAGGCACCACCAAAGCAAGTGTGGGTATGTCTATGGATGTTCCAAGGAAAGCAGGCGGAAAGGTGACATGAAGTTCAATGTAGCCCATATAAGGCACACTCTGACCATTAGCCCCCTCAACTTCCAGTATGTCAACCAGTGGTTTGATTTCTTGATCAGAAAGGAAACTGGTGTAAAAGGAATGGGGAATGGTTGTCACCTGAGAGCCTGTATCCAATAGACAGTTGAATTGTGTCCCTTTGATGAACACTTGTGCGGTGCTTTTGGTGCCAATGAGTCCTTTTGGTAACTTGCAGGTATCGGAAGTGGGTTGTGATTGTTTGTAGTTTATGGGACATTGTTTCACTGCAGCAGCCTCTGGTTGTCCCTCCACAGAGACTGCCTTCAGTTTGATGGATCTTTATTTTTCACATCCCACGTCTGCTGCTTCTGTTGTAGCTGCTTCTTCTTCGCCATCACCAGAGTTGGATTGGCTGCATTACTGCAAGAGGAAGAGATGTGACCATCCTCACCACACTTGAAACAGTACCAAGGCTTTGGTCTGGTGGAGGATTGTGGTACAGCAGCAGCTTTAGACTTTGATGATGTTGGCTGTGTCTTCTGGGAAAGCAAAGCTGACAACTGGCTCTGTAGCTTGTTCATCTGTTTCTTGAGATCATCAAGTTCACTGGAGCCATGTTCTGATGTTGCGCCACAGGCACAAGCACTGTGAGAACTCAAGTGAACACGTTGTTTGGAAGCGCTGGTAGTTCTTCTCATGCGATTCTCTTTTGCTAGCTGTCGGTCTTCCTCTGTGCGCAGCAAGAGCAAAAGCTCTGAAAAGGAGGGAGGATTGTCTTTTTTTTGGTCAAGCAGGTTGGTTATAACTGGGTTCTCCAGGCATCCACGACAGAATTGTCGGATAAGATGTTTCTCTGCTTCATTTGAGTTAATTCCACTCCTTTTCACTACAGAATTCAAGGAAAGTTGCAGACGCTGGAGATACGTAGAGAATTTTTCATCTCTGTCTTGGTAGGTGGTTAAGAACTGAGCAAAAAGCTCATCTCCATCCTGGACAGTGGCAAAGGCTGCATCAAGGACTTGGAGGTAGGTAGTAGATCGAGCTGCGGATCCTAGCCCTTTAACCACATCAGCTGCAGGAGACAGCAAGCTCTCAAGGATTCGTCTGGTAACATGCAAAGCAGACAGGCTGGGATCAGCAAGAAGTAATTCAATTTGAGAACGCCAGGTTTCATAGTCTGTTTCGTTATTGGGTTTGGGACATTTTCCAGAAAAAGAACGAAGTCTGAGTGGAGACAATGAGTGTGGACTGAAGTCCTCCTTCTTCAGTACATGTTCCACCACGATCTTTTGTATTTCAGGAGGGTTTAGATCACCTCCCGAGAGTGTGACACGTCTTGTGTTTCCATGTTCTGGCTCATGCCGGGTAGGCACAGAGCCCTCGTGTTCAAATAGAACAGTTTCCTCCTCCTCCTCGTCACCCTCACCGGGTTTTTTCAGTTCTTTACTCATGTGATTGAGCATTTCCTTCAGTAAAGATTCAAAGCTTCTGCCACTAGAGGTGGCTATTTTTCCAATTTGTTTGAGGTATTCATCCGTGTGTTTGCTACTGACAGTAGTTGCATACTCATCTGCTACAACTTCTAGGGATCTGATATGATAGATTACCCCTTCTTCATCCATATTGTGCATCAATGGCAACAGTGGCTCTAAAGCTTTGAGAGCAGAGTCATCCTTGAACTCAATGACCAGGTTTTTGTGAGCAAGACTGGTGGGATCATCAATTGCAGTGACTTTTTCAATACACCCATATTTCCTTAAGCACTTAAAGAGTTCCTCATCTGTTTCAGCTGTGTTGTTGTCTCCCCTGACAATCACAGACATTTCAATTTTAACCCCTGATTGCTTAATGAAATCCATGACATGAAAATTTTCAGAAAAACAAAAAACAATTCAATGGGTTTCACACATATTGAGCTCCTGGCTGGCTCGCCATATTGTAACCAGTGGCGCAATGGGTATTTGAATGTGGTGGATACTGACTGCCTATTACCAGGTTCGAAAAGAGCTCAGGTGTGTGAAATTACCCATGAATTATGACACGTGAAACCAGGTGAAAGTTAACTTGAATTATTATTAATGTTCCAGACAATGTTCAGCAATTCATATAATCAACAACAGATATAGAAAATAAAAAAATAGGGGGCCCTTTAAATGTCCATTTTCAAGGGGATTCAGTCGAATGCATTCAAGAAAAATAATAACAAGGGGGCCCTTTAAGCTTTCAAAAAGAGGAGCTTTTGGGTATGGCACAGATGCTAACAGTGTTAGTAGCAGGAGGGGGATTTGGCTTGGGGGTTCTGGGGTTTCAGGTCCAACTGGGTAAGCTCGCCATCATTTTCAGGCCTCACAAAAACCTGACCTGCAAGGCCAGGTGAAAGGTCCATTAGTCATCAATTTCGGTTGTACAACATTTTATCTAGTTTCTTCAACATGATTAAATAAAACATTTAAATCATGATTGAATTGTGCATGCAGTAGCTCAAGAGAATACAATATATTTAAATAAATCAAATATTATTTTCATTATCTTTTTAAGAATTAAACCAAAAAACCAATTCAAACCATAAATCAAAAGTAAAATCAAATAATCAAAACCAAACTCACATCCAGTGAATAACTAGGCCTCACTAGCCTCTACAGTTTGGTAACATTTCAAGACATGTCCAACATTTCAAAACACATGTCCAACATTTCAATCAACCATATGACTGAACCATGAAACAAACTCACCGAAGAGTATGAGTTGGGAATGCACAGGAGTAGCAGGATGATTCAGAAACCAGGAGTAGCAAACAGAATAGCAACCAAATAGCATAGCGCATAGCACATGCTGCTTCCAACTGAACTGAGAGAGAGTGGAGTGGCAGGAAGTGACATCACCACAGGAAGTGGGGCTTTTATCCTGCTCAGCTGATTGATAGCTTGGTTGCCTTGGCAACCTGGGCTACAGTTGCATGGGGCCAGGGTGTGGAGATCCTGCAGTACCTGTGTGCTGAGCACCCCCTTCCCATCAGTGAGGACAACTTCCTTGTCTTCCTCACAGAACGCCTGAAGGAGGACCTTGGACAGGAAACTGGATAGTTCTGTCTTGTTGATGTCAACCCGCAGAAAGTTCTGCCAGTTTCATGGTATGGCAGCTTTCCCAACCACACATCTCCTGACACCCTTTCTGTGCTTAGCTCTTGCTCTGCCTTTCAGGGAGTCATCCTTGTAAGTATCCCAAACAAGGTCCACATGTGACACACTGCTGAGAAGATATAGAATATAGATATAGATAGAACATAGATATAGATAGAATATAGATATAGAAGAAGATATGGAAGAAGATATATGGGATAAATAACTGCTGGGCACCTGCTGGCTTCATCATCTGAATGATGGCAGCTCCATCAAGAACTACACAGGTAGCATCAGGGGCTTCAGTCTGAGCTGAGTCTGAGAGAGCGCTGGTGGCCATGCTTGGTTCTCATTCTGAAAGAAGTCTTCCAGGTTTCCATCTCTTGTTTGACAGCTAATGTAGTCATGAGACCAGCTCAACATCACTTTTCATTGATCTGCTGAGCAGCTGAGCTGCTGCTTCTCCTTACTTGCCGTATTTGTCGTTGAGCCAACAAACAGTTTCAACCGGTTGTGGTGGATTGTGTCATCAATGGGCTTTGTTCTCTCCACAAGACATTCCTTTGTGAACGCTTGGAACTGTTGTTGGCCAATCTTCTGTGGCTTCTTAACAGTCTCCACTGCCGATGGATCCACAATCTCTTTGCTGTCAAGGACAAGCAGGTCTTCGCTCTCCTCTTTAAACAGGTTGCCCAGTTTTTCCATTACATTGACAAGTGAGCAGACATCGTTCCTAAATGCTTTCTGCACACTTGCTGTCTGGTCATGGTGGAGCACCTCATCTTGTCTTTCCTTGGTGTGCATTTTCAAAGTCCTCAATCAGCGCTGCAACCACAGGGCCAGCTCCACTGCCGGAGGGCACTATGGTTGTCTGTAAGACCTACCGCACCTCCATCACTCTTGATGCAAGCATTATTCTGCTCATGTGCTTGATCGATGGGGATTGCCGAGAAGACCCGGTTGGTCTTCTGAATGGTGAAATTGCGAATATTAAATTATCTGGCAACATCTGGGTGTCTTGTTGGAAGTTCAGTCATGTCACAGAGATGAAATGGGATCCAGCGGGCATAGCTGATATGGTCCAGAGCAAAGAACCAGGGAACAAGTCAGAGCATCGATGTACATGCTGACGCAGGACATGCTGAAGGCAGGGAATGGGCAGTGGATCGAACCATTGTGAGGTAAAGGGTGGGGGATTGCAATCTTTTGAAACTTAAAAATGCACTATTAAGTGTTTAATCAGCATGAGTAATTTCATCGTGTTTTATTATTATTGAAATGACATAGTTATGTTTACAGTGATTTATTGGGGGGGTCACATCCTATTTTTCCCAGGATGGGTCATGTCCCCCATCCCCCCTGGGATTTCCACCTATGCTACTAGTTCTACTATATTTATCAATGAGATGTCAACATTCTACATAAGTATAGGTATGTTACTTATGTGCTTCTGTACTTTTCTAAATAAAAAGAGAACTGTTTTTACTGATTCACGGCACTATATAAGACAATTAAATGACCAATTACTTTGTAAAAGTCCATATAATGTGAGTATTGTATTTGGTTCTCAGGGTTACTAGGATCTAGATTATGTCTGTTATTGCATGTGGGTCCAATGGGATAGGAAGGTTTGACCAACCGCTGGTGGCCATTTTGAAAAACGGCCACCAGGGTGTGAGTTTGTGGTGGCCCAATATCAGTTATTGGTACAAGGCCAAGACAGAAACTTTTTTTTTTTTTTTAGTTTAGTTTGTTTATTCGATTAGCATTTAAACTTCTCAACAAATGATAATTACAAAGTACAATGAGAAAAAGAAAAAAAAAAAAAGAGAAGAAAAAATAGAGCTAATCGAAAAGTGAGTAATGACATTAGAAAGACTCTCAGTACGTTTACATGCAGCAAGAAATTCGAATTTCTAATCGTATAAGACATCGTTCAGACTTTTTAAGTGCATGTAAACACCTTAATCCGACCTACTTCGGACCTACTTCGGACATCTCAAAATCGGATAAGAACACCTGGATAATTCGTTCATAGTCTGACTTTTAACGGCATGTATACTCAGCAATCGGATCTGAATCGGATTTTGCATTCTGCGCATGCGCAGTGCCATTCTGCACATGCGCAGCGCCACATAGCGTCCAGAGTCAGCCCATGCTCCGGCTGTTAATCCAATTCTCTGAACGACATGTATACTCGGACAAGTGATCCGGTCTTACGCATGTCAATATCTGATCCGATCAGAATACGTGTATCTGATCCGATCAGAATATGTGTACTTCCGGATGGCGGCGCGTACGGACGCAGCGGCCCCTCTCTGTCCCGAAAATATGGTGCATACATGTTTGTCTTCGTCGGTGTGCCCGAGTGATTTTGTGTTTTCGTCGCGTTTGCCCGTCCCAAGGCGGACATACAGCCGTGGGACTCTTTTCAACATCAGAAACCACGCTATTCACGGACTAAACCCGGCACTCGCCAAGGAGCTACACGATCTCGGACTACTCCGGCGGCCCACTTCGACACCGACCCCCACTACTGCAGCGCACCCGCAGAGGAAGCGCCACAGGCGGTGCGAGAGGAGGCAGAAGCGGGGGAAGCGCGGAGGTATCCCGGCGAGGCTAGCGGCTAATCCAAACAAGCCGGCTATACCGTCCATCGTACTCGCCAATGTACGCTCCTTGGACAACAAACTGGATGAGCTACATATTCTGAGATCATCCCAGCGGACTGTGAGAGAGTGCTGTGTTTTCTTATTCACGGAAACATGGCTAAACAACAACATACCGGACTCCGCCATTCAGCTCGACCAGCTAACATGCTACCGAGCGGACAGAGCACTCAACTACGGTAAGACCCGCGGCGGCGGTGTCTGTGTTTATATCAGGGATGCTTGGTGCCAGGACGCTGTGGTAGTTTGTAGACACTGTTCACCCCTTGCGGAGTTTATGATCATTAAGTGCCGGCCTTTCTATCTACCGAGGGAGCTTTCTGCCATTCTGCTAGTGGCTGTTCCCTCCCAGCGGCAACAACAATGATCGAGACAAGGCACTGAGTGAACTGTATAGCGCCATCTGTGACCAGCAGACAGCCCACCCGGAAGGATTCCTCATTGTAGCTGGGGATTTCAACCATGCCAACCTTAAGACAGTGTTTCCTCATGTGTACCAGCACATATACTTTCCTACACGAGGAAATAACACTCTGGACCTGGTCTACACCACACAGTGAGGAGCATACAAGGCCTCACCCCTCCCCCACCTTGGCGCTTCAGATGACAGTACTGTTATGCTAATGCCAGCATACAGGCCTAAGGTCAAAGTCACCAGACCAGTCCAGAAGCAGGTACGGGTGTGGCCAGAGGGTGCTTCCTCAGCACTACAGGACTGCTTTAACACCATTCAGTACATTTACATGCAGCAAGAAATTCGAATTTCTAATCGTATAAGACATTGTTCTGACTTTTTAAGTGCATGTAAACACCTTAATCCGACCTACTTCGGACCTACTTCAGACATCTCAAAATCGGATAACAACACCTGGATAATTCGTTCATAGTCAGACTTTTATCGGCATGTATACTCAGCAATCGGATCTGAATCGGATTTTGCATTCTGCGCATGCGCAGTGTGTCGTGTGCTGAAGGAATGTGCAGAGGAGCTCACAGATGTCCTCACAGACATGTTCAACACCTCCCTGAGCCAAGCTGTTGTCCCCACTTGCTTCAAGAGCACCACCATCATCCCGGTACCGAAGAAGGCCTCTCCATCCTGCTTCAACGACTACCGCCCCGTTGCACTGACCCCCATCATCATGAAGTGCTTCGAGCGGCTGGTCATGCAACACATCAAATCCATCCTCCCACCTTCACTGGACCCATACCAGTTTGCATATCGGGCCAACAGGTCGACCGATGATGCAATCTCCACCGTCCTCCACTCAGCCCTCACCCACCTGGAGACCAAGGACTCGTATGTGAGGATGCTGTTCCTTGACTTTAGTTCAGCCTTCAACACGATCATCCCTCAGCAGCTGATCAGGAAGCTGGACTGTCTAGGACTACAGACCTCTCTGTGTAACTGGTTGTTGGACTTCCTGACCGGAAGACCGCAGGCAGTCAGGGTCGGCAGGAACGCATCCAGCACAATCATGCTGAACACAGGGGCCCCCCAAGGATGCGTGCTGAGCCCCCTTCTCTTCACCCTGCTGACCCACGACTGCACTCCATCCTTCAACAACAACCTCTTCGTCAAGTTTGCGGATGACACGACTGTGGTGTGACTCATCAACCACAACGATGAGTCAAACTACAGGGAAGAGGTGAGCCAGCTGGCCGTGTGGTGCAGGGACAACAATCTCTCTCTCAACGTGCAGAAGACGAAGGAGATTGTTGTCGACTTCCGCAGAGCCTCCGCCCAGCACCCCCCACTGACCATCGACAGTGCTGCTGTAGAGAGAGTGAGCAGCACCAAGTTCCTGGGGGTGCATCTCACTGAGGACCTCTCCTGGAACTGCAACACCACAACACTGGCCGGCAAAGCTCAGCAGCGCCTCTACTTTCTCCGCAAACTTCGGAGAGCGAGAGCACCTGCCCCCATCATGTATTCCTTCTACCGAGGAACCACCGAGAGCATCCTGACCAGCTGCATCACTGTGTGGTACGGCGGCTGCACTGCATCCTGTAGGAAGACCCTGCAGCGCATAGTGAGAGCAGCAGAGAAGATCGTCGGTGCTCCCCTCCCCTCCCTACAAGACATCTATAATACACGCCTGTATCAGCATTGCGGGTGACTCCACCCACCCCTCCCACTGCCTCTTCAACCTCCTGCCCTCTGGGAGGGATGAGGAGTCTCAAGGCAAGGACCAGCAGACTGAAGGACAGCTTCATCCACCAGGCGGTCAGGATGCTGAACTCCCACTCAGCACTGACCCCCCTTCTTTCTCTGCTCTCTGCCCGCACAAACATTGGACGCTGACACCAACCCCAACCCATTCTCCCCCTCCCACCATTCCCATTCCCAGCCCCCTCCCTCATTCAACCCCGGACACCTGCACACAACCTCTCTCCCTCTGGACTTTAACCCCCCACCCATCTACCACCACACACCTGCTCACCACCATGCACAGCCCCACCACCCCTACCACCTACCATCATGCACAGCCCAACTATTGCTTAATAAGCACATTATCACATTTCAGTTATCAAAAGTATCCTTCTTTCAAGTAGGCCTACACAAACCATGTGGCACTATTCAACAAAGACTTGTTAGCTACTTTAACACATCAACAACAGGTGGACTTCAGCAAGTCTTAAAACACAAAAACAAGTACAATTAAAATGAGTTAAAATAACCGATGAACGTTAAAGATGAAGAATAAGAACTAGGACTGCAGTCCCGTGTCCACGCACCAGCGACACCACCAGCAGTAAACCCAGTGAGCGCCCTGTTACCCTGATTTGTAGGGGCTGAGATGTCCCCAAGGGATTTGGAGTGAGTCCAATTCATTGGACAAGAGTCAATGCCATTTATATTGGAGTCATCTACTAACACTCATGATATGTGATCTACTAAGTGTACAATTATCTGTTTCTAACTTCAACGCTTGTATGGAGTTCGGGTTTGTGGGACCCATTTTCTTTTTTTTTCTTTTTTATTATTTTATTCTGTTGAGTATTTTAATGTAAAATTGTTTGATTGTGAAAAAACTCCCATAATGCAGTGGATCCACCATACCCACCAACACTGGCTGATGACAAACATGAACACCACACAAGGATTAAACCAGAGCTGGTTCAGACCTCCATGGGGCCCTAGGCAAAATTCTGCTAAGGGGCCCTCTTAACTGAACACACCTGACACCCAGTGCTTCCACTCATCCCCCCTTTAAACATATTGCACTAGTGTCGCCACCTGTTAGTCTAATTCAAAATAAATACAGACAAAATCTGGATGGAAACCTCTTCTGGACTTGTCTTTGAGGTAAGAAAAATCCACTCCTGGCTTGAATGGACCTCTGCCAAGCGGCAACATTCCATGCTGAAAAATGAAGCCCATGCGGAAGTGCAAAAACTTGCAGTTCCTCGACTGGCCGCTTGAGGTTGGCTGCAGAACGGAGTCAACTCCCATAGACACCCATGTTAAAATGTCCAACTTTACAGCCAAAATAAACATGTTTACACCCTGGTTCAAAAAACCGTTTTGGTGTCTTTCAGTAGTGTTCGAGTCCATGACAACTGTGAGGGGGGTGAATTTTTGTAGAATCCATTATTTTAATGCACAGAGAAGGATTTATTTTATGAATAATTAAGGGCGTGGTCAACTTGATTGGCAGCTGTCATCTGTAATCACGGCATGACCTTCACGGATTCGAGGCTTTGATTGGTCTGGCCGGGGCTTAGAACACAGACTGATATGTCCAAGATGGCGGCGCCCAGAAGCTCAATTTTAGGCTTCATCTCCGCTGTTAAGAATGTCTATGGGTGACGTCACGGAGGGTTTGTCCATATTTATATACAGTCTATGACCTCTGCGCACTAACTCAGTCCGCATACAGTCCGTTAAGACTGGGGACCAGTCTGCTGGATCATTTGGTGGAGCAGAGACTGGTGCTTTAGGGTCTGAGCTAGCTTCTGATGCTTGCTGTGCACACGTGGTCGTGTGAATAGTGGCCGAGGCTGCCTGTTCTTCCCCTGTGTCTGTACTTGACAACGGTGGCTGTACTGGATCTGTGCTGGTTGAAGGTGGCTCATCTGTGCCTGTCTTTTCTTGTTCTGCCCCTCCACTGGCTGACTGACTGGACTCTGTGCTGCTTGTTAGGGAACTTAAGCATAGCACCTGTAAAATATAGATCAGGCTACTATTAATTAAGTTCCATCAAATTGACTGCACTTTTTTACCTTCATATACTTAAAATGTAGGTGATTTAGATTATTATTTAGCCTGTTTAGCACCATTGTCATAATATGTCACAAGCTTTATTTATTCACTAATATATCTGCATCTATAGGCCTATGTGCCTGTGGGCTATCCAAGCAAACAAAATTCAATCTTAGTAAATATTTATCCATTACTTTCCATTTTGTATAAGTGCAGTTGTAACTGCACTCAGAGCGATTGATAACACATTACAGAAGCTAGCAAGACGCACACGGAGACCGTCCGCTGTTCACCCAGGGCTCACCGCCCTGTTATGTAGGTCAAACACAGACAAACCCCGTCCCTCCCACTCTCCCACCCAGAGAGGAGAGTTACCTGACTGCTGTTCGCGCTGTTCATTTTCATGCACTTTCTTTTTTCGCTTTTCACTCCCGAGGGATAACTCCGCTTCATCCCGCTGATGCCGTTGATGCACATGCATGTACTTGCAATCTGACGTGCGTGAGCACGTCAGGTTTTTTTTCCCCCCACGGGCGCCCCCACGGGCGGGGCCCCTATGAGTTTGCGGGGCCCTACGCAACGTGAGTAGTGTGCGTATTGGGTGAAGCGGTACTGGATTAAACAATATGCCCTTTCATTTGGCTTCCCAAATGTTATATTCAATATTTTAACAACTGCTTTTGCCACAACATTCCAAAACACTTATTTTATTCTTTAATGTTAAATTGTCAACTACTGTTTTCAATAGTGTTTTACTAATTGCTTATTATATAATGTGTATTTCCAAATATCTTCCCATTTCCCATTAAAGTGGACTCTTCAAAATGTAAAAGCTAATGATTTCTGTGGGCTCTACATCCTTTCTGTAACCAGTTTTCCCCAACTAATTGACCTCTTTCCAGCCTAAATAATAGTATGATGCACAGGTTGATTCATATTTCTGTATGGGGGTATTTTTTCTTTCCTTAATGTGTTGTCCTCCCCATAGCTCTAATGTGTGCCATCATTATCAGATGTATATCTCAATCTTAAGCAATATGTACACAGGTTGTAAAGGGCAGCAATGTTTTGTTCTGGTCTCTAATCTCATTAGTTCAAAGGTTGTGTTGTATAATTCAACACTAATTCAATGCTTATTTCATGTTTTTTAAATCCTGTCCATCACTTTACAGTATTACAGTATTACCAATACAGTATAAAGTATTAGTATATTTCTATTAATAAAGTCTGCATATATGTTTTGCATTATTCCATTTTTCTTTACTTTTTAATTTTCTTATGGAAATC
>JAXIVH010000004.1:2109167-2301667 GCA_036785325.1 Urophycis tenuis
AGGTGGTGGTGGTCCCGGAGGTGGTGGTGGTCTATGAGGAGGTGGCGGTCTATGAGGTGGTGGTGGTCCCGGAGGTGGTGGTGGTCTATGAGGAGGTGGCGGTCTATGCGGTGACCCCATTGGCAGAGTGTCGGTAGGTAGCAGTGCAGTGACCTCAGTGGCAGTGGTACAACAGCTAAAGATCCACTACTGCAGACATGGGCCACTGGCTGCCCCCACGTTATGCAACCTTTTGGAGACGATAACACGGCCAAGAATCTGCCTCTCTGTGCAATGAAATCCTTTCATTGCCGTCTACACTGATGCCGGGTTATATATAAAAGAGACAATTATGTACAATATATATACAGTATATACAGTACTATAAAAACAGTGGCAGTGTATCAACGTATTTAGTATCTAATATGTATAAAAAGTGTTGGATGTGCATGTGCCATGAATGCAATGAATGTTGTGCAAAATGCGGGTGGGTGTAAAGGTACAGAAGGTCCAGTGTCAGCAGTGGCGGTTCTACATTGAATTACGCCCCGGGCGAGATTCCCTCCGAGCGCCCCCCCCCCCCCCCCCCCCCCCCCCCGAAAAAAAAAAACGGGGGGAAAAAACAACACTTTTTTTGGGGGGGGGGGGGGGGGGGGGGGGCACAAACAGAAAGAAAAAGAGAAATATTTATCAATTGCACAAATCGTTCCCCCTCCCCCTTGTTGTCCGTTCAATTTCTGGAGACCCAGAGGTGAACTGTCCCCCCCGCACCCCTCCCCTTTCACCTTCTCACACACAGACACGGCTTTCTGAAGCAGGGGCGTGATTTGGGAGATAGATTATAGAGAAGCGCTTTGCGGCGCAGATGTTTTTTTTTTTTTTGATGATCTCGTGCCGCCCCCCCCCCGAAGTGCCGCCCCGGGCGGCTGCCTAAAACCGCCACTGAGTGTCAAGGTGGTCCATGGGTTCCTGTCAACTGTTCAGGAATCTGATCGCAGAGGCGAAGAAAGAGCTTTTTAGGCGTGATGTTCTGCATTTCACACTTCTGTACCTCCGGCCTGAGGGTAGGAGTGTGAACAGTCCGTGTTGTGGGTGGGGTCTTTGAGCATGGAGGCAGCTCTCCTGTGGACACTGCGATGGTAGATGCTCTGCAGAGAGGGAAGGGGAGTCTTAGTAATCCTTTCAGCAGTATTAACCACTCTCTGCAGGCAACTACGATCCGCAGCAGTAGTGCTGCCGTACCATGCTGTGATGCAGTTGGTTAAGATGCTCTCAACAATGCAGCTGTAGAAGTTGCCAAGGATCTTGGGCGACATGCCAAACTTCCTCAGCCTCCTCAGGAAATACAGCCGTTGTTGGGCCTTCTTAACCAGCTGTGAGGTGTTCAGTGTCCAGGTGAGGTCTTCACTGATGTGTAATCCTAAGTATTTCAAACTGCTCACCCTCTCCAATTCAAGCTCCCGGATAAACAGTGGTTGGTGAGGTCTCCTCTCCTTCCTCATGTCCACTATCATCTCCTTTGTCTTGTCTGTGTTGAGAGAGAGGTTGTTGTCCTCACACCAAGCCACTAGACCAGCCACCTCCCCCCTGTAGGCCGCTTCGTCACCCCCAGTGATGCGACCGATCACTGCAGTGTCGTCCACGAACTTCAGGATGATGTTGTCCTTGTGGGAGGCGACACAGTGGTGGGTAAACAGGTTGTAGAGGGTGGGGCTGAGGACACATCCCTGTGGGGTGCCAGTGTTGGTGATGATGCTGGCTGAGGTCTTATTGCCAATCCTGAGAGACTGAGGCCTGCCAGTCAAAAAATCTAGGAGCCAGTCACAGAGGGTGGGGTGCAGGCCAAGTGTGAGCAGTTTGTGGGGGATGACCATATTGAAGGCCGAGCTGTAGTCAACAGAGTATCCTGACGTAGGAGTCTTTGTTTTCCAGGTGGGAGAGGGAATAGTGGAGTGCAGCAGTGAAGGCGTCTGAGGTGGATCTGTTGGGCCGGTATGCGTATTGCAGGGGGTCCAGTGTGTCTGGTATGCTGCTCTGAATGTGGGCCATCACCACTCTCTCAAAACACTTTGTGATGATTGGAGTGAGTGTTATTGGCCTGTACTCATTCAGACAGGTGGGTGGGCTTTTCTTGGGGAGAGGAATGATGGTTGTGGTCTTGAAGTAGGTGGGAACAGTGCTCTGGCTGAGGGAGAGGTTGAATAGGGAGGTGAGGACGTCAGCCAGCTCGTTGGCACATGCTCTGAGGGCCCGCCCCGGGATGTTGTCCGGTCCTACTGCCTTGCGGGGGTTGATCTTCCTCAGTGCTCTGTGCACCTGGCCTGTTGAAACTGTTGGGGGAGGGGAGGGGTGTTGAGTGGTCTGGGGTGCCTGGTGTGCAGGCCTCCTCTCTGAGCTGGGGCTGGAGGTCTCAAACCGGGTGTAAAAAGTGTTGAGATCAGCAGGCTGCCTGTGGAGCTGATAGTGCTGGTGGTGGGCCTGTAGTAGGTGATGTGCTGCAGGGCTTGCCACATCTGCCCTGGGTCCGCAGTAGTGTAGAAGCTGTCCAGCTTCTCCCTGTACTGCCTCTTGGCCATTGTGATGGCTTAGTCCGTACTTTGCAGCTTTGTACTCTGTCTCATTGCCTGATCTAAAAGCAAGAGAGCGAGTGTGCAGCATGTGTCGTACCTGACTGATCCAGGGCTTCTGGTTGGGGAACTTCCTCACTGGTGTTATAGGCACGATGTTCTCAATGCAGGTGCTAATGTACCCAGTCACATACTCAGCATAATCCTGTATGCTGACAGAGGAGTCCTCCAGAGTGGCTGCAGCTTTGAAAACATCCCAGTCTGTCTGAGCAAAACAGTCCTGCAGGATGCTCTCAGACTCTGGGGTCAAGAGTTTGACCTGTTTGTTGACAGGGTTAGTTTGTTTTAGTCTCTGTCTGTAAGCCGGGTACATGAAGAGGGATATGTGGTCTGAATTACCGAAGGGGGGGGCGGGGTGCAACCTTGTATGCACCAAGTATGTTGCTGTAAACACGGTCCAGTGTGTTCTTGTCTCGGGTAGGAATGTCCATCTGTTGATAGTATTTGGGGAGTACAGTCCGTAGATTGCACTGGTTAAAGTCGCCGGCGACAGTAAAAGCAGCATCAGGGTGAGCAGTCTCTAGTGCGCTGATGACCGCAAGGAGTTCACTGAGCGCTGCCGTGGAGTTGGCCAGCGGGGAGATGTAAACAGCGGCCAAAAACACAGCAGTAAATTCCCTTGGTAGATAGTAGGGACGGCATGTCAGTAGTAAAAACTCCACATCTGGCTAACAATGCATATGGACAGTCTGTACATCTCCACACCATGAGTTGTTGATAAACACGCACACACCTCCCCCTCTGCCCTAACCGGAGGCTGCAGTCCGGTCCCCTCGATGTATGGAGTGAGTCTGTAGCTGGATGGCGCGTTCCGGGACTTTGCTTGAAAGCCAAGGCTCGGTGAAAATTAGAGCACAACACTCTCTCATTTCTCGCTGTGTTGTCATCCTGGCTCGTAGCTCATCCAGTTTGTTTTTGAGCGACCGCACATTGGCTAGCATGAGGCTAGGCAGCGGTGGTCTGCTAGCACAGGCTTTTAGCCTAGCATGTAGCCCTCCCCTCTTGCCTCGTTTACGTCGCTGTCTCCTGAGCGCTATCCTGGGGTCAGCTAGTTCACTTGAGCTCGGTGCTTCGGGGCCTTCCTGGGAGTGGTGGTGGTGGCTGCTGTGACGGACTATGGGTTGTAGCTCCGGTGGTATAAATCCAGTAAATTCGGCTCGTTTGTGAGAGTTGCCGATATACAGAAGAAGTATTAAGAAGAGTTTGTGTTGTATGCTTAATTTTGTTCTGATGACTCCTGCTGGACAATTACATGTGCAAAAATGACAACATTGTCAATCCAAAAGTTTTCTATCATTACAGAAACACACTGAGTTTTGGAGTATGTACAAATATTGATAGTTTGATAATGCCAACAAATGATATTGTGAAATAAACAACATTTATTTCACTGATAGTTATACTATCTATTAAAAATAACCCTTAACCCTTAAAGGGATATTCCGCCATTTTTGGAAATAAGCTCATTTTCCACCTTCCCTCGAGCAAAACAATCGATCTTTACCCTTTTCCCGTTCATCCAGCCGTTCTGTGAGTCTGGCGGTACAACTTTTAGCTGTAGCTTAGCATAGATCATTGAATCGCATTAGACCATTAGCATCTCGCCCGCTTAGAAGTGATATGACGCACCTCAAAGTATAGTCCCGGTATACCACCGGTAATAGCAGGTAATCACGTTGGTTGTATTGCCGGAAGAAGCCTACAGGGCTGAGGCGCTGTGTCATATCACTGTGCCCATGGTACCTTTGCAACTTTCCTTGATTATTACGCCAGAATGAGAGTATAGTTCCGGGTAAAATCAGCCTAGAAAATCGCCACGTTTCATTTTCCGTCGGTCTTATTGCACTTTCAAACTTGAGAAGAGACAAGTTTTAAATGGGAAAAATTCCGGAAATCGTAGTCACTTCTAAGCGGGCGAGATGCGAATGGTCTAATCCGATTCAATGATCTATGCTAAGATACAGCTAAAAGTTGTACCGCCAGACTCACAGAACGGCTAGATGAACGGGAAAAGGGTAAAGATCGATTTTTTTGCTCGAGGGAAGGTGGAAAATTAGCTTATTTCCCAAAATGGCGGAATATCCCTTTAAAATCATGGTTTTATTTGATGGCCTTGCTGCCCTGGCATTTGGCCTTTCTGCCCTCAAAAAATTTTCAACACCAAAGGCCAAGTGGCCTTGCCCCTAAAATGATGAAACTCCAGGCCTGGTTGTAGCTATATTAGCTATATGTAGTAATTTCTCTGCATCTTGGTAACAACCTTGTGTCCGTTGACTGACCAAAGTGTATGTTTTACAATTTCTTATTTCGGTGCACTTGGGGAAATTGCGTGTGAATACCAGGTGAAGTAAGTAAGTACATTACTACAGCGTCCGCTGCTTTCTGAGTCCTACATCCCCTGTTCACTGTACATTATCCTTTACGCAAAAGGAACTGTATCTATCTATTCTAACGCATGTTTTTTGAGTTTGACAGTAAACACATGCTGCTTCCTGGATCAATATTTGCCTTATGCAGGGATTTTGCCTCATGAGTTATTTTTTGCTTTATATTAATCCAGAATTGGTTTTGAAATCATTAGCATTTTCCTTATGAGGTGTTATGATGCATGAATGGATGACAGGTCCTGGGTTGATGGGATCATCCTAAACTCCTCAACAAATGACGTTGGGTCTTTAAACACCTCATCAGAGACAAATCTCATGAGGTCATCGATGTCATCTGTCAAATATTGTATTCAAATAGTCCCATTGTGTTTTTTAGGAAATTGTACATATGTATAGTGTGCCCATTTTTGGATTTGCGGTGCATTCACCATTCTTGGACTGGGAAAACACCCGAGAAGACAGCTTGACCACACATATGCATGTGATTAAACACACCAGCGCACACACAACTCCTTGTATAACATACAGCCCCAGCTGGGGGAAAAGAACACTGCTGGGCATCTAAACGTGTATGTACAGTACATACAGCCCAACTACGACCAGCAACTCTGAACTTGAACACGCTACTACCGCAAGCAGCAAACTGTGCCAAGAAAGCAGTCCTGAGTACAGTATAGGGAAAGGTCAAAATTAATTTTAACCACTGATTCTTCATTTCATCGTCCTTTGGTATCCAAAGACTACCAAAGGATGATGAACTGCCCTTACACTGACACCAACAGCGTTTTCATGACATGGTGCTAACTACTAAACAGACGAAAGTCCACCAGCCACCGCTCTAACTAGCTGTGGTTGAGGGTGGGCCAGACCAGCCGAGAGGTGGGACTTCTGCACTTTCTTCATTTTTTGATGCAACATAATCATGGGAGTAAAGGCTGAGTGCAACCGAGCTGTTTCAGAAGGTTCAGGAGATGTTCTCTGTGAGAGAGAGGACTCCCCCTGGTGTGGACTTTGAGCTTTGTAGCTTACTAGACCTTATACAGTACATGGATGAGAAAGCTACATAACATGATGAAGGAAAGGGAAAAAAAATGAAAAAGCATAATATGACCCTTTTAACAAAAATAAAAATATTTGGATTTTCAAATGGTGTTACCTTTGTAAAGGTAGCTCTAAATGAGGACCTCATTGTTTTTTTCCTGAACAGTCAAAAACAGCTTTTGGAATCAGAGTGGCAATGGACTTTCTGAATGGTTATGAGTAGAACAAATGTAACTTCATCACATCTTCAACATTGGACTAATAAAGCTGAGTTAGAGGTCATTAGACAAAAATGTACTTCATCCCTGTAAACCCAACACACACACACACACACACACACACACACACACACACACACACATTTTTTAATATTTCAAACTAATAAAAATGTACCCAATATAGATTTGCTTCTCTTACTTAGCCAGAGAGAGAGACTGTATTGTACACAGGAGCATAGGCAGTGCCATGGATGCCAGTTAAGGTCATGAAATGCTAATTGTAGAAAGGATAGTGCAAGGAGAGAGAGTGAGAACATTGGCCTTCAGAGAGAGAGAGCTGCATGTATTTGGCCTGCAGGATGTTAATAGGCCATCTGCCAAACATGTCTTCTACAGCTACATTTAGATGATTTACAACCTTAATAGTGAATCATTAATTTCGTGAAGGTAAATGATAAAAGGTAAAATATTATCAAAGTATTTTTCATCCATAGTTTATTGTTAAAAGAAGTCAGTTGTTGTGACAATAGGTTTGGGCACAGGAGGTGCCTGACTCTTTAGATGCTAATCTAAGAAGTAGTATTTAAACTGTGCATCAGGACAAGGCTGGCAGAGTGTTCTCAGAATTTGGCCACAGAGACTCTCTCAAGATTCAGACCTTTTTGACACTGTTCTATTTTCTAATAAACCCTTTTAATATGCAAGTGGGACGTGTCAGCTGTGGTTTCTCCTTTTCCTCAAGACAATACTAAACATTATTACTAACTCCCCACCTGGGATATTGTCAACCCTTATCATGACTACAACAATACCTGCACTCCCAGTTGTCAACATGCGTTACAACAGATCACTTATGATGTTAAGGCATGTTTGAGATGTATCAATGTGCAATGCTGTTCTTGTTAATGTCAAGATCTTTGTCATTATCTCACATTTGCCCAATTGTACAAACCCACCTTCTTTCTGTCTGTCTGTGTACAACCCCAAGGTATGGGGAGGAGCCTTGCATGGAGAACCTTGAAATCAATGCGCTCACACTGTCAGTCAGCTGCTAGCCGTGCACTCACTGTGCTGCTCAGCGGCTGCACAAACAGAAGAGCATCATGCCAGTCTCTGTGAGGCTCTGGGAATGCCCCTCCTTGTGCAGTATACATGCTGTGCATGGCTGTCCCCTGGAGGTAAGACTGTTGTTGTGACTTGAGAGACACTAATGAAGAAATGTGTTTGTTCTACTAGGTAAAGAAAGTTTTCTTGCATCGATGATGTAAAATAAATATTTGAGTTGAGTAAATTTGCTTTTCCAAGTTAAACCACCATGAAAATATCTCACAGTGTAGTTTGCCGGTTTTTGTATACTCAACACATACACTTCAATGGTCTTCACTTCACTCAAAAGTGTGTGTTATGTGATATGGATGCATCTGGTTGTGTGCACACAGAGGGGGCCAGTCTGGCTGACAGGACACAGGTGAATTTTTTGTCACCCTCTAGTGGTGGTGGTTTGTATTCAAAGACCAACGAGAGAATGCATGTAGTCAATCCGGTATCGTGCTTTTCTGGGCTCATAGTGTGACGACCCCACCACTCCACTAGGGGCCTCTGTGTTCTCTGTTTCTCTGTGCTCTCCTTTACAGGTTCCAGGTCGTGGGAGGGTCACCTCGATGAGGCACCTGGGCTGGTGTGGGGCCTCGATAAGGCTTCACATTCTGCAGCTCGCTCTCTTGATCCTGACCTTGCTCTTTCTGCTGCAGCCACTGCTTCTGTTGTGTTTTGACTCACAGATGCTTACACTACTGATTACTGACATTTATATACATTTTCTTCTGTTAATATTCTTGATTTGGGAATAAATGCTACTATCTATACTCTGGTCTCCCATCTTTGTCACAGTTAAGAGCCGGGCTGTGACAATAGTCACAGCCCGGCTGTGAATTGAATCGGAACACGATTGTCCGACTTTTTTCATGCTGGACTGAACAACATTTAACCCTTGTATGGAGTTTGGGTCTGTGAGACCGTTTTAATCTTGATTTTTTTTTTTTTATATATAAACATCTGTTGAGAATTTAAAATAAAATTGATTGTTGATTGTGTTGAATTAAAACCCCCCAAAATGCAGCGGGTCCACCAGACCCATGAACACTGGCTGAATAAGTATGAACACCACACCAGGGTTCAACCAGTGCATTTCAATTGGCAGACAGTTATGCTTACAGTTATGAAAATGTAAAAAGAGGGCTCAAATCCTGTTTTGTTGTGAAATAAAGGTCTGATTAACAAATATGCATGTTGGATTGGTCTGAAAATTGGACTGAATTGGAAAAGATTTGGAGCTGAATTCTTTTTTCAGCTCAAACTCTTGCAAGCGAGCTGCCTTGGTGAGGTGCTGCAAGTACTTGCTGAGGCTTTGTGAGTCACTCCCTGTGGAGCGAGAGCCCCATGTTGGTAATCCTACGTCCTTGAGGCCCTCTTTCATATCAAAGAGACGGCCTCTAGCTCACTTCTCAGTGTCTGCGTCCCCTGAGTCAGGGGTTCTCAAATTGAATGGGGCCGGGGACCCCCCATAGGGCAGAATTTTTTTCAAGGACCCCCTCATAACCGCAACACAAATATAATCATGTAGGCTCATGTCTATTTGTTCTGTTAGATGCTTTTGAACTCTTATACTTCAATCATTCAGTGCTAATACCACAATAGTGTTAAATAAGCATTGTATTGCATTTTGGCATAACTTTACAATATGTAAATAGATTTTACTTTTTTAAATAAATGTGTGTATCAAAATTTCACCCACATACACACAAATAGAAGGGCATTAGGTAATTCATCACAGCAAATAACAATGAAGGACTGACAAGGATCAGTGCAAAAAACATTGATGTAGCAGACAATATACTGTTGAACAAATAAAATACTCAATGCATTGAGAGACAATTGTTTTAGTAGGTAAATCAATCATAGCTAAATCTGTGTGTGTGTGTGTGTGTGTGTGTGTGTGTGTGTGTGTGTGTGTGTGTGTGTGTGTGTGTGTGTGTGTGTGTGTGTGTGTGTGTGTGTGATTTGCTGCATAGCCAATCGGAGTGATTTGGCTCACCCGTGACCTCTGTTCCTGATTCAACATGTCGTCGACTAATGTCAGCAATGTAGGCAGTGTGAGCCACGAGAGGCAGAACAACACTGTTTACATGCATTCTGTGTACCGTTTACCATGCTGTTTGCACTTCCGCTGCGTTTCCATTTCCGGGTTAGAGCAACGCCAGCGTCTGGTCTGTTGACTGCCACTTCTGTCCCGGACGGTGTCCACCGATTATTTTCCGTTTATTTTCCCTCTATTTTCCGTTCCCAGTGTGCTCATCTTTCTGTTGTTTTGTTGATTCCGTGCCTCTCCGGTCCATCGTGCATCTGCACCACCCCATTCATCTGCTCTCGCTCCACGGACTATTAGCTACGTTAGCCGACCAGCTATTAGCTAACTATACCGCACCACCACTGGATTTATCCGTCTCCTGTCTTTGATTGTGTGACCGCTGGCTCCGCACTCCGGTGAGTGCGCTTGTGTGTTTGTGGTGGTGGGAGGTGGGATTCTCGGGGGAGCCTCCACTCCCTGCTAGCTCCTCAGCCGTAGCCTAGCTGTGTGCCGAAATGGCACAGGGGGGTTTTCCGGCTGCCGGGTACAGTCTGGGGCAACTGACACCACTCACCTCACCAACGTCACCATCCTGTCCACTGCTGCTTCCATACATCTCACTGCCCACCAGCTTTTAGCTAATCAGCTCCTAGCCTCTGCCAGCATATTACCCGGACTACTCTCAGCTGCTGTCACTTCTCATCTCCTCTGTGGACTATCACTCCTCCTACTCCAGGCTCATACTCCACCAACATCTCCAACACTCTACACTGCTGCTGACCTTCACTGTCTCAACAATAACCACCCTCTCCCTCCTGCTGCTGCCACCGCAGCTAGCAAAGCTGGGATCCTCCGCCGCCGCTACATCCACCGTGGCTCTGGTCTCTCTCCCAACCGCTACTCACCCGAGGGCTCACCCAGCCCCTCACTCTGGACTGCTTCTCGCCCCCCTGTCACCCCCACCTCCCGCACTGACAACCTCAACAACCTCCGCCCCCTCCCTCCTGCTCCCCCATCCATCTCCCTTGCACTGCTGAATTGTCACTCCCTCTCCAACAAATCACCTGTCATATTTGAACTGCTACTGGACAATAACATTGCCTTCCTTCTCCTCTGTGAAACATGGCAACAGCCCCTGGACTTCTATACTCTCAACCAAGCCACTCCCTCCAACTACAGCTACATCACCAAACCCCACCTCTCCGGGCGAGGGGGATGTGTTGCCGTTCTCCATAAACTATCCCTACCCATCACTGAACTGAACCTCAACCTCCCATCTATCTCATCCTTTGAATACCTTGCCTTCTCCCTCCCCAACTCTATTACCTGTGTTCTCATTTACCGTCCCCCAAAGCCACACCCGTCTTTCCTCTCAGAATTCTCGGAACTCCTCACTATTGCATCCTCTCGCTCCTCCCGCCTCCTACTCACCGGTGACTTCAACATCCACATCGATCAGCCCACTGCCCCACTGACATCTGATTTTCTCTCTCTCCTGGACTGTTTCCATCTAACCCAACACATCAACTTCCCCACCCACACCAAAGTCCACACCCTGGACATAATCTGCTCCTCCTTCCTACCCATATCCAACCCCAATCCTCTCCCCTTCCCACTATCTGATCATCTCTGCATCCTCTTCTCCGCCCCTCTACCCTCACCTCATAATCCCCAAAAACGCTCCTACCACAACATCAAGGCAGTCAACCCACTCATGCTCTTCCAGCTCATATCCTCTGCCTCTCCCCCTGACTCCGCCCCCTCTTCTCCTGATGACTATGCCTCCACGCTCAACACCATCCACTCTGACGCCCTAGACTCCCTTGCCCCCTGGAAAACTTCCTCTGTCTCATTCACAAACTCTGCCCCCTGGTACACCCCTGAACTCCACACCATGAAGCAAACTGGCCATCAACTTGAACGCCTCTTCAAAAGAACCCACCTCACCGTCCACGCTGAAGCTTTAACATCCCATATCCTCCTACTGTGACGCTCTCCTTGCTGCCAAATCCGCCTACTTCTCATCCCTCATTAACAGCACCAACCGGAACCCCGCACCCTGTTCTCCACCGTCAACAAACTGCTCCAGCCACTGGCCATCAACCCACCCTCCTCCCCCGACCTCTGTAACTCCTTCCTCCTTGCCTTCAACAACAAAATCTCTCAAATCAACAGCTCCCTGACTGCCACCGTCAGTAACTCCTCCTCCCCCACCTCTCCTCCCTCACTACACCTACCCACCTTCCCTGACCTCCCACCCTTCCCTCCTCTCACTGCCTTCTCCCCTGAGTACTCCTCCCACATCCTGGCCATCATCACCGCATCCAAGACAACCACCTGCTCTCTCGACCCCCTCCCAACAACCCTCATCAAGGCCTGCTTCCCTGTCCTCCTCCCTCACCTCACCACCTCTTCAACCAGTCTATCCCTTGGTCACTTTCCCACTGCCTACAAACTCACCTCCATCACCCGCATCCTCAAAAAGCCCACCCTGGACCCAGTCAACCTCTCCAACTACTGTCCCATCTCCAACCTCCCGTTCCTCTCCAAAACCCTCGACGCATCGTCGTCGCCCAACTCCACACCCATCTCCAGTCCAATAACCTCTACAAACCCCTCCAATCTGGATTCCGCCCACTTCACGGCACCAAGACCGCCCTTGTCAAAGTCATTAATAATCTCCTCACCTCTGCAGACTCTGATGCCCTCAACCTCTTACTCCTCGATTTTAGTGCAGCCTTTGACACTGGGAATCACTCCTTCCTCCTTCAAAGGCTGCGCCAACAGGGTGTTGAGGGCACTGCACTCGACTGGCTCACCTCCTACCTCACAAACAGGCAACAGTTCATCTCCCTCTCTGGTCACTGATCCACCATCTCCCCAGTCACGCAGGGGGTCCCTCAAGGCTCAGTCCTCGGACCCCTCCTCTTCATCTGCTACCTCTTCCCCATTTGGTCACATCATCCGCACACTCAACCTGGACTTCCACTTTTACGCTGACGACACTGATATACAGTATATCAGCACCAAACTCACCGAAACCCTCCCCCGAAACCTGCATCTCAACAATAAAATCATGGCTGACCCACAACTTCCTCCAACTCAACAGCGATAAAACAGAGCTCCTCCTCATAGGCACCAAATCCACCCTCAACAAAACCGGACCCATCTCACTCACCATCGGCACCTCGAGCATCACTCCCTCCCCCCCGGCACGCAATCTCTGCGTTATCCTGGACCCCAACCTCTTCTTTGATCCCCACGTCAGCTCCATTGTCAAGACCTGCTACTTCCATCTCCGCCACATCGCCAAAATCAGACACTGCCTCTCTCCCCCTGCTGCTGAATCCCTCATCTACGCCTTCATCTCCTCCCATCTCGACTAATGCAACTCCCTCCTCACTGGCATCACCTCTCATTCCCTCCATAGACTCCCACTGGTCCAGAACTCTGCTGCCCGCCTCCTTACCCACACCCAGTCCCGTGAACACATCACTCCCATTCTCCACTCTCTCCACTGGCTCCCCATCAAACAGCGCATCATTTTCAAGGCACTCCTCCTCACCTTCAAAGCCCTCCACCATCTGACCCCCCCCTACCTGTCTGACCTCCTCATCCCCCACCACCCCACCTGTGCCCTCTGATCCTCCTCCACTCACTCCCTCACATTACCCAGATCAAAACTCAGATCCTTTGACAGAGCCTTCTCCCACACAGCACCCCGACTCTGGAACTCTCTCCCCCAACCTGTCCGCGACTTACCCTCACTCCTCACATTCAAGTCCTGTCTGAAAACCTTCCTCTTTTCCCAAGCCTATGACCTCCCCTACCCATTACTGCTGTCCTGCCCCCCCCCCCCCATATTCCACTCCATCATCTTGCTTTTGTTGTCTCTCCCTCGTCCCCCCCCCCCCCCCCCCCGTTTGTCTCTTCACCCTCTTTTTGTATGTGTCTTTGGGTCATTGAAAGGCGCAATATAAATCCAATGAATTATTATTATCATTATTAATGGTAACGGTGTGGGACACACTGCATAACCTAGGGCCACAGGTGCTCACCAACGGCCTCACAGTGGCCCCTGGTCTGAAAAGTGCCATATAAATGCAGTTCATATGTAAGTGAGCATGCTGTGGGTATGAGATAGATCCTCCCCTACCACTTACCATTAACTGCCTTAGTGGTGATTACGCACTTGACAGTTAACATGTAGTAGTAACATGGCGGCGCGTACACACGCAGCGGCTCCTCTCTCTCCCGTCGAATCGGTGTTTTTATGTTTTTTGTGTGGTGTACATACGTGCACATGTCCGTCTCGCGGCGGGGGACTCTGTGTTTACATCAGTGATGCCTGGTGCCGCGACGCTGCTGTGGTTTGCACACACTGCTCAACACTGGTGGAGTTTTTGGTCATTAAATGCCGGCCATTCTACCTGCCGAGGGAATTTAGTGCCATACTCCTGGTAGCAATATACATCCCCCCTGGCTCCAACAACAACAGGAGCGAGGCGCTGTATGAACTCTACCAGCACATCAGTGAGCAGCAGACAGCCCACCCTGATGCTTTCCTCATCCTGGCTGTGGATTTCAATCATGCAAACCCCAAGAGCGTGTTTCCACAACTCCATGGACACATCAACTTTCCCACACGTGGCAATAATATCCTGGACAATGTTTACACCACGCATAAGGGGGCCTACAAAGCCCTCCCCCTGCCCCACCTAGGCGCCTCAGACCACACCACCATGATGTTAATGCCTGCTTACAGACCCCTGGTCAAAGTCATCAGACCAACAACAAAACAGGTACGCGTGTGGCCTGAGGGGTCTTCAGAGACACTCCAGGACTGCTTCCTCACCACTGACTGGAGCATGTTCAGACGGGCAGCCACCTACAACAACACCACAGACCTCCAGGAATACACAGACACCGTCACTTCCTACATGCGGAAAGGCATTGATGACGTCACAGTCACCAAGAGCATCCGCATTCGGGCCAACCAGAAGCCATGGCTGACAGGGGAAGTCTACAGACTCCTGAGGGCTCGGAACACCACCTTCAGAGCTGGAGACAAGGTGGACCTGAAGGCAGCCAGGGCCAACCTGGCACGCGGCATCAGGAAGGCTAAGAGACGGTACTCCAGGAGGATCGCCGACCGCTTCAGCAACAGCAGAGACTCCAGGAACCTGTGGCAAGGGATCCAATCCATAACAGACTACAAGCCCTCTCCGCAGACCTGCGACAGCTCCACCCCTCTGCTGAACGAGCTGAACGACTTCTTCGCCCGCTTTGAGGCAGACAACAGCACCCCGGCACAGAAGACCCCACCCTCTCCCGGCGACCAGGTGTTGACGCTATCCCCAGATAGCGTGAGGCGATCCCTCAAAGGGACACACCCACGGAAAGCCTCTGGTCCCGACAACATTCCCGGTCGTGTACTGAGGGACTGTGCTGAGGAGCTCACAGATGTCTTCACGGACATCTTCAACACCTCGCTGAGCCAGGCTGTTGTCCCCGCATGCCTCAAAGCCACCACCATCATCCCGGTGCCGAAAAAGTCGTCTCCCTCCTGCCACAATGACTACCGCCCAGTCGCACTCACTCCCATCCTCATGAAGTGCTTCGAGCGGCTAGTCATGCAACACATCAAGTCTGCCCTCCCCCCCACCCTGGACCCCTTCCAGTTCGCATATCGGTCCAATCGTTCGACCGATAATGCCATCTCCTCTGCCCTCCACTCTGCCCTCACCCACCTGGATTCAAAAGACTCATATGTCAGAATGCTGTTCATCGACTTCAGCTCAGCATTCAACACAATCATCCCCCAGCAGCTCATTCACAAACTGGACCAGCTAGGACTCAACACCTCCCTGTGCAACTGGCTGTTGGACTTCCTGACGGGAAGACCACAGACAGCCCCCCAAGGATGCGTGCTGAGCCCCCTCCTATTCACCCTGCTGACCCACGACTGCACACCAACATCCAGCTCCAACATCTTCATCAAGTTTGCGGATGACACGACTGTGGTGGGTCTCATCAACAACGGCGATGAGACGATCTACAGGAGTGAGGTGAACAGGCTGGCTACGTGGTGCAAGGACAACAATCTCCGTCTGAATGTGGAGAAGACGAAGGAGATTGTTGTGGACTTCAGGAGAATGCACACACAGCATGCTCCACTGATCATCAACGATGCTACAGTGGAGAGGGTGAGCAGCACCAAGTTCCTGGGTGTGCACATCTCCGAAGACCTGTCATGGAACCATAACACCGCATCACTGGCCAAAAAAGCCAACCAACGCCTGTACTTCCTCCGCAAACTAAAAAGAGCTGGGGCCTCATCCACCATTATGCAAACCTTCTACATCGAGAGCCTCCTGACCAGCTGCATCACTGTGTGGTACGGTGCCTGCACCGTGTCCTGCCGCAAGACACTGCAGCGCATAGTGAGAGCAGCTGAGAGGATCATCGGTGTCTCTCTCCCCCCCATTTTGGACATTTACAACACCCGCCTCACCGGCAAAGCCATCAGGATTGCTGGTGACCCCTCCCACCCATCCCACAGTATCTTCAGTTTTCTGCCGTCGGGGAAGAGACTGCGGAGTCTGCGGGCCAGAACCAGCAGGCTCAAGGACAGCTTCTTTCACCAGGCTGTCCGGAGGCTCAACTCCCTCCCTGTTCTGCCCCTGCCCCCCCCCCCCCCCCCCCCCCCCTCCTCTGCCCCCCTGCCACAGACTCTTAACCCTGCACCCACCTCGGACCATTGCCCTCCCGCCACCACTCACAAACTCTCATCCTGACTGACACTTTAAAATTGTCCTTTGACTGTTTTAAATATATTTTGCACTATTTTTTTGCACTATTCAATTTTCCATTTTTCAACGCACTACCTCACTTTTTCGTACTTTTCTGTGTTTCTGTGTTTTTGTCTGTACTGTGTCCGTTTGTCTGTCCATTGTTTATTTTGCACCGCAGGTCTGAGAGGACTGCAATTTCATCTGTGCTATATGCCTGCCATGTAGCACATTTGACAATAAAGATACTTGAATCTTGAATCTTGAATCTTAACATAAAGCCCATTCATTGTGCACAATGGCTCTCTTACAGAAGGATAATTACAATCTTATCAGATTTGTATTTATAGTTCAAGGACAATGGGTGTTGATGAATAAACTTATCTGAAATATCACTCATTTACAACAGTATGTTTAACACTTTAGATGGATCATATAGAATGGATGTCTATGGGCTGTGTGTGGCTAAGTTTGTTTTTTCCCCTCCTCAACTCCGTAGCTCGAACCAGTCTTCTGGACCTCCGACATACTGATCAGCCTTTTCACAGATACAGACGCTGGAGGCAAACAGGAAACACCAATTAACATACTGAATAGTTATTAGGCTCACTGTGAGTCTGTGGGTGCATGCGTACCAACAACTAGCAGCAATAGCAGGCCCAGGATGAGGAGTTGGTTTCCACTAGCAACCACACTGACAGCCAATTGGATGAGGGGATAGAGCAGTATTCCCGCCCAAAAAAAGAAGTTGAGGAGAGACCATGGACGGCGTGCTGGAATTACTGGGTTGCCAGGGAAACGACCTGTGGTGTGATACTGCTCCTGTAAGGCATCCTTTACCAATGTGTGTGTTTGTGAGGGAGAGAAATTGAGAGTGAGATCAGGTTGGATATGATTTTAAACTACATTGAGAATGTTTATAGAAAACTTGAAAATCTAACCTTAATTAAAATGATTGCCTTAAGGTTTATTCAATTGTACAATTTCAAAGTTATTTGCGACATAACAAAATGTTTTGTAGCAAATTCCTGTCTCTACCTTTTCTTGGTAGAGTCGATGCAGCCAATTAGCACACTCCTTTTCATCCTCAGGAATCTGATCAATTGGGAAGCGTCTACAGAAACAAATACACGCACATGCGCACAAATAGACACAAATGTATATGATAATGATGAAAATAGAACATGCTATATTTTAATTTACAAATTAAATACATTTCCATTGGAATTGAAGTGCGAATATTTACAGACATACACACACTTAAATGACAATACCAATCAAACCATACCGATTCCCCAAACAGAATTCCAGTCAACAAGCAGGAATTTGCCATCATTATGATGACCGCCAAGCTAGTTGCTTGTTGTTTGTTCTGTCTATTGTTAGTGTTGTTTGTTGCTTGTTCCCTGTTTACAGTTGCACACAAACCACCAAGACAAATTCTTCGTAGGTGCAAAACTACTTGGCAAGAAAGTTTTTCTGAGTTCTTAGTAGACAAGAATAAAATAAAAATAGAAAAATAATTATACTAGAAATTATTAAAATTTTTATAAAATAATAATTTCCCAGAACCAGACAAAAGAGTGATGGCAGTTGGTGATTTGAAAATATCCACTGTTGCACGGAAAACTCACCGTCCAACCCTCCCGGGTGGACTCTTGGAGCGGATCGCTAAATAACCAGTCGGAGTAATTGTAGGAGGGTTCTTGTTGATTAATTAGAAGGCCATCATCCTTACAGGTATCATACCGATCAGAGGTTTTAACGAGCTCGGGGTCGTCCTGAGCTTCATCTCTGTGAGAGTCTGCCTAGGAAGAGCCCCGTACATAGTTTGCCAGTCATATTTATAAAAAGTCCCTGCCTCAAGGGTGGGGGGGCTCACACGTATTACTGATATCACAACAAGGCTCCATTCATGGCGTGATATTGTGCCAGGCTACGTGCCTCGGTTTGTCTGGGTGCACCACCTGCTTGGCCTTGGTTCCTTTCAAGGCCGGGTTGGGTGTAATTTCGACGGTGGCTTATTGTTTTTGCTATGCTACGGTTGATACTTACTGGCGGCATTCCTTCGCAGGATACGTGTCTCTCTAATCTCTCGAGTCGGCAAGGCCGTATCGGTTCTGTATGGTATATAGGTGTGTTTCAAATCAACCGCCTGCTTTGCACGGGGCCTTATGGGCCTCTGACTAAGTGTCTGCTGGCTTGTTTGGCACACGTTTATTTTGAATACATCAACACCACCCATTTTGTAAACTAGCGCCACTATTTTCACAGTACTTTCACATATCATATGTCAAAAGGTTCATATTTTCATTCTGTCACTCACATGATGGTATCACTCACACTCACGTGATACCATTTATAGTTTTTGAATTATTAGTGTTTGTTTGACACTCACTATTCCACTACACACACATGGGCGCTCCACTCGCTGGTTGCAGCTGGTCATTTCAAATTCATACACGTTTTCTAACTTGTCGATACTCCTACTCATACTCCTAATTTGTAAGCTACACAGAAATATTATATATCACTGTTTGTCTGTTTCCCTGGATTCCTACTGTGTATATATCTAAGCTGGGACATGGATCCTTTTTGAGGTAGAGCCATTTGAAGCCGTGCCCTGCTTTCCTCACAGAGAATAGTGGCAGTTTGGAGAAAAAACACATCCGGTTGCGGTCAGCTAGCCCACTTCACATTTTCTTCAGGAAATGTACTCTCTAGTTATTATTATGATTATTGTTGTTGTTGTTGTTATCATCATCATTGATAAACATAGCCTAGGTTGTGGATGCATGTTGCTACACTAGTACTGTGTTAGTTTGGTGTTATGTGCCTGGTCCATGTACACGTCATATGGGCAGCATACCAACCTGAAACTCATGTCTGCCTTGTATTTGCGTCCCTTGAGGATATCCAGGAGAGTAGGAGCCTGTCCATCACGGAAGTTGAGTGTGATGTCGTACACTGCAGATACTGACCCCGAATGAGCCAGAGATCAAAGTCAGAATGTACAATCCACAAGATGCATTATGGGTAATTGATGAGGAGGTATTTTGCTTCCAGCAGTGAGAGTATAGGGTAGTGTATACCTGTGTCTCTGAGACAGCGTAGAGTTGTAGTAAACCCTTTAGTTCTGGGCAGTAGATGGTATTTCAGCCTGGGCAGACCTTTACTGGAATATGAAGATATAGTATGAATGATAGTGACCATTCCTATGACCTGAGAGGGCAAATGAAGTCGTGGTCAACCACAAGAGGTAACAGTTGGAGAAGTAGTTGCAGTACCTATCAGCGACCTCCATGGACATCTGATGCTTCTTCTTAGTGAATCTAGTGCCTTCGCAATACAGCAGTACCTGAATAGACCCAGACAGATGTATACAGCAAGTGACTGTTATGTTCAGCTGCTGCTCAAGAAACCTTACCTTCAAATTACCTCTGCAAAGGAGGTTATGTGTGTGTGTGTGTGTGTGTGTGTGTGTGTGTGTGTGTGTGTGTGTGTGTGTGTGTGTGTGTGTGTGAGTAAGATTCCTAAAAAAGCAACTCATGGATTTGCACAATATTTAGTAGAATGTGAAGAACTGATTACGGTACATTTTCACTCCAATTGGCAAAAGGTGTGCGTATCAACAGGTGTGGCCATTTGGTCTTTTGATCACTAAAAGTGATGCAATTCCATTTCAAATTGAAGTCATGGACGCATATGACTCACCCACATGTGCTCAGGATAGTCTTTTAGTTGAGCCAGTCCCTCTGTAACTGTCTTTCTGTCTTCCTCCCACTTCCTCTTACAAAACACCACCTCCATAAAGTACCATGTCCAGCCAACCAGGGGTACTTTCAACAGCTCATGTTTGGCTAGCACTTTGGACGCCTAGAAAAGGCACATGGATGACATTAGAAAAGACAATGTCCACCGTTACCATGTTTTCTTGTATTCTTTGCATTTAACTGCCATTACTCCGGAGTTAATGTAGAATAAAAATAACTAGAGTTCAAAAATTCCCTCGAGGGAAATTTTGATAGTGCATGGGTGACGCTACCGGAGTGTGAACCTCTATCAGAGTCACAGCCGTTTGAGTAATGGTGCTGATCCCAAAAACAGCAGTCAACAAACTGAACGTCATGAAACAGTGAAATGTAAGGAACCCAACAAGTCCTGAAAATTCGCCTCCAAACCCTATCTAATAGCAATAACATGTAATGAAACAGAATGCCAGAATGTCGCAATGCATTCTGGGAGACACTCCCCCAACACGTTACAAAACACGCTACTATCCACGATTTCCTCAGGCAAGTACAACAACTTGAACTGATAATACAAGAAAACACAAAAGCATTAACCTAATTTACACAAAATAGAAACAACATTTAATTTGATTTGTGTCCGATGACGAGAGAGACGCTAGATGGTAACCATGGCAACGGAGACTCGATATCTCAGTTTATTTATCAACGACAAGACAGACAGATCTCACTGCCCATCACTGATCAACTGCTGCGGTCGGGACGTGTGTGTGTGTGTGTGTGTGTGTGTGTGTGTGTGTGTGTGTGTGTGTGTGTGTGTGTGTGTGTGTGTGTGTGTGTGTGTGTGTGTGTGTGTGTGTGTGTGTGTGTGTGTGTGTGTACAGGTGCTTTGCGCGATCGATACAGAGATCGCGTCACTCAATGTTATGAATTAAAATGAGTTTTGCAAGCACCCACACACGCAAGCACGCGCAATGTCTACAGTGTCGTTGAGGTTAGGGTTAGTGTTAGGTTTACTTTACATTCACATTTAATTTGATTTGTGTCCGATGACGAGAGAGAGACGGAGAGAGATAGAGCACTTTGGTAGAGAGACGTACAATAACAGAGAGCGAGCGCCGGTCTCGATAAAGCCGTTAATCAGCGAAATGAATCGTTATTTCCCGATAGTTTCACAGCGGTTACATTCAGCAGGTAGACACGGCTGAACTGCACCGCCGTTAATCAGCGAAATGAATCGTTATTTCCCGATAGTTTCACAGCGGTTACATTCAGGTAGACACGGCTGAACTGCACCTATCTGAATCGCATTATCCAATGAAAAGTATTAGAGCTCCGTGCGAGAGCAAGACATCGCGTCTGTGTGTGTGTGTGTGTGTGTGTGTGTGTGTGTGTGTGTGTGTGTGTGTGTGTGTGTGTGTGTGTGCTGCGCGCGATCGATACAGGTCACTCACCCACACACGCGAGGAAAACACAACACAGCACTTCCCGCTTTTCAGCTGGGCCAAACCATTAGAACACCAGCCCCCCCCCCCGGAGTTTGCATTGTTATGGTACGGACTACCAGTAACGAACCCATTACAACGCCATTTTCTGCCTCGGCACTGGTCTCACATTTGGGCTTATTCTGACAAAACGGTAGATCCTACCAGAAAAACAGCAAGACCATCATCGCCGTAAGGACTTCCCGAACGCTTAGGTGTTTCTACAATGTTTCTAGAGTAAATATTTCGGAGACACTCGCGAGTTTAAAACAGGGGTCCGTTCTGCTTTTCTCTGAAAATATTTGAAATATTTGTATTGGAGTCAATGAGGAGAAGACACCGACTGGCCGCACTTAGAGGCTGCTAATTCGAATTCTGTAAATCTCTCCGATTTTTTAAACACATTGTGAGAGACAGAACCCGTATGTCTACAAAGTTTGAAAAAATCACGTGTGTACATTGTAAACTGTGGCCAGGAGCAGTGTGGAAAGAGATTTATTTTTTTATTTTTCTGGAGCTCTCTCCACTCTAGCTACCCTCTAACCCTAATAAGGGCATGCAATACACACCCATTGTAATCTCATCATTTCTCCATAAATGATCATGGTCATTGAACAGTGATTGATCAAAAAGTATATGACCTATCAAAACATGGAAATATACATAAAATACACAAGACTTGTGTCTACTGTTTAAAGTTAAAATGGAGTCTCTAGGTGAAAGTATCCAGGAGCAGCAGACAGCAGTAAAAGTATGTATTTTTTGACCTCCTCCCATGCATTCTCTATGGGGAAATATTCACAGTTTTTTGCAAATAACTTCATGAAAAATTAATATTTTTAAAATTTGTATTGAAGCACACCGATCCCGATGAAGACGCACATTTTGATATATCATTTGTCCTACAACTCTTCGAGTTGTAGGACTAGATACGCATCAAAAAACGCGAGGAAGAGGAGTGAATAATAACTAGAGTTCAAAAATTCCCTCGAGGGAAATTTTGAAAGTGCACGGCTGACGTTACCGGAGTGTGAACCTCTATCAGAGTCACAGCCGTTTGAGTAATGGTGCTGATCCCAAAAACAGCAGTCAACAAACTGAACGTCATGAAACAGTGAAATGTAAGGAACCCAACATGTCCTGAACATTCGCCTCCAAACCCTATCTAATAGCGATAACATGTAATGAAACAGAATGCCAGAATGTCGCAATGCATTCTGGGAAACACTCCCCCAACACGTTACAAAACACGCTACTATCCACGATTTCCTCAGGCAAGTACAACAACTTGAACTGATAATACAAGAAAACACAAAAGCATTAACCTAATTTACACAAAATAGAAACAACATTTAATTTGGTTTGTGTCCGATGACGAGAGAGACGCTAGATGGTAACCATGGCAACGGAGACTCGATATCTCACAATTTATTTATCAACGACAAGAAAGACAGATCTCACTGCCCATCACTGATCAACTGCTGCGGTCGGGACGTGTGTGTGTGTGTGTGTGGCACTCAATGTTATGAATTAAAATGACAGTTTTGCAAGCACCCACACACGCGCGGTGTCTACAGAGACGTTGAGGTTAGGGTTATTGTAAGGTTTACTTTACATTCACATTTAATTTGACTTGTGTCCGATGACGAGAGAGACGGAGAGAGATAGAGCACTTTGGTAGAGAGACGTACAATAACAGAGAGCGAGCGCCGGTCTCGATAAAGCCGTTAATCAGCGAAACGAATCGTTATTTCCCGATAGTTTCACAGCGGTTACATTCAGCAGGTAGACACGGCTGAACTGCACCGCCGTTAATCAGCGAAATGAATCGTTATTTCCCGATAGTTTCACAGCGGTTACATTCAGCAGGTAGACACGGCTGAACTGCACCTCTGTGCGTCTGCAAGACATCGCGTCTGTGTGTGTGTGTGTGTGTGTGTGTGTGTGTGTGTGTGTGTGTGTGTGTGTGTGTGTGTGTGTGTGTGTGTGTGTGTGTTTGTGTGCTGCGCGCGATCGATACAGGTCACTCACCCACACACGCTTGTACGCGAGGTAAACACAACACGGCACTTCCCGCTTTTCAGCTGGGCCAAACCATTAGAACACCAGGCCCCCCCTGGAGTTTGCATTGTCATGGTACGGACTACCAGTAACGAACCCATAACAAAGCCATTTCTGCCTCGGCACTGGTCTCACATTTGGGCTTATTCTGACAAAACGGTAGCTCCTATCAGAAAAAAAGCAAGACCATCATCGCCGTAAGGACTTCCCGAACGATTTCGTGTTTCTACAATGTTTCTAGAGTAAATATTTCGGAGACACTCGCAAGTTTAAAACAGGGGTCCGTTCTGCTTTTCTCTGAAAATATTTGAAATATTTGTATTGGAGTCAATGAGGAGAAGACACCGACTGGCCGCACTTAGAGGCTGCTAATTCGAATTCTGTAAATCTCTCCGAGTTTTTAAACATATTGTGAGAGACAGAACACGTATGTCTACAAAGTTGGAAAAAATCATGTGTGTACATTGTAAACTGTGGCCAGGAGCAGCGTGGAAAGAGATTTATTTTTTTTATTTTTCTGGAGCTCTCTCCACTCTAGCTACACTGTAACCCTAATAAGGGCATGCAATACACACCCATTGTAATCTCATCATTTCTCCATAAATGATCATGGTCATTGAACAGTGATTGATCAAAAAGTATATGACCTATCAAAACATGGAAATATACATAAAATACACAAGACTTGTGTCTACTGTTTAAAGTTAAAATGGAGTCTCTAGGTGAAAGTATGCAGGAGCAGCAGACAGCAGTAAAAGTGTGTATTTTTTGACCTCCTCCCATGCATTCTCTATGGGAAAATATTCACAGTTTTTTGCAAATAACTTCATGAAAAATTAATATTTTTTAAATTTGTATTGAAGCACACCGATCCCGATGAAGACGCACATTTTGATATATCATTTGTCCTACAACTCTTCGAGTTGTAGGACTAGTAGCGAATCAAAAAAGCGAGGAAGAGGAATAATAACTAGAGTTCAAAAATTCCCTCGAGGGAAATTTTGAAAGTGCACGGCTGACGTTACCGGAGTGTGAACCTCTATCAGAGTCACAGCCGTTTGAGTAATGGTGCTGATCCCAAAAACAGCAGTCAACAAACTGAACGTCATGAAACAGTGAAATGTAAGGAACCCAACATGTCCTGAACATTCGCCTCCAAACCCTATCTAATAGCGATAACATGTAATGAAACAGAATGCCAGAATGTCGCAATGCATTCTGGGAAACACTCCCCCAACACGTTACAAAACACGCTACTATCCACGATTTCCTCAGGCAAGTACAACAACTTGAACTGATAATACAAGAAAACACAAAAGCATTAACCTAATTTACACAAAATAGAAACAACATTTAATTTGGTTTGTGTCCGATGACGAGAGAGACGCTAGATGGTAACCATGGCAACGGAGACTCGATATCTCACAATTTATTTATCAACGACAAGAAAGACAGATCTCACTGCCCATCACTGATCAACTGCTGCGGTCGGGACGTGTGTGTGTCTGTGTGTGGCACTCAATGTTATGAATTAAAATGACAGTTTTGCAAGCACCCACACACGCGCGGTGTCTACAGAGACGTTGAGGTTAGGGTTATTGTAAGGTTTACTTTACATTCACATTTAATTTGACTTGTGTCCGATGACGAGAGAGACGGAGAGAGATAGAGCACTTTGGTAGAGAGACGTACAATAACAGAGAGCGAGCGCCGGTCTCGATAAAGCCGTTAATCAGCGAAACGAATCGTTATTTCCCGATAGTTTCACAGCGGTTACATTCAGCAGGTAGACACGGCTGAACTGCACCGCCGTTAATCAGCGAAATGAATCGTTATTTCCCGATAGTTTCACAGCGGTTACATTCAGCAGGTAGACACGGCTGAACTGCACCTCTGTGCGTCTGCAAGACATCGCGTCTGTGTGTGTGTGTGTGTGTGTGTGTGTGTGTGTGTGTGTGTGTGTGTGTGTGTGTGTGTGTGTGTGTGTGTGTGTGTGTGTGTGTGTGTGTGTGTGTTTGTGTGCTGCGCGCGATCGATACAGGTCACTCACCCACACACGCTTGTACGCGAGGTAAACACAACACGGCACTTCCCGCTTTTCAGCTGGGCCAAACCATTAGAACACCAGGCCCCCCCTGGAGTTTGCATTGTCATGGTACGGACTACCAGTAACGAACCCATAACAAAGCCATTTCTGCCTCGGCACTGGTCTCACATTTGGGCTTATTCTGACAAAACGGTAGCTCCTATCAGAAAAAAAGCAAGACCATCATCGCCGTAAGGACTTCCCGAACGATTTCGTGTTTCTACAATGTTTCTAGAGTAAATATTTCGGAGACACTCGCAAGTTTAAAACAGGGGTCCGTTCTGCTTTTCTCTGAAAATATTTGAAATATTTGTATTGGAGTCAATGAGGAGAAGACACCGACTGGCCGCACTTAGAGGCTGCTAATTCGAATTCTGTAAATCTCTCCGAGTTTTTAAACATATTGTGAGAGACAGAACACGTATGTCTACAAAGTTGGAAAAAATCATGTGTGTACATTGTAAACTGTGGCCAGGAGCAGCGTGGAAAGAGATTTATTTTTTTTATTTTTCTGGAGCTCTCTCCACTCTAGCTACACTGTAACCCTAATAAGGGCATGCAATACACACCCATTGTAATCTCATCATTTCTCCATAAATGATCATGGTCATTGAACAGTGATTGATCAAAAAGTATATGACCTATCAAAACATGGAAATATACATAAAATACACAAGACTTGTGTCTACTGTTTAAAGTTAAAATGGAGTCTCTAGGTGAAAGTATGCAGGAGCAGCAGACAGCAGTAAAAGTGTGTATTTTTTGACCTCCTCCCATGCATTCTCTATGGGAAAATATTCACAGTTTTTTGCAAATAACTTCATGAAAAATTAATATTTTTTAAATTTGTATTGAAGCACACCGATCCCGATGAAGACGCACATTTTGATATATCATTTGTCCTACAACTCTTCGAGTTGTAGGACTAGTAGCGAATCAAAAAAGCGAGGAAGAGGAATAATAATAAAAAGAATAATAATAAGAAAAAATCCCCAGGATAACAATAGTGCTCGGGGCTTCGCCCCGAGCACTGGCTCCACAGCTTTGCTGTAGGGCCAGTGCTCGGTGCGTTTGCCCCGTGCACTAATAAAAAGAATAATAATAAGAAAAAATCCCCAGGATAACAATAGTGCTCGGGGCTTCGCCCCGAGCACTGGCTCCACAGCTTTGCTGTAGGGCCAGTGCTCGGTGCGTTTGCCCCGTGCACTAATAATAAGAAAAAATCCACAGTATAACAATAGTGCTCGGGGCTTCGCCCCGAGCACTGGCTCCACAGCTTTGCTGTAGGGCCAGTGCTCGGTGCGTTTGCCCCGTGCACTAACAATGATTGGATGACATAAAGAATGTTAGCAATGATAGGAGAGAAATATGAGGCGATTCTGCAAATGTTTCCAGTTATTTTACCCTAACAAATATTCTGTCGATACATTTAATGTTTCACAACGTAAACCAACTTGAAGAATGGCCTTCAAACTGATTCAAACCAACCAACCTGCAATCATGTTGATGACTAAAACACATCACTATTACCACCACTATAAGAATGACCCGAACGATGACTACTACTGCTCGTAGAATATCATGTTCCGTTTCTCACCCCTAGAGCCCCAAAGCGCTCGGAAAAGGTCCAGAGACACAGGAAATCTATCTCGTAGTTATGGTTGAGGATGATGATGGCGTGCTCCTTTCCCAGTTTATCCACAGTAGAGCTTTGCTCCATGAACAGAGTGCACTCAGTCCCCGACCACCACTCCAGCAGCATGACTATCTCTGGACAGAGAAGTACATAAATAAGAAAGACAGAAGTTATTGTTTCTAATTATTATTGCTTAATTGTTGCTTATTATTGCTTATTTTTAGGGTGTTTTTCACCTCTCAAGCCTCATTAATTGTCAGTTTTATTTCATTCTCTCATTCTTCCTTCATTCTCAGAAATTGCTCCTTTATTTCAAAATCGGCTGTTCTTAGACACAATTTGGCAAATGCCTAACCCTAACCATTGCAGTGTCAATAAAATAACCAATTTTATTCCTGTAAAAAAGTTACAATCTCACTTATACATTACTTGTGATGCACGTATGGACCTCCATGTGTTTTTATAGCTGCCTTGCACCAGGGATCGAGGGAAACAGCATTTTGGTTTTTGTGTATGTCCTGTACATTCACGAAAATTGACAATAAAGTTGCTTTGACTTTGACCTTTTAATTCCAAACTACTCACGGCTCCAGAGGGAGTAGGCGAGTCTGGTGTTGATGCGCCGGTAAAGCTGCCTGTTTATTGGCCAGAGCACACATGTGAAGAGCTGGATCAGGTTGATAGCCAATCCACTGGCCACAAACACCAAACCAAGCACAAGCTGAATGAGAAATGATTCCTTCAACCCCATAGTCTGAACACAAACACACAAACACACAAACACACAGAGTCAACTCACCTCAACTTTTCAACTTTGTACAGAGTAAATGTGTGTCATTTTCTCTGGACGCTGTACTTTACAACTACAATTGGGAGTGTGGCTGATAAGAAAATTAATATGTTATTGTTACAGACACTTCTTGCTTTCTATTCCTAATTCTATCTCAGTGGATAGAATGTTCTCTATGAATGTATTCTCTATGAATGTATTCTGGTATCTTCCTTTCAGCTACCAACCTCTTGCATGCACAAACCTTTTTACTGAGAAGGCAGAATGTTGGGATATTTTATAAATTTGAGAAATGTGGCTCTATTTCACACCGACTCACAGCGTGACAGTGCCAGTTTGATGATAAACAAAGCTGTATGATTCAATACAATAGCCTTATGTAGTCCTAGTCCCAAAATAGATCTTATATCTACATCGCTATCACGTATATTGGTAAATATATTGGTAATTTTCACCAATTCCAGTCATACTTTCACTAAATTGTTTTTGGTTTTGTTTAACAAACTAAAACCTGACATTTACCTGACCTCTATTTATCTCATGTCTGCCAAATAAAAGAAACAATTGTCACTTACCTCAGAGAGTTTGAAGCCAGCACCTTTGGTGTGGTAAGACCAACAGCTGTGGAGTTTCTGTATTAATAGTGCAAATCTAGGTCGTCACTACTACTATAGGTAGTAATTGGAGCAGACCTGACATTTACCTGACCTCTATTTATCTCATGTCTGCCAAATAAAAGAAACAATTGTCACTTACCTCAGAGAGTTTGAAGCCAGCACCTTTGGTGTGGTAAGACCAACAGCTGTGGAGTTTCTGTATTAATAGTGCAAATCTAGGTCGTCACTACTACTATAGGTAGTAATTGGAGCAGACGGTAGGTATACTATTGTCCCTTGTTTACGATGTCAGTAACAAACTGTTTCTCAAACACAACTAATCCTAGTCTGTGCCTGAAGAGATGCAGAGGAGTGAGGGAAAGTCTCTAGATAAATAGAGCCATAATAGCTGGAGGGAGGGAGTGCAACTCTCGACCATGTTGACACATGACAAGCACACACAAACACACATACATTGTTTTGTACTACCATTCAATTATGTTTTTACCATTGTTATGAGTCTAATAATATCATATATTATTAGAATACTATCTAAGTATGCCTGTTGTTAACTCTGAACTCCACTTTGTCACTTTAGATTGTCTTTTGAATATGTTTTGCACTGCAACAACGCACTACCTCACTTTTTTTCATAGTTGTATTTTTCTGTGTTGTCTGTACAATGTCTGTTTGTCTGTTGTTTGTCTGATTGTCCATTTTTTTCATTTTGCACCGCAAGTCTGAGAGGACTGCAATTTCATCTGTGCTATATGCCTACCATGTAGCACACTTGACAATAAAGTTACTTACTTGAACTACTTGAACTATTGTTATTTGTTGGGAGGATCTATTAGGAGGAAGCATTTCTTTATCAGCGGCACCATTACACAGAATGTGTGCATAGGGGGGAGTGTCTCAGACATCGCCTGAATCCCCCCCACCGCTGGCCCACCAAAAGTCAGAACCTAGAATCGGCCCCGACTTCTGGGCTACAGCCCCGGATGTTTTCAATTGCTAGCAATGCCCCTGTCTGAGACACCCTCCACTTCTCACCACTCCTAGAAATGCAGCAGGAGTTAGATTGGTGCTAGTGAGATAGTGCTAATACTAATAACTAATAAGACCAAAATAGTAACTAACCTATCTCCAAAACACAGAGGAATCCCTACCATCACTGTAAAAAAACTGATCTGACTAATGTGAATCTAAGGCTTATGAGTGAGCACGCTAAGATTCAAGTCCCAGGGACACTTTAAAGCAGACTTTGGCAGACTAACTCTGCCATTTTTAGCAGATTCAAAAGATACACAATTACTTGCCATGTGTACCAAATGTGGGGTCTTTTGGGTTTACAGGTCACTTTTCCATTAGTTTTTTCAAGGTTTTCCAAAACGTTCAAGGTACAGAAAAATCCACCCAGACGGACCTAATGAGTCCTTCATGCAAAAATATTTGGCTTTGTCAAATGAGGCCAATACAGCAACAGGGTGGGGGTCATGGCTGTTTAGGTTTGACTGAGTTATAGCGCCCCCTGTGATCACAGCAGTACCAAACCTTTTGGTATCTTTACATGTTTATTTAATTTGAAAACTCCCACTGGTTCACATTTGGAGTGATTGATTTTTGCGTTTTTGCCCCGTTCACGTTCAATATTCAATAAAAAACATCATAGATTAAGTTTTTTTTTTAAAGTAGCATTTTTACCCTAAAAGTAATTGCAAATTTTTGGCATTGGTTTGGTTTTTGTACTGTCCAAAACTGTAGGAGGATATATTTACCAAAAATAAGGGGGAATAAAAACCATAAGAAGAAACATGATAACAATAGTGTGGCTTGCTTTGCAACACACTAATGAATCTACAGAACACAGAACCAAACTGACTGTAAACATCAATGTGCATAATGCATGTTGTATTAACGTTTCCACAAAAGTAGCCTAGTTGCCTTGGAAATTTAAGTTTTCCTAACTTATTTGCTTAAGCTAACATGACAAATGCCCTTTACTGTGAATTGTTTCAACAAAACTGGTTTGTAACGCAAACATATATGCAAACATGATGTACAAGTAGGCCCTGTGGCCTACAATATACCGGATGTACACGCAGACAACTGAGGATCATTGAACATCGGAGCGCGATCAATAGAAAAGACGCTAAGTCACCAGTTGCGTGACATTTTTCTGAAGCTAACCACTCAGTATCTAATCTAAAATTCATGGGCATTGTCTTATCCACCCGTAGGAGAAGTTGCACAACACAGGCTCTCCTCCAGTGTGAAGCATGGTGGATCTTCTATTTAAGAACCTTGCACCCTAAGGGTTTAAATGATGATGTTGATCTAACCTGCTTTCTGTAGGCCAATTTTATATTGACACATACCTGTATGCAATGTATTTATTTGGCATCTGATACATAATCCCAAAATCCAATACTCTAAATGTCTATATGCACCACAACACTCTATATGATTTATGCACTTTATTTTATTTTTTTATTGTTATTTCTCTGTTACTTCAATGTAATGTATTTTTCATTTCTTAATTGTCATTATTTTTCTGTATAGACTTACTATTTGGCAATCGCCAAATAGGTGAATGGTGCCTTTTAAAAAGTCTCAACACGTCAACCTTACTGACCTCTTGATTGACATGTCTGACACTAACTAGGCCTAGTCTATATAAGGAAGTCTTTTCCCTTGAATGGTTGCACTGAGGATGGTATGAATGGGACCGAAAACGTTTTGCACTGCACGCACTTGAGGTAGCACTTTATAATTTTTTATGCAATAAAAACCTATTGCTGCATCGGCTACATGGTGTGTGAGTTCCGCTTCTCTGCTTGATGGTCAAGTCAAAAAGACACCATTATTAAGCATACAATAACCAACAAGGAAAAAGTGTGAGTCAGTATAAATCACAATAATAAATTAAATTAAAATTAAATGAATAATCAAATCAAACATCTCAGGACAACCAAGTGTATGTGTGCACGCACTGGAGAGAAGAGATATTAGACACAGTAGTGTTTTACAAAGTAGAGTTATCAGGCACAGAGATCAAATTAACAAACATCAGCTACTTGCATTGTGTAAGTAGATGTGTTGTGAGGTCCCCTCGAAAACAAGATGATTCATCTCAAGGGGTTTTCTCTGAATGAAATTTAAATTTAAAGTTAGAGTGTGTGTGTGTGTGTCACAGGAAATTGAGCCTTTTACAAAAGAAAATGTAAACATTTTGTTTTGTTTTTTACACAAGATAGAAAACGTCTATCTCCAATCAAGACGTGGTGTGTGTGTGTGTGTGTGTGTGTGTAGAATGATCAGGAACAGATCATATTAACAAACATCAGCTGCTTGACAAATCCACAAGTGTGAGTGTGTGAGTTTTGGAGGGAAGAGTTATCAGGCACAGCGCTCAGCTTAACAAATATTAGCTGCTTGACAAATCAACAAGTTAGTGTTGTTGTGTGTGATTCCATGATTGTATGGCACAGGAAAAATGAGGAACAATTAATCCATTTAGTTCGAGTATATTACACAGGAGACAAAAAATCTCAGGTCTCCAATCAAGACATGTAAGTGTGGTAGGGCTGATTTGGGGTGCCAGCACGCAGATCCAGGTGCACACGCCCTTCCTGGGGTGGTAACTTTATACGTGGCTTCCTCCTCCTGGCAGTAAATGCCGGTCCCTTGAATTGTTTGGCGCGTGCTTGTGTTCCGTCGCTGGAAGAACTTTGGTAGGTTTTATGCTTTTATTTTGTTCTTTCAATAGCATGGGAAAGATTAAGGATCATGCTGTACTAATAGGTGGATACATGCTTGATCGGAGCGCTCTAAGTGAACATTCTGTTGTTACAGCCCCGTTTAAATAGCTGATCGCAAAGTGCGGTGTGACTGTTGTGCAGGCGTAATTGCTGTTTTAAAAAGCCGTAAGTTGTGCACCTCTTCACTGTGTAATGTTACCGTGTGTATGTAAAACACACAACGTGATCAGTGACAGTCAATGAATTGATAGCACCTCTCTCTCCCTGTCTCATTTTAGGGAGGAACGCCGTAGCGGCTTTCTCTCCATCTCCCTTCTTCTCCTTCTCCCTGCCCCTCCCCTCTGGGGATTGGCTCAATTGTGGTAGCCGGACAGCCAGAAGGTAGAATTTTTTTTAATAATAAAATGTATCTGATGTTAAGCTGAGACACCTAACGGTGTTCCATTGCCCCTAGTTTTGCTATCTGCAAATACCGGAGAGGGTTATTGTCCATGTAGACTGTAAATTTGGTGCCTAGGAGGTATTCACCGAACTTCTCAGTGATGGCCCATTTCAAGGCGAGAAGCTCAAGTTTCATGGCACTATAGTTGGACATGTTAATCCTCTCACTTGCTCTTAAGCCCCTGCTGGCTAAAGCTATTGGTCTCCGTACGCCATTCTCCTCCTGTGACGACACCGCTCCCAGCCCTGTATGGCTGGCATCTGTTTCTAGGACAAAGGGGAGACTGAAGTTGGCATATCCAAAGACTGGCGCTTGAGTGAGCCTTTGTTTTAGGGTGTGGAATGAATCTTCGACCTAAAGGGTTGGGCCGTTTTCGAGTCCCTTGTAATGCACCAACTATTTTGTGCAATGGGGCGGCTAGACTAGCAAAGCCATCAACAAATCGTCGGTAATAGGACGCAAACCCAAGGAAAGAGCGGAGTTCCTTGGGTGGGTCTCCTCCATTCTTTCACCACGCAAATCTTCTCCGGATCTGTGGACACACCAGCTGGAGATATTACATGGCCCAAATAGCCCACTTCTTCCTGGAAGAATTTACACTTTTCCAGTTTTAGTTTGAGGTTTTAGCCTTGAAGGCGGCCGAGGACCATTTCCAGCCATTCCAGATGTTGCTCAAATGTGCTTGAAAAGATGACCACATCATCCAGATAAAGCAGAAGTGTATGTTGGCTCTGGTCACCAAGGATTCTTTCCCTGGGGTGCTGGAAAGTACAAGGAGAGTTAGATAGGCCAACTGGCATCCTGTTAAATTCAAAAAGCCCGAATGGTCTCCCGATCTTGGGGGGCCATGGCGACCTGGTTGTAGCCACTAGCCAGATCTAAAGTGCTAAACAGCTTAGCTCCACTGAGGGCATCCAGGGTCTCTTCTATTCTTGGCAAAGGAAAAGCATCTTTTGTGGTTTTTTAATTTAGCTGCCGATAATCCACACAGTCGGATCGATCCATATTTTTTTTTTCACCATGACTATCGGGGAGGCATACGGACTACAACTGGGGCTTGCAATACCCTGTGCCAGCAAGTCTTGAATGTGAGCTTTGACCTGGTCATATTGAGTTGGGAGAAGTCGTCGATACCGTTGCCTCACGGGCACGTCATCCAGCAGGGGTATAGTATGCTGAAGCAAATCTATGAACCCTACATCTAGAGTGACTACTACATGTGTGTGTGCGTGTGTGTGTGTGTGTGTGTGTGTGTGCCTGATAATACTTTCCCTCGAACACAAACATCAGTTTAAAAAAATATCAGCTGCCTGACAAATCTACTACTTTCCACAAGTTGTGTGAGTGAGTGAAAACACTTAACAATGCAGTTGGCAGGTGAGCAACAATCACAATATATCCTATATAATAATAATAATAATAATAATAATAATAATAATAATAATAATAATAATAAGCTTTATTGCAGACACAGGTCCATATCATACACATACATAATAAATAGTATAAAAGGAGATACAAAATACAAGGAAAACACATATTAGCCTATAGGACATACAGACAATTGCACCAATGTCTTCTTAACCTAGAGGTAAATCTATAGCAGCTTTTCAGAGGGTTGATTAAGGCTTCAATTATTTGGTTCTCTGACTTGTCCAGGCGGCACATAAAGCCAAACATCAACTGTCTTAAGAGTGCCTCACAACTAGGCACTCTGTTGGACACAAATAACTGGCTGGCACTATGCCACCTAGGGACACAAAGCAGCAACCTCATTGCATCATTGTATGCTACCTTAAGCCTCTGCATACTCTTTTTCCTATAGCTAGACCACAATTGAGCAGTATACAATGGCGTTATGTAGGTTCTGAATAGGGAGCACTTGACAGAGTCAGAGCACATAGAAAACTTCCTTATAAGCATGTTAGCTTGAGCATACAGCATACGGTAGAGGTCTTTGTCTATGGTGATGATTAGTTTTAGTGTTGAGTTGGGAGAAGCAGCATTTGTTCTCAATGAATTCTCTGCAGATTCATCATGCAGATTCATAGTGTATTACATCTTTGGCAAGAGACTCATTACAGTATCTATCATATCAGCTGTTTCTAAATAATGAAATATATTTACAAATAACTGTGATAGTAACTAGTTCCTATAGTTTCACATAACCTCCTCATCAATGTCCACGTAATATATATATATATATATATATTTTTTTTTATTTACAATAATAACATAGAGGACTCTTCTTTAAGGAAGTAATGTAGGCCAAGAAGGACAACTGCTCTCCTCTGCTGGTTCGAAATCTGCAAAAAATGACAGACCAGAGGGGACCCTAAAGAAGAATCGCAAATGTGCAGGATTTCAGAGGTAATGGAAGAAGACACAAATAATGATGGTTTAAGCAACAGACAGTCCTGAGGTGTGGGGTGTGGTGTTTAGTCCATTATAAGAAGGTGTTGGGGCTTTCGAGACGTTGGGAGCGGGGGGTCGAGGTGTTGTAGAGTCTGATAGCTGATGGGATGAAAGAGCCCCCAAAGCGCTTTGAGGCAAGTGGCTGAGCGAGCCTGTGGCTGAACGTGCTCCTAAGTTGCCTCAGCTCGGCATAGAGAGGGTGAGAGGGATTGTCCAGGATCGCCTGCAGCTTTCCTCCTCTCAGTAACAGCCTCCACACAGTCCAGCTTCATCCCCACCACAGAGCTCGCCGTCCTCACCAGCTTATTCAGCTTGCTGGCACCTACACTCCCAATGCCTCCTCCCCAGCACACTACAGCGAAGAAGGTGGCACTGGCTACCACAGACTGGTAGAACATCCGTAGCAGCCTACTGCACACATTGAAAGATCTGAGCCTCCTCAGGAAGAACAGCCTACTCTGTCCCTTTCTGTAGAGGACCTCAGTGTTGTCTGACCAGTCCAGTTTATTGTTTAGGTGCACCCCAAGGAACTTATAGGTATCCACTATCTCCACTTCCTCCCCATTTATGGAAACCGGTAATGGGGGGCTCTTTCTGCCCTGGAGGTCCACCACCAGCTCCTTGGTGTTCCTGGTGTTGAGCTGAAAGTGGTTCCCGTCACACCATCCCACAAAGTTCTTAAATAGTTCCCTGTACTCCTCCTCCCTATTGTCTGTGATGCATCCAGCAATGGAGGAGTCATCAGAGAACTTCTGCAGGTGGCATGTTCGGGAGTTGTAGCAGAAATCCGAGGTGTAGAGGGTGAACAAGAATGGTGAAAGGACAGTCCCCTGGGGTGTGCCGGTGTTGCTTGTCACCACGTCTGACAAGCAGTGTCGCAGCCTGACATACTGCGGCCTGTCCGTGAGGTAGTTTGTAATCCATGCCACCATGTCAGGATCCACCTGCATCACCAAGAGTTTTTCAGCCAGCCGGACTTGCTGGATGGTGTTGAAAGCACTGGAGAAGTCGAAGAACATGATCCTCACCATGCTCTGCCGCCTCTCCTGGTGTGTGTAAGCTCTGTTAAGCAGGCAGATGATGGCATCCTCCACACCAATGTGGGTCTGCTACGCAAACTGCAGAGGGTCCAGGCAGTCACGCACCATGGGCCTGAGGTGCTCCAGAACTAACCTCTCGAATGTCTTCATGACGTGTGACGTTAGAGCCACAGATCTGAAGTCCTTTGGAGCGTTGGGACGACCCTTCTTCGGCAAAGGGACTACGCAGGATGTCTTCTAGAGAGTTGGCACCTTTTTCAGCCCCAGGGAGGACCGAAAAGATGCGTGAACACTCCTGTCAGCTGCTCCGCACAGATCTTGAGCACCCTCAGGCTGATGTCGTGGGGTCCTCCGGCCTTGTTTGACCTGATGCTTGTGAGCTGCCATCTCACATGGCTGGTGTTGATGGTTGGGGTTGTTGTTGCTGGGGTCACAGGAATAGCTGGGGGTGTGGTGAGGGAATGCCTGTCCTCTGGGCTGGACATTGGTCTAGCCTCCCTGTGAGTGTGGAACGGGAGAGAGAGAGAGAGGGTGGTGCTGCGATGGGAGGTGCAAAATCTGACATGCCCGGGTCTTGTGGTGCAGCAGCGAGATGAGGAGTGCAGGAGGGGGGATCCACAGATATAATTGCAAACACGTGGGTATGTTAATTGTTCATAAGTGTGTCTCTGACGTGTACATCACTCTGATGACTAATTGTTTTTGACGTTATTAACAGTTTCCCAGAATCATCTCTAAGTGTCGTCAAAGGAACAATAGCTGTAGAAATGTGCGTACGCCAGCCATGAAGTTGACGTGGGTTTCGATTTTCACGGTAATTTCGCATTTTTATACATCTGAACGTGAGTGTGGAAAAGGACGTACGCCACGTTTTGTGCGTACGCAACCTTTGTACATGAGTCCCCAGGTCCTGTTGATGTATACAAAATAAACTATGTACCAAACAACCCTGCAGACACTTAGTCAGAGGCCCATAAGGCCCCGTGCAAAGCAGGCGGTTGGTTTGAAACACACCTATATACCATACAGAACCGAAACGGCCTTGCGGACTCGAGAGATTAGAGAGACACGTATCCTGCTGCTCCAAGTATCAACTGTAGCATAGCAAAAACAAGAAGCCACCGTCCAGGCTACACCCAACCCGGCCTTGTGGGAACCAAGGCCAAGCAGGTGGTGCACCCAGATGAACCGAGGCACGTAGCCTGGCACAATATCACGCCATGAATGGAGCCTTGTTGTGTTATCAGTAATACGTGTGGGCCCCCCGCCCTTGAGGCAGGGGCTTTTTTTATAAATATGACTGGCAAACTATGTACGGGGCTCTTCCTAGGCAGACTCTCGTAGAGACGACGCGCAGGACGACCCCGAGCTCGTTAAAACCTCCGATCGGTAAGATACCTGTAAAGATGATGGCCTTCTAATACATCAACAAGAACCCTCCTACAATTACTCCGACTGGTTATTTAGCGATCCACTCCAAGAGTCCACCCGGGAGGGTTGGACGGTGAGTTTTCCGTGCAACAGATTGGTGACCCCGACGTGATTTTGAACGAGTTGCATGGGAAACATCTAATTGAAACAACGGATCGAGACGGCTGGGGACGACGCCCTCCAACATCACATACTAGAAAACAACTGATAAGGTAAGCAGAACCTGGAGGCGCCCGAATCTGCGTAGAATCATTACACATAGTCTACCATTATGTATGTTGGGGGCCGCCGTGCCTAAAATGTCATAACCAGTAAACATTCAGTACGTTTACATGCAGCAAGAAATTCGAATTTCTGATCGGATCAGATAATGACATGCGTAAGACCGGATCACTTGTCCGAGTATACATGCCGTTCAGGGAATCGGATTAACAGCCGGAGCGTGGCTGACTCCGGACGCGTATTTACGAATCCTACTATGGCCACGCCAAGTCCCGCCCTATGCCTACGCCTAATTGGCTGAGCTCAATGAGTGCCACGTACGCTGTGTGGCGCTCTGCGCATGTGCAGAATGGCGATGCGTATGCGCAGAATGCAAAATCCGATTCAGATCCGATTGCTGAGAATACATGCCGTTAAAAGTCCGACTATGATCGAATTATCCAGTTGTAGTTATCCGATTTTAGATGTCCGAAATAGGTCCGAAGTAGGTCCGAAGTAGGTCGGATTAAGGTGTTTACATGCACTTAAAAAGTCCGAACGATGTCTTATATGATTAGAAATTCGAATTTCTTGCTGCATGTAAACGTACTGAGTGTCAATGCTGAAGGTCCTCGTCTAGGGTATCATTTTAAAAAAGTCAGTTGGACTGACGTGATATCATTTAAAAAAAAAGTCAATTGGACTGACGTGATATCATTTAAAAAAGTCAGTTGGACTGACGGTATATCATTTTAAAAAAGTCAGTTGGACTGACGTGATATCATTTTAAAAAAGTCAGTTGGACTGACGGTATATCCTTTAAAAAGTCAGTTGGACTGATGTGATATCATTTTTAAAAAAGTCAGTTGGACTGACGGTATATCATTTAAAAAAGTCAGTTGGACTGACGTGATATCATTTTAAAAAAAGTCAGTTGGACTGACGGTATATCATTTAAAAAAGTCAGTTGGACTGACGTGATATCATTTAAAAAAAGTCAGTTGGACTGACGGTATATCATTTAAAAAAGTCAGTTGGACTGACGTGATATCATTTAAAAAAGTCAGTTGGACTGACGTGATATCATTTAAAAAAAAGTCAGTTGGACTGACGGTATATCATTTAAAAAAAAGTCAGTTGGACTGACGGTATATCATTTAAAAAAAAGTCAGTTGGACTGACGGTATATAATTAAAAAAAGTCAGTTGGACTGACAAGGTATAGTCAATGTATCGGATACATTAAAACAGGAATAAATAAAAGGTAATAAAAGGGGAAGTTGGACTTCGCCCAGGTTATATGGTAATAGTTACCTACAGCCCTCTAAGAGTTAGACTCGCAGCACGTCAACGGGGGAGTTGGACTCCGCCCCTTAGAGTAACAGTGTAAAATGGCCAGCGGCGGTGGTAACTCTGGGTTTGCCCAAAGGCAGTGTGTCAATGGTAAGACAAGGCCGAACGCAGATGCAGTCGCCAACACCTAGTGCGCCTGGCCTACCTCAGGGCGCTCCAGGACAAGGACCCCAGCGCGCGATCAGGGCTCACGCCGCACTAACTAGTTACGGGAAGGCCGATGCCTGGCCCTTATGACCCGCCAGTGGGGCCCATCCCGGATGGGTTCCCCGAAACTCTGTTGTCGTATTGCCAGCACCTAACCGAGGCCTCCCGAGCTATGTATTTACAGAACTGTACGACCCCGGAAGCATCCCCGGCGCCACCCCTGCTGCCGGGAGAGTGGAAGAAAATGCTGGCGCCAAGTGGCACCACCTGACCAGCATGCCGGGGGGCCGGTGACACCGATCCCATCCACGGGCCGGCCAAGACCGGACCTGAGCGGCATGGCGGGGCCCAAGGAGCAGAGGGAGGACCGGCATAAACGGCGAGGGAGGGACCTTCGCCCTCGGACTCCTCCTCCTCCTCGCCTGGCAGTCCCTCCGAACGGACCTCGGGCCCCTAATCAAAGAAGACCCTGACAGCGGCAACGAAGAAGAAGCTATTGACGCTGTGTAATTGAATGTATCGCTGCATAGTCTGAACAACGCATGTATTGAACCCAGTGTCGGGATAATAAAAAGGGGACAAAATGGGGCGGACATGGTCGCCGCCTTCCCCAAGACGACACCGGTTATGTATCCAGGGCATTAAGTGCTTCCAGCTCCGTTAAAACTGTTACCTCCGTTTAAACCAATAGCTATCTCGCTTTTACCCCATGCAACGTACACTGAAGGAGTGTTTGAGTTATAACATGAATGCATTGTGCTTATATTTAGCCTGTTCGGGCGCCGACAGTCCAGGTGAATGCTGCCTCGAAGAAGGCATGTGGAAGGTTTCGCCTCCAAACGGGTTTTCCTCCACACTGGCTGCGGCCCCAGGTATTTTGTATTACTGAAAAGTTATCTTTTGATAACTTGAGGGGGATTGTTGATGTATACAAAATAAACTATGTACCAAACAACCCTGCAGACACTTAGTCAGAGGCCCATAAGGCCCCGTGCAAAGCAGGCGGTTGGTTTGAAACACACCTATATACCATACAGAATCGAAACGGCCTTGCGGACTCGAGAGATTAGAGAGACACGTATCCTGCTGCTCCAAGTATCAACTGTAGCATAGCAAAAACAAGAAGCCACCGTCCAGGCTACACCCAACCCGGCCTTGTGGGAACCAAGGCCAAGCAGGTGATGCACCCAGATGAACCGAGGCACGTAGCTTGGCACAATATCACGCCATGAATGGAGCCTTGTTGTGATATCAGTAATACGTGTGGGCCCCCCGCCCTTGAGGCAGGGGCTTTTTTTATAAATATGACTGGCAAACTATGTACGGGGCTCTTCCTAGGCAGACTCTCGTAGAGACGACGCACAGGACGACCCCGAGCTCGTTAAAACCTCCGATCGGTAAGATACCTGTAAAGATGATGGCCTTCTAATACATCAACAAGAACCCTCCTACAATTACTCCCACTGGTTATTTAGCGATCCACTCCAAGAGTCCACCCAGGAGGGTTGGACGGTGAGTTTTCCGTGCAACAGTCCCTTGAGAGCCCTCCACCGGGGGATTTCCGGGCTTCCAAGTTTTCGTGTCTATAACCTCAGGTGCAAAGTCGGACAATGCGGTTGAAGTTGATTCCTGCAATATCATACAATGACCTGATCTAAATATGGCGTTAAAAGCCTACCTTTTTTGAACAAATTACAACTTAGATTACTACACATACTTGAGCAGAAACATGTACGATTGCTGAACAAATTGTTTATGCTATCGAGCTATTATGTATGATGTTGGCCAACACTCTGATTGTTCTGTTCAACAAAAGTTAAAACAAATCTAATGTAGGATAAAACATCTCCCCGTCAACTATACAAATAGGGTGGGTTTATGTTTATTGTAAAGTGTATAACCTTGTCTACTCTTCATGAACAGATTGAACACCTACTTTCTTTGAAAACAAATGCTCATGGCTCACGTAGATGTGGGAGCGTCGTCAACGAGTTGTGTTACGACAGTGTCGTAAAGACCTACCCCTCCCCCCCCCCCCCCCCCGAGAAAAATGTGAGCAGGAATGGCCAAAGCTGCATTGTGGGACTTTAATGTATGATAATGTTGAAAGTGAATGGGGCAAAAATGCAAAAATCAACCACTCCAAATGTGAACCTGAGGGAGTTGTCAAATACTGACTCACTCACTCACACTTTTTCCTCGTTGGTTATTGTATGCTAAATAAATATTGTCTTTTTGACTTCTACATCATGTTTGCATATATGTTTGCGTTACCAACCAGTTTTGTTAAAACAATTCAGAATAAAGGGCATTTGTCATGTTAGCTTAAGCAAATAAGTTAGGAAAACTTAAATTTCCAAGGCAACCAGGTTACTTTTGTGGAAACGTTAAAAGAACACGCATTATGCTAAGTAAAAAGTTTGGTCAATATAAATTCAAAATGCTCGTCAGGACCACTTTAGATGTTGTTAATGACAATGATGATGAAGTTAATGACAACTTGAGTTGACTCAACACAAGTAGGTTAGTTGATATGATGCATAATTTAAGTTGCATCCACTAAGTAGAATGTTGTATTAACAATAACTCCTTAGTTGATGGAACAGGTCATATTTGTCAGATAAACTAGCCATTAAGTTGATACAACTTAATTGTCTTGTTTAGCTAACTAATTTTATTATTTTCAATTAACTCAAAATTCCAAGGCAACCAGGTTACACACGTTTTCAAGTTGAATCAACTGATTTTTTTTTTTTTACAGTGATATTGACCAATGAGCATTTGACCCATGTACACACACAAGGGTGTTTATTTGACTAATGAACACACACATTGGTGTTTACAGTCAGTTTGGTTCTGTGTTTGTAGATTCATTAGTGTGTTGCAAAGCAAGCCACTATCATGTTTCTTCTTATGGTTTTTATTCCCCCTTATTTTTGGTAAATATATCCTCCTACAGTTTTGGACAGTACAAAAACCAAACCAATGGCAAAAATTTGCAATTACTTTTAGGGTAAAAATGCTACTTAAAAAAAAAAACTTAATCTATGATGTTTTTTATTGAATATTGAACGTGAACGGGGCAAAAACGCAAAAATCAATCACTCCAAATGTGAACCAGTGGGAGTGTAAAAGATACCAAAAGGTTTGGTACTGCTGTGATCACAGGGGGCGCTATAACTCAGTCAAACCTAAACAGCCATGACCCCCACCCTGTTGCTGTATTGGCCTCATTTGACAAAGCCAAATCTTTTTGCATGTAGGACTCATTAGGTCCGTCTGGGTGGATTTTTCTGTACCTTGAACGTTTTGGAAAACCTTGAAAAAACTAATGGAAAAGTGACCTGTAAACCCAAAAGACCCCACATTTGGTACACATGGCAAGTAATTGTGTATCTTTTGAATCTGCTAAAAATGGCAGAGTTAGTCTGCCAAAGTCTGCTTTACAGTTTTGGACAGTACAAAAACCAAACCAATGGCAATGCAATTACTTTTAGGGTAAAAATGCTACATTTTTCACATTAGTCAGATCAGTTTTTTTACAGTGATGGTAGGGATTCCTCTGTGTTTTGGGGATAGGTTAGTTACTATTTTGGTCCTATTAGTATTATTTTCCTTTTCACCCTCACTGTGTCAGGTGGCCTCAGGGGAAGGAGTGCCAGTCAGACTGCAGTTTCAGAACCATGGCAGGAATTCAGCAACATATATGTACTATACTTATGGATTATATATGAGTGTGTGTCTGTATTTACCGGTACATGCATGGCTGCATGTGTGTGCAGCTATACAGGGGTGAGTAACCTCTGCACTATCTCACTAGCACCAATCTGAGCCAAAGGTCAAGCAGGGATCCCACAACCCTCCGACTCCCGCTGCACTTGTAGCTGTGGTGAGAAGGCCTCGTATAGGGCAAACACAATCAGGCGATGTCTGAGACACTCCTCCCTATGCACACATGCTCTGTAATGGTGCCGCTGATAAAGAAATGCTTCCTCCTAACAGATCCTCCCAACAAACAACAATAGTCACAACAACACGAATACTGAGTAGTATTCTAATAATATATGATATTAATTATTAGATTCATAACAATAACAATGGTAATAACATAATTAAATGGTACAACGTAGTACAAAACAATGTATGTGTGTATGTGTGTGTGTGTGTGTGAGTGTGTTTGTGCGTGTGCGTGTGTGTTTCAAAGTTCACTACAGTTCAGACACTTGTCATGTGGCAACATGGTCAAGAGTTGCACTCCCTCACTTCATCTATGCCATGTTATGGCTCTATTTATGTAGACACTTTCCCTCACTCCTCTGCATCTCTTCAGGCACAGACTAGGATTAGTTGTGTTTGAGAAACAGTTTGTTACTGACATCATAAACAAGGGACAATAGTATACCTACCGTCTGCTCCAATTACTACCTATAGTAGGTAGTGACAACCTAGATTTGCACTATTAATACAGAAACTCCACAGCTGTTGGTCTTACCACACCAAAGGTGCTGGCTTCAAACTCTCTGAGGTAAGTGACAATTGTTACTTTTATTTGGCAGACACAAAGTAAATAGATGTCAGGTAAATGTCAGGTAGTAGTAGTCATGGATATTGTATACTAGCAATGGTTAATCTAGCAATTGAAATGCTTGAAACTTGTTCTGGTGACTTTCTTTTTGTGTATATTTCTTTTCCTTCTTTGTTTTGATCTGTTGCAAACTAATTTCCCTCGGGATGAATAAAGTCTCTTGAATCTTGAATCTTGAAATGTTTCAAATTCTTATGACAAATGTACTCTTTGTAAGTCGCTTTGGATAAAAGTGTCTGCTAAATGACTGGAGTTGTTGTTAAAATTAGTAATATACTTGTGATAATGATGTAGATATAAGCTCAATTTTGGGGCTAGGATTACATTGCAGCAATTGAGCAATTGTATTGAATCATATAGCTATGTTTACTGCCTATCAAACTGGCACTGTCAGGCTGTGAGTCGGCGTGAAATTTATCAAAGTTCTGAAATATCCCAACATTCTGCCTTCTCAGTAAAAAGGTTTGTGCATGCATGTGGTTGGTAGCTGAAAGGAAGATACCAGAATACATTCATAGAGAATACATTCATAGAGAACATTCTATCCACTGAGATAGAATGAGGAATAGAAAGCAAGAAGTGTCTGTCTATAAAAATAACATATTAATTTTCTTATCAGCCACACTCCCAATTGTAGTTGTAAAGTACAGCGTCCAGAGAAAATGACACACATTTACTCTGTACAAAGTTGAAAAGTTGAGGTGAGTTGACTCTGTGTGTTTGTGTGTTTGTGTTCAGACTATGGGGTTGAAGGAATCATTTCTCATTCAGCTTGTGCTTGGTTTGGTGTTTGTGGCCAGTGGATTGGCTATCAACCTGATCCAGCTCTTCACATGTGTGCTCTGGCCAATAAACAGGCAGCTTTACCGGCGCATCAACACCAGACTCGCCTACTCCCTCTGGAGCCGTGAGTAGTTTGGAATTAAAAGGTCAAAGTCAAAGCAACTTTATTGTCAATTTTCGTGAATGAACAGGACATACACAAAAACCAAAATGCTGTTTCCCTCGATCCCTGGTGCAAGGCAGCTATAAAAACACATGGAGGTCCATACGTGCATCACAAGTAATGTATAAGTGAGATTGTAACTTTTTTACAGGAATAACATTGGTTATTTTATTGACACTGCAATGGTTAGGGTTAGGCATTTGCCAAATAGCCGATTTTGAAATAAAGGAACAAGTTCTGAGAGGGAAGGAAGAATGAGCGAGTGAAATAAAACTGACAATAAGTGAGGCTTGAGAGGTGAAAAACACCCTAAAAATGATAATTGAGCAATAATAATGAGAAACAATAACTTCTGTCTTCCTTATTTATGTACTTCTCTGTCCAGAGATAGTCATGGTGCTGGAGTGGTGGTCGGGGACTGAGTGCACTCTGTTCATGGAGCAAAGCTCTACTGTGGATAAACTGGGAAAGGAGCACGCCATCATCATCCTCAACCATAACTACGAGATAGATTTCCTGTGTGGCTGGACCATGGCCGAGCGCTTTGGGGCTCTAGGGGTGAGAAACGGAACATGATATTCTACGAGCAGTAGTAGTCATCGTTCGGGTCATTCTTATAGTGGTGGTAATAGTGATGTGTTTTAGTCATCAACATGATTGCAGGTTGGTTGGTTTGAATCAGTTTGAAGGCCATTCTTCAAGTTGGTTTACGTTGTGAAACATTAAATGTATCGACAGAATATTTGTTAGGGTAAAATAACTGGAAACATTTGCAGAATCGCCTCATATTTCTCTCCTATCATTGCTAACATTCTTTATGTCATCCAATCATTGTTATTTTTATTCTACATTAACTCCGGAGTAATGGCAGTTAAATGCAAAGAATACAAGAAAACATGGTAACGGTGGACATTGTCTTTTCTAATGTCATCCATGTGCCTTTTCTAGGCGTCCAAAGTGCTAGCCAAACATGAGCTGTTGAAAGTACCCCTGATTGGCTGGACATGGTACTTTCTGGAGGTGGTGTTTTGTAAGAGGAAGTGGGAGGAAGACAGAAAGACAGTTACAGAGGGACTGGCTCAACTAAAAGACTATCCTGAGCACATGTGGGTGAGTCATATGCGTCCATGACTTCAATTTGAAATGGAATTGCATCACTTTTAGTGATCAAAAGACCAAATGGCCACACCTGTTGATACGCACACCTTTTGCCAATTGGAGTGAAAATGTACCGTAATCAGTTCTTCACATTCTACTAAATATTGTGCAAATCCATGAGTTGCTTTTTTAGGAATCTTACTCACACACACACACACACACACACACACACACACACACACACACACACATAACCTCCTTTGCAGAGGTAATTTGAAGGTAAGGTTTCTTGAGCAGCAGCTGAACATAACAGTCACTTGCTGTATACATCTGTCTGGGTCTATTCAGGTACTGCTGTATTGCGAAGGCACTAGATTCACTAAGAAGAAGCATCAGATGTCCATGGAGGTCGCTGATAGGTACTGCAACTACTTCTCCAACTGTTACCTCTTGTGGTTGACCACGACTTCATTTGCTCTCTCAGGTCATAGGAATGGTCACTATCATTCATACTATATCTTCATATTCCAGTAAAGGTCTGCCCAGGCTGAAATACCATCTACTGCCCAGAACTAAAGGGTTTACTACAACTCTACACTGTCTCAGAGACACAGGTATACACTACCCTATACTCTCACTGCTGGAAGCAAAATACCTCCTCATCAATTACCCATAATGCATCTTGTGGGTTGTACATTCTGACTTTGATCTCTGGCTCATTCGGGGTCAGTATCTGCAGTGTACGACGTCACACTCAACTTCCGTGATGGACAGGCTCCTACTCTCCTGGATATCCTCAAGGGACGCAAATACAAGGCAGACATGAGTTTCAGGTTGGTATGCTGCCCATATGACGTGTACATGGACCAGGCACATAACACCAAACTAACACAGTACTAGTGTAGCAACATGCATCCACAACCTAGGCTATGTTTATCAATGATGATAACAACAACAACAATAACTATAGGTATCCACAGATACTCTGTGAATACCTAATAATAACAATAATAATAATAATTATTATTATTATTATTATTATTAATTATTTTTTTATGCCGCTCAAGGTCCCCTTACATCATTCAAGATCAGTAATACAACATATGATCAGCAACAAAGCATCAATAATATAACAGTTTATAACAATATATCAGTTTAATCAGCAGTAAGATACACAATAAGCAACAGAGCTCTAACCCTCAACATATCTCATCAATTAGTAAGAAAATCAATTATTGTACAAAATAAGATGCAGTTGATGCAGTTAAAGTCAGTAAGCTAGTTTAAAAAGATGGGTTTTTATAACAGTTTTGAATTTGAATCATATATCTCATATTTGATAGCCTATGACAGTGATTGAACATTTGACTTCAGGTGTACCAGTAATATTTAATCAATACATTTTGCGGACCACCTCATTTTCAAATAGTAAATCAAATGAAGTAGCAGACCAAAGAGTGCCAGCAGCCCCTTTATACACAAAAAAGTGGTAAACAGTGGAAAGAAAAAAGTCTGCATCACTGCTTATGTTCCCAGTATTTATTTAGCAAGTTAACACCAGACATCAATGGAAAACATTACAATGGAAACCATGTTATGGAGTCCACAAAGCGACACTATTTCTGAAATAATAACAAGCCATAATACTATATTTACTGAACAATATTTACAATATATTTATTTACAATCATCTATGTATTTTTTTCTAATATTTTAAAGCTGTCTATTTCAACAATAAAATGCCATTTACCACCTGCAGTACCCTAGCGTACCACAGGTTGAAAAACACTGGCCTAGGACATGTACACTAGAGGATGGATACCTGACCCGAGCCCCACGGGCTGAGTCGGGTTCTGACAAATATTTAGAAATTATGCTCGGATCGGGTCTGGCTCGGACACATCTGCGCGATTTGAAATTTTTAATTTACCGACGCATTAACCCGCGCATGTTGCACTCACCTGTTGTTTCCAAATGCCTTGCAGTTGCTTAAAAGAGGCGGTATATCATAAACACAGACGTAATTCATTCATTCACATCATTGAAACTTGAAACATTAGTATGAAAAAAATAGACTTTACCTGTGTCGGGTTCGGACATAAAAAGCTTGATGCCTTTCGGGCTTGGGTTGGGTTCAGTTACTGTTCTGTCGGACGCGGGCTGTCTCGGACAGAAAATTCTGGCCCGATCCGCACTCTAATGTACACCAGCTAGCTGTAAGGGGCTTCAGCCTGCAGGCTGACCCAAATCTGAAGCAGGTCTGAACAGCTGGCTGGATGTTACATTTACAGTTTACATTTAGGCAGTGGCGGCTCCTGCAGAAAATCTCAGGGGGGGCAATTTTTCTGATAATGATTGAGGTGACCCATTCAATAGGTGCATCAAGCAAGACAGTGTCAATTTCTTGTTAGATGATTAACTCATACACAGTCCTTCTTGTGTCCACTAGATGGCAACTCCATAAAAAAAAATGGTGTAGCTCCACAAAAAATTATTTACATGAATCTAATGTTGTATGATGTAAAATAGCTAAACAGGACACAAGATATGTCCAGCAACCACATAAAGACAGGGGCAGCATAGTCAAGCAAGTCAAGTATTTATTAACTGACCAAGGATCAAGCGGATCAAGAGCTTTCACAACCTTTACAACATACTCATCAAAAAATTTGTCAAACTGTGGCACGAAGTCCATCAATCCAAGAAAAATACATGGGTTGGTGGAGCCCTGTCTCATCTTTGCCTCGCAAAGTGAACTCGAGCACTCACACTGCTTTTTAACGCAAGTGTGATGCAAGCGTGTTAGGGTGAGTCCCCAAATCCTCATTCAAAATGCTTTGGAGGGTCATTTTCCGGAAAAAAAAGTTTTAACATGAGTCAATGGGAGAATGCTTGGGCAATTTTCAATGTCAACGAAATCGCCCAGAGGCGGGACCATTTGAAACACGACTTGAATCTGACGATTCTGATTGGACAATGACAGATACTACTCTTTTTAAGTCACTTTGGATAAAAGCGTCTGCTAAATGCCCTAAATTTAAATGTAAATAATATGTCTAGAGCACTACTGATAACTACTTTTGCTATGATATAATTGGTAGAGACTGTTGAGATGGGAATATTTAAGGATCTTTGGAATTGGTTAGAAAGTGCATCGCCAAAATCACCCCTATACGCCATCCGCAGCTGCATTAAGAGCATTTAGCAGACGCTTTTATCCAAAGTGACTTACAATAAGTACATTCGTCAGAAGAAGGTGAAACATTTCATTGCTGTTAATACAGTAAGAAAGTCACCAGAACAAGATTCAAGCATCCCAATTGCTAGGTTAATCATTGCTAATATACAACATAAGTGCCAAGCTACAAAGAGCAATTATAAAGTGCCAAGACATGCAACATGCAAGGGCATGACGGTAGGGTTTTTTTTTTCTTGAGTCTTTTCCGGAAGATGGGGAGCACAGTCCTGACATTGGCAGGGAGCTTGTTTTACCACTGTGGTGCCAAAACAGAGAAGAGTTGTGATTTCGCCGTCCAACCTTTCCCTCCTTTTAGTGATGGAGGTACCAGTTGACCAGCTGAGGTAGTTGAGCACTCGACCAGAGGTGTGGGGTTTCACTAACACTTGGAGAAAGTTAAGGGAAGTTCCATTAACAGCTTTGTAAGCCAGTACCATTGTCTTGAATTTGATGCAAGCCACTACAGGGAGCCAGTGTTGGACAATCTCAGCAGCCACAGGTAGCCAGGCCGCGTTAGGGGGACACAGTGCTAACTGTCTCTCTTGGCTTCACTAAAACATCAGTTACAAATACAATTTCATGAAATTACCTCTCTTGCTGATTCTGCCGAAGAGCATTTGCCTGGTGACACCTGCCATGAATGTAAACAATGGCAATAAAGCACTTTGGTCTTTTGGAATCGATGTGCGTTGGTTAGTACGGAGCTTATAGAAAACTTAACAGTGAAGGAGGGATCCCCATCTCTGTGTGCCTTCTTCTCAAGGTTTCTTACTTGATAATTAAAGGTCCACTCTATGGAAGTTAGTAGCATGTAGCAGGGTGGTTGCAGATTCAATGGTGGCCTTTACTGGCCTGTATTGTGTAAGGGGCCAATAGGTAAATTATGCCATCATCTATGACAGCATCAAGTTGGCAGTGTCAGTGATGAGGTTCCTTGATAGATTTCTGAATTGAATTTCATCAATCTGTAAATGTAAAACTATAGGTCATAGCTAGTAGTAAAGTAAAGGTATGGAAGCATAATGCAGTCACATAAACATTTCTTTGACCTGTTTTTCTGAAATAACATGATTATCTTTGGAGAAAGGTTTTCATGAGAATAAATGTGCCTTGGTTTTCTGAATAAATATAGATTTATTTTAGAGTTCGAAGTTAGTTCCAACATGTCCTGCCTATTTAGTTTAATCTAGTTTTATTTTGGTTATGTTGGTAACTTGGCATTATGAAGTCTTCTCAGAATTCTGAGATTGTTGTTTAATCAGAAATACTAGATATTTTTCTTAGAAAGCTTTTCTCGTAATTCTGAGATTATTGTTAAATATTGTGTATTCAGAAAAACAGGGCAAATGTTTTTTTTTTCTCAAATGAATGCATCATGCTATGAAGGTCCTTTCAATTTGAATGGAATTGTTCATGGTGAAGTTCTGGCTGCAGACCAGTGGTTGTTGTTGATGGGCGTGCAAGAGAGGGTTAAGCTTCTCAGACTTTGAAATAACAGTACAACGCCATGGTGTGTGGCACTTTCCATGTACAACATTGCTCATTATAACGCTGCAACACAACGACAGCACTAAAAATGTATAAGAAATGGTTCTTAGCCATGGGGGTTGCCTGGCCCCCTCTTTCCTTGAACTCTCTAAATTACATCAAGTGTTTGAATTGGAGCTGAAACAATGGGTTCTGTTACACTTTCAGTTTATGTTGTTTGAAATGAAAATGTGTTCTCTCTAGAGTAGTTTGTCTGGTTCTGGGAAATTATTATTTTCAGAATAATAGATTTATTGTTGCACTTGCTACTACTGCAGATGCTGCCAGTTATTTACATAGAATTCTTGTCTACTCAGAACTCAGAGAAGCTTTCTTGCCAAGTAGGTTTGCACCTACGAGGAATTTGTCTTGATGGTTTGTGCGCAACTGTAAACAGGGAACAAGCAACAAACAACACTAACAATTGACAGTACAAACAACAAGCAACTAGCTTAGCGGTCATCATAATGATGGCAAATTCCTGCTTGTTGACTGGAATTCTGTTTGGGGAATCGGTATGGTTTGATTGGTATTGTCATTTAAGTGTGTGCATGTCTGTAAATATCCGCACTTCAATTCCAATGGAAATGTATTTAATTTGTAAATTAAAGTATAGCATGTTCTATTTTCATCATTATCATATACATTTGTTTCTGTCTATTTGTGCGCATGTGCGTGTATTTGTTTGTGTAGACGCTTCCCAATTGATCAGATTCCTGAGGATGAAAAGGAGTGTGCTAATTGGCTGCATCGACTCTACCAAGAAAAGGTAGAGACAGGAATTTGCTACAAAACATTTTGTTATGTCGCAAATAACTTTGAAATTGTACAATTGAATAAACCTTAAGGCAATCATTTTAATTAAGGTTAGATTTTCAAGTTTTCTATAAACATTCTCAATGTAGTTTAAAATCATATCCAACCTGATCTCACTCTCCATTTCTCTCCCTCACAAACACACACATTGGTAAAGGATGCCTTACAGGAGCAGTATCACACCACAGGTCGTTTCCCTGGCAACCCAGTCATTCCAGCACGCCGTCCATGGTCTCTCCTCAACTTCTTTTTTTGGGTGGGAATACTGCTCTATCCCCTCATCCAATTGGCTGTCAGTGTGGTTGCTAGTGGAAACCAACTCCTCATCCTGGGCCTGCTATTGCTGCTAGTTGTTGGTAGGCATGCACCCACAGACTCACAGTGAGCCTAATAACTATTCAGTATGTTAATTGGTGTTTCCTGTTTGCCTCCAGCGTCTGTATCTGTGAAAAGGCTGATCAGTGTGTCGGAGGTCCAGAAGACTGGTTCGAGCTACGGAGTTGAGGAGGGGAAAAAACAAACTTAGCCACAACCAGCCCATAGACATCCATTCTATATGATCCATCTAAAGTTGTAAACATACTGTTGTAAATGAGTGATATTTCAGATAAGTTTATTCATCAACACCCATTGTCCTTGAACTGTAAGTAAAAATCTGATAAGATTGCAATTATCCTTCTGTAAGAGAGCCATTGTGCACAATGAATGGCGCTTTTCAGACCACTGGCCACTGTCGGGCCGTCGGCGAGCACCTGTGGCCCAAGGTTATGCAGTGTTACCGTTACCATGAGTCGACGACAGTGGCGATTCTAGGTTCTGAATTTATTCTGGTGGGGGGTAAATCTATCTATTTATCTATCAATCCAACACAATGTATATTTTTTAACAGTCTAGACAGTAAAATATTAGATTTGAGGATGAAACAAAAGGACGGGCAAAGGCAAGTTTTGGGTGGGCTATTCCAAAAAGATCCGGGAATTTAGCCTTGAACACCCAGGTCTAACAACACGCCTGGTCAACGATATGTTGAACCAGGAACGGAGGTCATGGGTGAGCAAAAACACTCTGATTGGCTATTCAGTGAATCAGTTCATGAGAAGAGAAACAGAAGTGAGCAAAGCAGCCAAAGACTTTGTCAAGAGGACACAAGAATATTTTCCACTTTTCCACATCTCATTTGATCATTCAGAATTTTACCATATTCTAGATTAGAAGTAACTATAGTAAGAAACCATCTGAGTGAGAGTGGTGTGAAGTGGTAGGCAAATGCTGCTTTGTTTCATGTTTGTATGTATCTGCAGTCCTAGGTCTTTTTGAATGACGAATACAGACTACCGCCACCTGCTGGTATGGAGAATTGGCAGTTGGCTGTAGTCTTTGCAGTGTGTTCTAGTGCAACTTTTTGGCCAAGACAGGCGAAGCAACAACTAGCCTTCATTGCGGCTAGTTCTTCAACATGTTTTTTTTTTATGTCAGGGCCTTTAGGTGTCACATGTGAGTATTTTAAGTGGACAACATGGCTGCTGTTAGTCCCCCATGAGAGACATTGCTTTTTGATCGGAACGCAACAACTGGTCATCCAGGTAAATCATCCTGTTTTTGTTGTTCGTTGATCATTACTCTGTTTATGTAGGGCCTGGTCACTGTCAGTCAGCATACTGCTTGAATTTGAGAGGTGGCACAAGCCATGGAGTTTGATTTTGACTTATTTGTGGCCAGCCCCTTTTGGGAAGTGGTGAATTCTTGTAAAACGCCTGAATTTATCAAGATTGCTCATCCGTATGAAATTGCAGTGATACCTGCCAGGAAGAGGGATGTGATCAGTAGCTCAGTGGGTAGAGTGGGTCATCCAACAACCGAGGGGTTGGCGGGACAATCCCCACCTCCAATGTCCACATGTCAAACCCCACAAATGTACTGATTGTGAGTCGCTTTGAACAAAAGTGTCTGCTAAATGAAGTAAATCTAAATGATCATGCAGGCTGTGGGCATTGGATGAGTGGAGAAACATGTCCTCACAGAAACTCCTGCAGAGATGGGAATCTGGGTCTAATGCTGGGGTGTAAACAAGTTGACTAGATGTGACTCTTAGGCTAGAGAAAATAATACTAGAGCTGATGAGAATGCAGTTGGGAGGCAGAAAAACATAAGCATGAGCTTGAGGAAGGCCAGGTTGAACGGGAGGCAAAACATAAACTTGATTCTGTAAGCAGAGTGAAGCGGATGGGACCAAGAACAGAACCCTGAGCAGTACTGTGACTACTACTACATTCAGGTTAGTTACCCTGTAAGTGCGACCCTTGTGGTAGGATAGGAACAGGAAGAATGTAGAGTGTGAGATTCACAGTTCTTGGAGGGTGGAGAGGAGGATATCATGGTTTACTGTGTTGATGTAATACAAACAAATCACAACGTTTTTCGTCAGCAGGTTGACTTGGTCCAAATGAATAACAGACTTAAGTTCTGGCTCTTCAGGGACAGAGGGACCTTTTCACACCACACCCAAAAGAGCAGATCTCTTATATTAATGTCATTTTATGTATGTGTGCAACATTGCCCATTAGAACAGATTAGTGCAATGTGCAGATTTGTGCAATTTAGAAGTCGAGTAGAAGTAGAAATCGGTGGGACAGATGTTGATATGGTGGATACCTACAAGCGGGGCTTAATTTGTGCCAGATCGTGCCGGAACAGGATCCCGCACCTCTTGGTTTTTGCCTGCCCGTGTTCCGGGATTTATTTGAGCTGATCCGGTACCTCACATATAGAAAAAAATATTATTAGTAAAAAAAAAAGTTTAAAAGATGTATAAAATAAAACAATAATATTCATATAATAATTTACAGAACAGATCCCATGAATTTCATGTTGTTTATTAAGATAAAACAACGTCATTTGAAAGAGTCAGAGATCTGTTGTTGATGCACTGAAAACTACTGGTCATCAAACCCGGCCTCGCAGACAAAAACTTTTGAACTTTGCCGCATCTGGGGAGCAAGCAGCAGAGAGGAACAAAGCTACCTTTTCATGCAAACATGTCAAAAAGACGGGTTTCAAGTTGAATTCACTGTCGATTTTTCAAAAAGAAGGAAGAGTTACATGACTCTTCAAAACGAGTCAGAAAAGCCTTGACAAGCGGTGACGACAAAGGCAGCGGTTATGCTGACAAGCAGGAGCTGCAGCAGGAGACTTAGCACCGCAACCGGTAGTCAGCTTCACCCACAGCTAGCCAAGCCGGAGCAGGAGGCCTACGGTACCGTGGCAGCAGCAGATCGGGTTCTCCGCCAGCCAGGGCAGGATGCGGGTATCGCGGCAGCAGCAAGTCAGATTCACCGCCAGCCGGAGCGGGAGCCAGCTACAGTGCCAGCAGTCAGCCAGGTGGTCCACCAACAGCCGGAGCAACAGGCGGGAAATGCCGCATCAGCTGGCTTGATTTCACAGCAGGATTCAGAAGGAGAGGAGACATATTTCGGAAAAAATTAAAAGAAAACTGTTTGAAAAAATAGTACAGTGCGCACCCAAACTCAGTATAATGCTGGATGAGTCAACCAGTTTAAGCAAAAAGAGTTGCTTGATAATATATATTAGGGTTCAGCTGCCAGATATGGACAAGCCTATAAACATTTTTACTGAACTGGTAGAGCTAGATGATCTAACTGCTCAAGGCATTGTCCACCAACTAATATCTTCTCTAGACCGCCTGCATTTGATTCTAAAACCCTTATTGGAGTAACTGGTGATGGCGCTTCTGTCATGTTAGGACGCAAAAACGGAGTAGCGAGTAGGCTCCAGGCCATTTTCCCCAAAATTACAGTGTGGCACTGCTCAGCCCACAGGCTTGAGCTCGCAGTTGCGGATGTAGTGAACGAGATGGGCGCTACAAATCACTTTAAAATATTGATAGACAAGTTATATTCACTGTATAGCACATCTAACTAAAACTGAATGGAGCTGAGGGAGTCTGCAGAGAGCCTAGATGTCCAGCTATGCAAAATACATCAGATTTTAGACACTAGATGGGTGGCATCAAGTTTTAGAACCGTTGAAGCAGTGTGGAAGAACTATCCAGCACTTTACAAGCATTTCAAAACTGCATCAGAAGATCCCCCCCGTGATAGCGTTTCCAAGCAAACATACAGTGGACTTGCTATGCGCATATCTTCCCATGCGTTTGTGAACAACTTAGGCATCATGTGCGATGCATTGCAAGAATTATCCAAGCTCTCGGTCCAGCTTCGAAGACATTACCATTATTTCGGCACACAAGACAATTTTTCGGGAAATCAGGGTACTTGAGGCCATGTCGGATCGGCCAGGGCGCTACACTGAACTGAGCCAGAGGGAAATTGAGGACAACTCTCTCCATGGTGTCACATTGAATGAAGGAAAATCAAGTGACAAAACACTAGACCCGAAGCAGTTTTTCCTAACTGTGGCTAAGAACTTGGAGGACCGTATGCTATCTCGAGGCTGGCTGCCTGATAAAACTAGATATAGCAAGTTCATTTTGGGGCAGCCGCGGCCGACTGGTTAGGGCTTCGGACTTGTAACCGGAGGGTTGCCGGTTCGAACCCCGACCAGTACGGCTAAAGTGCCCTTGAGCAAGGCACCTAACCCCTCACTGCTCCCCGAGCGCCGCTGTTGGCAGCTCACTGCCTCGGGATAAGTGTGTTTCACCTCGCTGTGTGCTGAGTGTATTCCACTAATTCACGATTGGGTTAAATGCAGAGACCAAATTTCCCTCACTGGATCAAAAGAGTAATTCTTCTTCTTCTTCATTGAGGAGCTGAAGGTGCTTTACACACAGTACTGGCCCGAGGACACAGGTGCGCTGTATGGAGAGACTGAGGTTGAGTCGCTGTGCCAGCGCTTTAACATTGCCACCCCGCATGCAGTCATACGGGCCTACAGAAAATACAGAGACTCAGATGGAAAAGACATCCCCGATGAACTGATGGAGTTACTTGTTTCTATCAACAGCATTCCTATTGCGAGTACTGAATGTGAGCAGAATTTTTTTTTAATTAACTTGATTTGCACTCCCAACTGTGCCTCTCTGCTCACATCCACCATATCATCTTTACTCTTCCTAAATCTTGTTGGACCCCCCCTGGCTAAATTCAATCCAGTCCCGTACGTGAGGTCGTAATAATAATGGAAGATTTATGTGATTTATTGTATTGTATTGCTTTGAACTTTTATTTTTTTATGTTTTACAAGTTAGATCTATGTTGACAAATTAATTGCTGACTGTAAGTCCCACCTGTGTTGATGTGAGCATTTGCCTGTGATGTGCAGTATAGCCTAAAATAATTGTAAATTATTGTCATAACATTTATACCATGGATATTATTTGAAATTAAGGCTTGTAAGTCCCACAGCATTGTCAGTGGGCATTTGCATGTTGTTTGCAGCACTGTTTTCTGTATGCATTACGGGGACCTGTGCCGGTCTCCTCATCCCTGTGTCTATGTACTTTGTGTTCCGGCACCTTGTGACTTACAAATTAAGCACTGCTTATAAGTACCTGGGTGTCACACTGGACAATAAACTGGACTGGACCATAAATTCAGATGCCTTTTACAAGAAGGGCCTGTGCCGGCTTTACTTCCTGAGGAGGCTCAGGTCCTTCAAGAATCTTTAAGAAGATTTTTTTATCAGTCTGTTGTGGTGAGCACCATCTTCTTTGCTGCGGTGTCCTGGGGTGCGGGCATCAGAACAAAGGACGCCAACAGACTGAACAAACTTATTAAGAAGGCAGTTTTTCTACCTGCGTTACTCCATTAATGTGGACATTTGTAAAAGTAATTCCATTACACAAAGGTGGTGATTAACTCAATGTCAACAATTGCAGGCAAATTTCCATAATCAGTAAAGTATCAAATATATTTGAAAAGCTTATTTTTTAGCAACTGTCTAAATATATTAATGATCTCTCCCTCTTGACTTCAAATCAATCAACCTAATCACTCTTCAACAGCCCTTACAACATTGACCAATCTATCTTTTCATTTTTTATTACCTCATTATGGCGGTTGACATGGTCAACCATTATATTCTTCATGACAAACTTTATGCTATTGGTCTTTCCAAATCAGCTGTTCTTTGGTTTAACTCATATCTTCAATACAGATGTCAACATGTGTCAATGCTGCTCTCTCCCAGCCCAGAATAATTGAAACGGGTGTTCCTCAGGGTTCTTGCTTGGGGCCCCTTTTATTTTCAATCTTTATAAATGATGTTCCACAAATATGCTCACACTGTCATATTCATCTATATGCAGATGATATAGTTATTTATACATCTAAACAACATAACTGAAATTTAGTCCTCACTTCAGTCTGATTTCAATCCTATTCACTGTCATGGTCTGTGTCGGTGTTGTCTTGTTTTCTGTGGTTTGCTCTGTTTCCCCTGTGTCCTGTTTCCCTCCTTGGTGATTGCCCCATCGTGTTCACCTGTGTCTTGTCCCCTCACCTGTCTTGGGTTTGTAATTAGTCTGTGTATTTAAGTCCTGTCTGCTGTTCAGTCCTTGTCCAAGTCTTGTCGTCGTTTGTCGCAGTTCATGTGAGTTGTCGTCCGTCTGTTCCTGTGTCTGTGCTTAAGTTTACAATTAAAATAGTAAAAAGTACTCTCGCCTGCCTCACCTCTCTGCATTTGGGTCCTACCCCACCGCAACTCATGTGAGTTGTCGTCGACATGGTCTAAATCAAAGGTGGGGTGGGCGAGATGGGTTTTAGAGCGTATCTTTTCTTTCTGACAGCAGAGCAGATGCCTGCTGCCCACCCAGGTTTACTTCTCATTTTGGAATACCTAAATGAAACAAAGATTTGCAAAAACTTGTCCCCAAAATCTGTCTTCATAACAACACAAATATTTATCTTTACGGTTAAGGTTTTACTTAATTGATCCTTAATCTCTGCCATTCCATATAGGGTAAAACAAAATCAGCAATGTAACACAACACACTATTAAACATTATTGGAAACAATACTTTTTGTTTCCAATTGATTCATCCTGTATGTGAGTGAAGTGTTAAGACGTTTGGGAAGGTTTGACTCAATGTCTCCAGCCCTCCTCAAGACACCTGTGGCTCTGAGGATGCAGCGTCTCAAAGGCCACAGGATCTTAATTCAACTCTTCGCTCTTGAGCACTTTCTCTTGCAAGCTGGTGTTCTGACTCTTCGCTGTTCATTCCACATCATTTCCGTGACATCATTCTTTTCAGGTTTTAGTACTGTTTCAGTCATAAAAACACTCAATAAAACAGATGTCAGAGATTGTTAGTCCAGATTTCTTTACTCTTTAGTCTCTTTATTGCATCAGAACATACATTTTCATATATATCTATACATAATATACTTTATAAATGTAAATTTGTACACTACAATCTTTTATTGTAACATGTTAGAAAATACTCGTAACGCTCCAAAAACATAGCACTAAAAACAGTTACCAAACATTGATTATTACATCTCTTCATTGAATTAGATTTTTTTTGTTTTTCATTTTTTCACAGTTATTTTGCCACCAAGAACAGTAACAGGATGGCGAAGATGAGGCTTTCACGCAAGAGGAGAGAGGAGAAAAGATTAAAACAAGGAGGAGGAGGAGACTACAGTGAGAGACAGAATACCTAGACCTGGCCAATGGATGATATGATATTGATTTATTGCTAATTTAAATAGCTACCCCATTGGATCTTAATGATTGCAGTGCCTTTGCTGTTCTCTAGTTTCTTCATCAACACATTTTGCTGAAGGAGAAACAAAGAATTGTCCTCAAGCAGTTTACCAACCGCTTGGTATTTACTTATTGTTTGAAGATATCATTACCACCTTGCTAATGGTTTGGTTAAACAAACAATATCTAACACATGCAATATGTATTTAGCATTAATTTGTTACGGTTATTCAACATTTTACCTTGGCAATATGAGAATTAAGGACATATGTATGCAAAATATCTATTTTATGTAAATGTTAATATAGCAGTGTAAATCATAACCGTTAGAAAAACTGAAAGGTGTGGAGGAGCTGAACTGAGGGAGCTCAGGGGAGAGAAAGAGAGACAGAAGAGATGATGAGACCAGCCAAGGTGACGAATACTTTAAAATACATTTAAACTAAATGGTTTGCAGTTTTCCAAACCTATGGCTGTTACCATCATGACAGACACGTATATCGTGTTACAATTTAACAAGCGGCAGAAAATGCTACGCAACAATCTGTACCGCACAATGATTGTCCACTCGAACACCACAACATCATCACCCACGTGAACTTCCCCTTCCTCATGAGCGGCCCTTCTCCTCTCTCCTCCCTGCTCCTCTCTCCTCCCTGCACCCTGCTCCTCTCTCCTCCCTGCTCCTCTCTCCTCCCTGCACCCTGCTCCTCTCTCCTCCCTGCTCCTCTCTCCTCCCTGCACCCTGCTCCTCTCTCCTCCCTGCTCCTCTCTCCTCCCTGCACCCTGCTCCTCTCTCCTCCCTGCTCCTCTCTCCTCCCTGCACCCTGCTCCTCTCTCCTCCCTGCTCCTCTCTCCTCCCTGCACCCTGCTCCTCTCTCCTCCCTGCTCCTCTCTCCTCCCTGCACCCTGCTCCTCTCTCCTCCCTGCACCCTTCTCCTCTCTCCTCCCTGCACCCTGCTCCTCTCTCCTCCCTGCTCCTCTCTCCTCCCTGCACCCTGCTCCTCTCTCCTCCCTGCTCCTCTCCTCCCTGCACCCTGCTCCTCTCTGCTCCTCTCTCCTCCCTGCTCCTCTCTCCTCCCTGCTCCTCTCTCCTCCCTGCTCCTCTCTCCTCTCTCCTCCCTGCACCCTGCTCCTCTCTCCTCTCTCCTCCCTGCTCCTCTCTCCTCTCTCCTCTCTCCTCCCTGCACCCTGCTCCTCTCTCCTCTCTCCTCCCTGCTCCTCTCTCTGCTGCTTTCCAGCTGCTTCTGTCCCGTGAACAAGCCGACGCACACACAACCACGCATACGTACGTACACATGTACACACTTAACAAACCCTGTGAGCATAATTAGTTAGGTAGTCACACACACACACACACACACACACACACACACACACACACACACACACACACACACACACACACACACACACACACACACACACACACACACACACACACACACACACACACACACACAACTCGGACGGACAGGCACATAACTATAAACACAGACAGAAAAAAACACTCATCTGCCCCAAAAAGACACATGACAAGGGTGACCGTGCTTTGGACCCAGTCTGGCAGATGAGTCAGCACGAGAGCGTAGAGGTGAGAGGACGGTGTCGATCACTGGCCGGACACACAGACACTGCTGACCGCTTTTAACATGGCAGTCACTGCTGGCGGGGGGCATAACATGATATGATTATCAGAGAAACAGGCGCCGGCTCCTGCTATTTTAGAGGGGCAAGAGCTTGCAATTTATTTTCCATTAGACAAGGGTGATTTAGCCTCACTGGGGCACAGCTTTAGCCTACATTGAAACGTAGAAAAGGGGTTTGATGTTCTTAAAATCCATATTTTCTTGACAGCTATTCAGTTTGAACATTTGCAATTTTCCGAGTAATTAATTGGTGATTTATAGTCAAATCTGAACTCGAGCGATGCTACATTTTTCTCCTCCTCCTTTATCCATTTATTCTGCACTCCATCTTTCCTCACAGTAGTGGGTGATGGTATTCGTGGTGGTGCCGCTAGGGTCCTTGATAGCAGAACAGCTGATATAGGACTTTGAGCTTATTATTTGCAGAATTGCAACTATGGTGAAGCCTGATTGTAGATGAGGTTTGTCTGAATATTACTGAGATTTAGGATATAATAGATATGAGTAAGATATATGAGTAGATTTTGCATGTGGGTTGACCTGTGTGTTAATCTTGGGTGATGTTGCTGCACTTGGAATTATAAACGATTGTAGATTAAATAAGAATTGTGGGGATATTATAATTGTTATGTTAGGAGAATTATGGTGAGGAAAGTAAAGGGGTGGAAAGTTCTAGGGGTAGAGAAAAAAAAAGAAGAACAACAGCAGTACAGAGGAGTATTTACACTGGCACACCCAGAGCAGTACACTGAGCTGGGAAACCAAGCCCACATCTTTTTTCTAAATGCATCAATTGATGCCAATGTTGTTTGTCTGATTCCTGAAAATCGATTTTGTTGAGTCTCATGAGTCTAAACCCTGCAGGCCGGTTTGCTATTGAATTTTCTTTTTTTTAGGAAGGAAGCAACGAGAATAAGAACTAAAGGCAACAAAAGGCTTACATCTCGACAGTGCAGTTTGGCACACAAAACAAACAACTGAAACATGAAATAGATCATCCGAAGGCATCTAGTCAACACTCCAGCCGCTCAGTAAGGAAGGGATGGAGGGGAGTTGTATTTGACGGTTACCATGCCAACAGTCAAATCAGTCAAATCTCCGTTTCCAGGGTGCCCTGGTAGCATGTTGGATTAAGGCACAGGCTGCGTCTCACGACATCATGGGTTTCAAACTTACGACTGTCCTATATCTCCCCTTCTTGCTCTGTCACTCTCCACCAAGAATTAATTTAAATAAAGCAACGCTAGAAAATCAACTGATATTGTTGTTTTTTGCTTATGGATAACACATGACGAAATAAGTACTATTTTAGTTAATTTGGAGAAATGTGCTACTTGTATTTTGTGATTGGTCAAATTTTCAAAGGTACCTTTAAATGAAATGTCTTGGTTCCAATGATTTAAAGGTACTTTAGTAGACAGATTGGAGAAGATACAACAAGTATGGACACCTGACCAGCTGGCCCAAAGGTCTGTATGAACCTTGAACCTTGAACCTCATACCCCCTCAAAGCAAATCTGCACCAACAGAGTACGTTTACATGCAGCAAGAAATTCGAATTTCTAATCGTATAAGACATTGTTCGGACTTTTTAAGTGCATGTAAACACCTTAATCCGACCTACTTCGGACCTACTTCGGACCTATTTCGGACATCTAAAATCGGATAACTACACCTGGATAATTCGATCATAGTCGGACTTTTAACGGCATGTATACTCAGCAATCGGATCTGCATCGGATCTTGCATTCTGCGCACGCGCAGTGCCATTCTGCACATGCGCAGCGCCACATAGCGTCCAGAGTCAGCCCATGCTCCGGCTGTTAATCCGATTCTCTGAACGGCATGTATACTCGGACAAGTGATCCGGTCTTACGCATGTCATTATCTGATCCGATCAGAAATTCGAATTTCTTGCTGCATGTAAACGTACTGAGTGTCAAAGGAGCCCCTTCAGAAGAGGGCACACAGCACATGTGGAGTAGTTAAGAATGTTACTTCAATGAACACCACCAAAGAAGTCTTTCTATAGGCTCTTAAAGGGTGATGATTATACTTCTGCTTCATAAGGACTGTGATTAGCCCACTTACTGCCCTGCTATGTCTTCCGGTTCATTTCTGCAGGCGGTGGAAACAACCAGGAGCAGAGCCAACATAAGACTAGGAGATGAGGTTTGCATGTTTGCATAAATATGTTTGTACAACACATCACGTTCACATGATAAACATCACATGATGTCACTACATTTGTGATGAGAAATCCTTCCGGTGGACTACGCACAGAACCGATGACGCAGAACCATGAATGCAAACACCAGAATAGAGAACCCGCAAGTACTGGAGTTTCCCCTCTGGGTGTCGCCGCCCACAGACGTTCTGGGCCCGGCTGATCTGGAGACAGCACTGCACATGGGGCGGGTCATGACACAGACACAAGCAGAGTTTTGACTGGCTAATTCAAGTTAAATTGACCAATGAGGGCTCAGGTAACTTTTTTTTCCTTTCAGATGTGCTGATGAGAGAACTAAGTTCACGTCTAGCCTTTTTCACAACTATGAAACCACAAAATCTTATTAACTAGTAACTAGTGGGACCACCCCAGCTGCACTACATGGGAATGACAGATCGGCCCACCCATGGTGGGGGGTGATATTGTGCGTGTGAGGTCTATTGTACATTATCATTGACACCATGGTCTGATAGACAGATCCCATTGAAGATATAGAAATGGTCCAATACAGTTATAGTACAACATCTATACATCAACTATACATTGTGCGTCTATTTTTCTTTCTTTTATTTTGGTGAGGATGAGGAGTGTGGGAATTGGTCATCATTTATTCCTCAGTGGTTTAAAAGGGGGCGGGTTGAGGGGGCATTGGTATTGGTCAACACAAAGTATAGACGCCGTTTTGACAGTTTGAGTCTTCAGTTAGAGGCTTAGCTAGCGCCTCCATTCCGGACCCTTGGTCCTCGCCAGGTCACTGGTAGTATCACCGACGTCTTGGAATGTGTTGTTGCAAAACACTTTGCAGTCAACATTTTGCACTTTTCACACAAGAATGTTGGCACAGCTACGATGAGTTAACTACACTACAACCTCTTCAGCTAACATTCAATCTACGGCTCTGCTTAAGGATAGAGTGTCACATATAAGGGAGCTTTGGAGAGGTGTTGGGAGGGGGGGGGGGGTATCTCAGGTATCTAGGGAAGTATGGGGCTTTAGGGTACCACAGACAGACAGGATTTGTAAGGATGAAAACAGACTGACCGTGGGCTAAGATCAAAGGTGTTCTACTGTTGAGGAGTACGGAGAGTGATCACTGATGAGGAATATCTTTAGGGCTATCAGGGTGGAGCATGAGTCTGGTGGGGGCCATGTGTTGATGTTAGGATATGACGGTGGCCTCCATGACGATGGCCGGGTCCTCTATGTCGGCCTTGCTCTGGACCATCCTCAGCTCCAGCTGGGGGGGGCTGGGCCTCCTCCCAGGGCCTGCCAGCTCTGCTCCAGGAACAAACACATCCATGTGACTCACTGCTTGTATTCTATTAGTATGGCTCTGTGCAACGGATCAAATGAAATGTACACATCTGTGTGTATGAATGAAAATATTTGATACATACAGTATATATATATATATATATATAGCGGTAGGCCTACATGTATTCATATTGAACCATATGGTTCAGGGTCCATGGTGCACAGATTGGTATGCAAGTTACTGTCAGAAACAATTATGTATAGACATGAATCAAGGTTCCATACCAGAATGAAGGTAAGGAAAGTATCCACAGAGTAAAGTGACACTGAGGAATACGTGAGGTCACAGTCACACACGGTTGGACACCACACACGCCGCCGGCCCGGTCGCGTTCACACTCACTGCCGGCCCGGTCGTGTGTTCACACTCACTGCCGGCCCGGTCGTGTTCACACACAATCACCAGCCACTCAAAACATTCTGGACTGGGCTGAAAATTCTTTTGGACTGTGCTGAAAAAAAGTTGTATCGCCAAGTTGTGCTGAAATGACTATTTTGTATTTTATGTTATTAATTAGGCACTATTGTTTTGTTTATGAGTCCATATGCTGCTGGAAGCTATCCCTGTGATACAAAGGATTTAACATTGAAATGCAATCAAAACATTTTCAGGCATTTCTTTTTTTCGATGTAACAAATTCCCTAACAGCGTACCTAAAGCATGACACCGCCAAACCATAGTGTACTGACCCATGAGTCTGACTGGGTCAGGCCTAATGGAAAGAACCAAACAATAAAATATATAGACACACAAATACATCTCTGTAATCTATACTGTATATACATAGATATAGGAGGGAAACCTAAACACTACGTTAGGTTGAGCTCAAACCCGACCACGATAAAAGAAATAAAAGCTTCTCTGGCCAACTTCTAGTAAATTCTTTTTTCTATGTAGGGGTGTGTCTGATTCCCCACCCTGGCACAGTGCATCACAGGCAACAGTAGTTTGATAGTATGTCCAAAGACATTTGTACACATAGTGTGCAGAAGACTGTACGTATACTTATAGTATGTGGATGGCGTACTATACTTTATACTTTACTAGACTTTGGGCGAAATGCATTGTGTGCAAACTGAGGACAGTACAGTCGCTTGGAGAAGGCTGGACTCACAGTTCTGCATACAGTTACAGCTTGCAAAGGATCTTTGCAGAGCTGCCTGCATTCATACTTCCACATCCCATCTGTGTGCACACCAGGAGGCAGCGTAGTGTTTCTGACTGAGCGCTCTCCATGACCACGAACCAACCAGCAAACCCAGAAGCGCAACAGTGAGACTGATTCTGCGCCATTGAAAATTTGTTGAAAAGCTGATATATCATGTGAAGAATCATTCAAATGCACTATATATACTGTTTTTAAATGGTCTTCCTTTATTTTGTGACCCTCCACCGGACAGAAGTGTTAAAGGACAGGACGTTTGTCCCACAGTTTAAATACTGAGGGGTTATTCTTGATGGTAATCTAATGTTTAAAATCCTTGTGAAGAATCATTCAAATGCACTGCCAAAGAGTGGGTGGTGAAGTACAGTGATTTGATTTTGAAGATTGAATACATTTTATTGTCATGTCTGGCTGTCAAAAACATCATTAAGCAGAGGCTCTGCAACATGCCTGTCCAGATGGGGAAAAGCCCTGAAAAGCTAATTGATCATTTCAAGCATTTAAACCAAGCAAAAGTCAGAAAAAAACATTATTGAGCATTGAGCATTTATCCAAAAATCGATTATATATGATTTGTTGATCCTCACTTCCCACTACGATCCCCTGGGCCTACCGACCATGGACCCTGTATCCTACGGTTCATTATGAATACATAATAACGCACGCACACACACACACACACACACACACACACACACACACACACACACACACACACACACCCCCCCCCCCCCCCCCCCCCCCCCCCCCCCCCTTGGGTCTCACCGTGCGCGTAAGATATGGTCCTCTTGATGACATGGTGCATGACTGAAAAGGTCTTCTCACAGGCTGTCTGTACAACAACACAGAGAACCACATAAACATTATAAACAACAACACAGAGAGCCACATTAACATTATAAACAACAACACAGAGAACCAGATAAACATTAAGTGTGTGTGTGTGTGTGTGTGTGTGTGTGTGTGTGTGTGTGTGTCGGTGTCTTCCCATACCTTCAGGTCATTGGGATAGTGGTGGGTCCATGCTAGCAGCATAGCAGCAAAGAGATCTCCAGTCCCCACGAACACAGCATCCACCTTGGGCACGTCCATCCGCACCCTCTGTGTGGACCTGCTCCCGTCTGGGTGAACTGGTGACAGCACACAGCAACACACAGTTGACCCTGCCCCTCCACGGAGCACACGCTCCAACAACATGCCAGGCCAGGTCTGCTGCCTGGGCATTGTAATGAGGTCCACTCCCACACAGACAGAACGACGCGTTGAAGAAAGATGAGCAAGACACCAACATTAAAAAAATGATCCAGTCTTGAATTAATCCTGAAGGAAACGGTTTCACAAAAGGCAAATAGCCAGACGTACAATACAAAGCACTATAAAAAGCAAAGTCTACATTGAAACACACAAGTGATCAAGACAAGCAGGCCTCAAATTACCAGTGCATTGGCTTCCAAGAGACACCAGGAACTGGTCACCCAGTCTGGAGGGCAGGTCAGACGAGGTGATGACCACCGTGTCTGGACCCATCGCATGGAGCAGATCCATCACCTGGGTGTACAGTCACATCACTACCATCACAATCCACATGACCCATCGCATGGAGCAGATCCATCACCTGGGTGTACAGTCACATCACTACCATCACAATCCACATCAATATCTACCTAGAAGGTCACTACCATCACAAACCACATCAATATCTACCTAGAAGGTCACTACCATTACACACCACATCATTATCTACCTAGAAGGTCACTACCATTACACACCACATCATTATCTACCTAGAAGGTCACTACCATTACACACCACATCATTTTCTACCTAGAAGGTCAACACCATTACACACCACATCATTATCTACCTAGAAGGTCACTACCATTACACACCACATCATTATCTACCTAGAAGGTCACTACCATTACACACCACGTCAATATCTACCTAGAAGGTCACTACCATCACAAACCACATCATTATCTACCTAGAAGGTCACTACCGTCACAAACCACATCATTATTTGCCTAGAAGATCACTACTGTTACAAACCACATCATTATGTATCTTGTAGGTCACTACTGTTACAAACCACATCATTATGTACCTTGTAGGTCACTATTGTTACAAGCCAAATCATTATGTACCTTGTAGGTCACTATTGTTACAAACCACATCATTATCTACCTAGAAGGTCACTACCGTTACACACCACATCATTATCTACCTAGAAGGTCACTACCGTTACACACCACATCATTACACACAGAGAGGTTTAAAGGTTGGAAAGAAGGAGGAAGGGAGCAGGTTAAAGGTCAGGGCTATTAGGACTCTCACCTCCACAGCTTCTTTCTCTGTGCTGATTTTCTTCCCAGTTAATAACCTGAAAAACAAACAAACAAACCCAGTGTAAACAGTGATTGTGTACACAAGCTCTGCCTCCTACTATTCCTTTGCTTCAGGACTATACCTCTAACAGCCACTAGGTGAAGCTATGCAACAGAAGCAGCAGCAATGGACCTTACACTGTCCCTTCTTACGGTGGTTCAAAATGTCATGGCAACATGACTTAACTGTGGTAAAGTATGGCTCAAAAAGGCAGCAACAATTTGCGCTAGTAACTATGATGACAGTGTTTGAACAACTGTGTTTCTGTATGTGTGATGGAAATTTAATGGAGATTCAGATTGAAATTCTCACTAATTGTTCAATTAGCTCTGTTACTTGAAATCAATCCACTGTTTCTGTTTCTGAGGTCCACGAGTGAGGGGGGAACGACCTAGCCAGCCACCAATGAAATCAATTGTAACCTTTCCTTACAGAATTACAAATAAAAAGCATGGAAGATCACAAAGTGCAGAGCCTTTGTGAGAGGGCCCCTGTTTTACCAGCAGGTGCGATGGTGAGTGAGAGAACCCAGTAGACTGCAGCAGACTTACCTCTCCGTCACACATCCACACAGACACACACTGTCACAGGCTAACTGCTGGTAACATAGTGGCCCTCTACCTCTTATGACAACATCATCTAAATCATTTGAATACAATCATTTAAATCATGGTTTAAATGGTTGTTTCCATTAGAAGATAATAACTTCAATAAATAACTTACTTATACTTTACAACGGACTAGCACCTCACCCAGGACTCACGGTAAACATCAACACACCAACATAAAAGGTTTCATTGATTATAGTATCATCAGTTAGTTGATTGATTTTCAGTTACTCACTCTGCTTCAAACTGATTGGGAGTGATGATGTCAGCAACTGGGACCACCTTGTTCTTATAGACAGGATGGAGGTTTTGAGGAACATACTACGACAGTGAGAGAGACACACACACAGAGATGTTACTTGAATTGTAGTAATCTTGTGTCCGAATAATGCAATGAAATTCGCTACAGCAAGGAAGTCAACCAACAACCTCAAAGGTTGTTGGTGTGTATGTGTGTGTGTGTGTATATACACACAGTATATATATATATATATATATATATATACTGTATATGATATATAGGTGCTAGTGCATGCATGTAAACATACCATAGAGCCATGATCTCCGAGCACTGGGTCACACACTGAAACAGCAAACATCAGTTAGCCAGTCAGTTAGCTGACAATGGTGTGGCCATAAGCAGGCATCCCAGTTGTACCTGGTGAGTACCATGATCATACCCAGTCTACCAGGTACTCATTATACTGGCAATGGACAATATACTATAAGATTAGATCTCTTCAATGCAACTTGACGATACGACACTCTATGATGCTTTCTTTTCCCAGCATGGTTCCTGTGTCCAACCAGTGGCCACTGCCCTGTCCTCCACATTGGGATGCATCGCGCGGGCCATTGTTGTCCCAGATTACAACTGCAATTCCTTTTTTTTAAAGAACCATGAACAGAAAACATCTCTGGGTTCAAATGGTGTGTGAAATTGGTCAGCACTGTTCCCATTCGGAGACTCGTGAAGAGGTGTCACCGATTAGCAAAGTGAAGTCTACAGTTAATCATTCTGCGTCTTGGACCGATTCCCTGCTCTAAGGAGGTCAGGGTCTGTGCCTTGATGTCCATTTTACTGCTATTTATGACTCCCCTTTTCACCCTCCACCCCAGGAGGGGGACACTGATACAGTATGGAGACACGTTGGGGTTGGTTGCGTCCTGCTGACTGATGCTCACAGGTCGGCTGAGGACACTGGGGATCAAACACCGAACCTCACGGCTGTCCACAAGAACAACCCTCATCTATACAAATCTGGAAATATTTGAAGTATATTTTATCCAGAATGAATAGAAATGGTATTCTTTAGTCACATCTTAACCCTCACCATATACAAGACTGGGGTTCGCCCTCTTCAACTCCTGGATGATGTCCACCACCATCTCAAGGAACGACGTGTCCCTTGTGTACCCTGGGCAGAGACAGAGAGGTACTGGATGAGACCTTCAGATGATACATGTCGGGCCGCGTGCTGACATGACCTGACAAACAGTAGGATCTATGAAAGGTCAGCCAAAGGTCATATAAGGGTCACTTTCGCATGCAAGCTGTGACATTTGGCGTGAGCTGCCGTTGTTTTAGCCTGGTGACCGTCCTGACCAAGTGGTTTCACGGTCTGTTTGGCTACACAGATCAGTGTGGACCTCTGGACTTCAGTGGGCGGGACCACTCGCCTTGACAGACAAACTCCTTTAGCCAATCAGCGGAACAAAACATGTGAACACAGTGCCGTGATACAGAAGAACGTCTTCTACGCCAAGACCCTCCACTAGTGCACAGTCCTGTTGTTGTTTCATAGTTGTTATGGAGTCTATTTCTGCAGTAACTGCACTTCTGTTACTTATGTGTTTACTCTTCTAATGTTAACGTTACTGCTGGTTGCTGAGGGAGACGCTATGTACATGTTCCCTAACTGGCCTGTTTACATCGTTACAACGTAGTCCCTGATTGGCCCCGATTACCTTGAAATCTCTGTGAAATCTATGCTTGAGGTCCAGACTGGTCCGTGTAGTGAAACAGAATGGGAGGTCATGATCAGGATGATCCCAGGCTAGCAGAAATGTTGTGAATGACCACGGGTGATTATGACCCTAATGCCCATTGAAGCGTCTCTAACCATAAACTTAGCCATCTCTAACCCGATACCTAAACTAACCATCTCTAACATAATACCTAAACTTAACCATCTCTAACCTAGACTTAACCTCACCATCTCTAAACTAATACTAATACTAATACTAATACTATACTAATACCTTAAGCAACCATAACCTCACGTAACAAGACAATCAGCTTGAGATCCATAATTACATGTACTACACTGTTTCTTCTTTGCAGTAACATTATAATAACAATCATTCTTCAACAATCAACATGAATGTAAGTTCGGACCTCAGGTCTTGATAGTGTTCATTAATTAATTAAACGTTTCATGCAAAATCTGCATTTTCTTCTTATGGGTTTGAGTAAACTGGAAGTTGACAGGCATCATGGAATATTTCTGTTCATGTTTTGAATATTCCGCTTGTTAGAATGTAGTCATAGTGATGAATACTATTGATGTTATGATGAGAGGTGAACAAACTATCTGTTAGAACGTAGTCATAGTGGTGAACATTGGTGATGTTATGATAAGAGGTGTACAGACTACCTGTTAGAACGTAGTCATAGTGGTGAACATTGGTGATGTTATAAGAGGTGTACAAACTACCTGTTAGAACGTAGTCATAGTGGTGAACATTGGTGATGTTATGATAAGAGGTGTACAAACTACCTGTTAGAACGTAGTCATAGTGGTGAACATTGGTGATGTTATGATAAGAGGTGAACAATCTACCTGTTAGAACGTAGTCATAGTGGTGAACATTGATAATGTTATAAGAGGTGTACAAACTACCTGTTAGAACGTAGTCATAGTGGTGAACATTGGTGATGTTATAAGAGGTGTACAAACTACCTGTTAGAACGTAGTCATAGTGGTGAACGTTGTTGAGTTTGATGCCCTCGTAGAGGACATGGAGCTCATCTGCTGTCAACACTTGACCCTTCCAATGGGAATAACCTGAAGGAGAGGAGAGGAGCAGGGGACAGGACAGCAGTGTGGAGCAGAAGGTGAACTTTTCAACAGTACACATAGACTCTCTTTCTCACACACACACACACACACACACACACACACACACACACACACACACACACACACACACACACACACACACACACACACACACACACACACACACACACACACACACACCTCAATTCAGATGTAAGTCCGTGTAAGTCTTTGAGTAAATGGCTATGTTAATGCATATGATATTGTGTATGTGTGGGTGGTGGGGGGGAGGTAGCGCTGACTAACACTGATGACTAATGTTGCTGTGCATTTATGTGCTGGGGCAATAGTACATTTTTTATGTTTACCTGTTTGTATGCGTGTGTGTGTGTCTGTGTGTGTGTGTGTGTGTGTGTGTGTGTGTGTGTGTGTGTGTGTGTGTGTGTGTGTGTGTGTGTGTGTGTGTGTGTGTGTGTGTGTGTGTGTGTGAGAGAGACATGTCTGCAGCAGGCTCATCATGTCGCAGCTCCAGGTGAGTCACAGCCATGTCACATGGTATAGTGTGGGTTGCTAGGCAACACGCCCACAGAAAGCCGGAGGGTCCAAGAAATAGTACTGAACGCTGCTCACAATGCTTTGCATGCACTTGCAGGTTTGTGTGTGTGTGTGTGTGTGTGTGTGTGTGTGTGTGTGTGTGTGTGTGTGTGTGTGTGTGTGTGTGTGTGTGTGTGTGTGTGTGTGTGTGTGTGTGTGTGCGTGCGTGCGTGCGCGTAGAAGACAGCCCTACAGAGGGTCTGTCGTCATGAGTTGCTGCTGTCGCAATTCCCACATTCCACCAGTCCACTGTTTACAGCAACGACCTCTGTCTCTGTTTCTCTCCAACGTCCACCTGAGCTTTCAACCCATGTCCTTCATGGGCCGCCCTCGCTGCCTTGGCCTGTGCATTTCACTGCCCGGCTGTCTTTGACCACATCTCCTGCGGCTCCCTCCACTGCCTTTTTACGCCACATCAGCGTGTGACTTTCACACTCGATCTCTCAAGGTCTCTTTGCAACTTCCCATTTTCCTGTCCTCCGCAACATGGGCCGCGTTTTAATTGCTTCACTTGTTCCCTCACTCCATAGTCTCTACATAGTGAACAATATACTGTACACTATTTAGAAAAAAAAACAAGGCAGGGAATAATGGGAAATTCAGAGGCTAATTATGCACCGGAAATCTATTGATGTTACGTGTATTGATTGCATAAAGAAGCCGTCACCTGTTACGGTTCTTTCACACTGCCCCAGAAAAACACCAAAACCCAACTACTGAATGTTGGCCAACACAATTTGCCAACAAAAACTTGGTGCCAACCACCACCAATAGCCCACAACAGGTACTAGGTACTGCCCCAGTACATAAATGCACAAGGTTCTAGCACACTGGCTCAGCTCACACCAACATCAACCATTGGTTGATGTTGGTGTGAGCTGAGGCAGTGTGCTAGTACCTTTAGATGGCACTCCGAGGCAGCTTATCTGCAAAAATCATACTTAGCACTTCCATATGCTTCAATGTAATGATCACCTTCAAGTAGACAGTGTAGAATTATACTTTTAATTCATAAGTGATATCTACCGATATAAAATTCCCCCCCATGATTATGGTGATAATACATGTTTCCAAAATGCCCATCCCTACGTTAAAAAACTGACATGTCCAAAAGGACAAGTGGAAGAAATCTACAGGTATGGAGATGTGCACACAACACAATGAGATACCAGAGATATGAGACGTGAGAGATATGAGATGAGTGACATGAGCTATGAGATGTGAGAGATATGACAGACAGACAGATTTGAGAGACATAAGAGAAATAAGAGAGTTTCAGAGAGCAGCGCTTGAACCGCTGACCTCCTGAAGCCTGAATCAGCGTCGCCCCTGCTGGGCCCAAGGCTTTATGTAAACATCAACATGGTCGCCATGGCAACCATCACTCCAAAACAAAGTAACAACAATACTTTCTAATGAGGATAGGAGATAAGATGCTGATTGACACAGACACAGACACACACACACACACACACACACACACACACACAGTGCACAGTGCACAGAGCATATCATCATTCATGAATTGAACTGCACTTGTTTTTAACCAAGCTAAAATACTTCACACTAAAACCAACATAAATATGACTAATCGATCAACATATAGAATCACGTTTTTATTTCTAAGAGACTTCCCATTTGCAAACTTGTTTATATATATATATACACACTGACAAACACTCAACAACAAGATACACACATCACCAACATTGAACGGTGTCATGGCAAACACAAACGGAATAGATAAACACAGATAAATAAATACAGAAATACAAGAATAAAGACATAGAGGAGCGTCTGTGGGACTGCCTCAGCCGTACCTGTGTGGTTGGAGAACTGGACAGAGTTGATGGAGTCCACTTCAAAGCCCAACACCTGGAGACACAGAGGAGAGGCAGAGCAGGGCATCTTCAGTTAGATGTCAAGACAAACATGGAGAGAACTTGCAATAGTAGTCCAGCAAGTCAAGAGTCACAACTGGTAATGGTATATATATATATATATATATATATATATATATATATATATATATCCATCCATCCATTCTCCTCCGCTTATCCGGGGTCGGGTCGCGGGGGCAGCAGCCTGAGGAGAGAAGCCCAGACTTCCCTCTCCCCAGCCACTTCGTCCAGCTCTCCCGAGGCGTTCCCAGGCCAGCCGAGAGACATAGTCCCTCCAGCGTGTCCTGGGTCTTCCCCGGGGCCTCCTCCCGGAGGGACGTGCCCGGAACACCTCCCCAGGGAGGCGTCCGGGAGGCATCCTCACTAGATGCCCGAGCCACCGCAACTGGCTCCTCTCAACGCGGAGGAGCAGCGGTTCTACTCTGAGCCCCTCCCGGATGACCGAGCTTCTCACCCTATCTCTAAGGGAGAGCCCGGACACCCTGCGGAGGAAACTCATTTCGGCCGCTTGTATTCGCGATCTCGTTCTTTCGGTCACTACCCACAGCTCGTGACCATAGGTGAGGGTAGGAACGTAGATTGACCGGTAAATCGAGAGCTTCGCCTTTCGGCTCAGCTCCTTCTTCACCACGACGGACCGGTGCAGGGCCCACATCACTGCCGACGCCGCACCGATCCGTCGGTCAATCTCCCGCTCCATCCTCCCCTCACTTGTGAACAAGACCCCGAGATACTTGAACTCCTCCACTTGAGGCAGGATCTCCTCCCCGACCCGGAGAGTGCACTCCACCCTTTTCCGGCTGAGAACCATGGCCTCGGATTTGGAGGTGCTGATCCTCATCCCAGCCGCTTCACATTCGGCTGCGAACCGCTCCAGTGAGAACTGAAGGTCACGGCCCGATGAAGCCAACAGGACCAGATCATCCGCGAAAAGCAGCGACGCAATCCTGAGGCCACCGAACCGTAACCCCTCAACGCCCTGGCTGCGCCTAGAAATTCTGTCCATAAAAGTTGTGAACAGAATCGGTGACAAAGGGCAGCCCTGGCGGAGGCCAACTCTCACCGGAAACAGGCTCGACTTACTGCCGCCAATGCGGACCAAGCTCTGGCTCTGGCTCTGGCATATATATATATGGAAAAATAAGGGCTTCTTGATTTCACATTTGTAATGGCTTTTGCTATCCACTGATCTCCCAGACATTCCCTCACACAGCACATGTAAGTGGACGGCAGCATGTTGCTTGGTTCTAAACCTGAGACCCAGAGAACATGTGCACCTCCTCTACGTCTCATCTGCCTCCTCTGGACCCGCTGCAGAGTGTACCGAGTGGCCTGAACAACGTGTAACAACAAATCAAAGTCATAGAAAATATAGGATCACACACTTGTTTGCCAAGTACCCTGACCCCAGCGATGAAGCAGGCTGCCACTGTTGGACATTGAGAACTCTTTATCCTCAGTATTTAGAGGCGATGACACCGTGGACTGGGGGGAACATCCTTTAACTACTGCCACTGGACACCCAATACCTTTGAGCAACATGAATGCAGAACGATAGATCTTTGTTTCTATAGGTCTTGCAACATGTCTGCTGCCGAAGCGCCCTTGAGCTTGACTCTCTTCTACAAATCGAAGCATATGATCTTGCGCAATTGGAACCAGAATGTTGTAAAATGTGTGTTTGAACACATTGTGCTCTTCCTGTGGTTCAATTTGTATGGATGGTGTTCTCTGAGTAATGGTACAACACTATAACTCCAGAGAACATTTCCGCTCTGATTAAGTCATTTGGCATCTCTTCTTATTAATGAAATACATGCATCACTGTTCCTATTTTGAGAAACCATCAGATTCTTATCATGAAAAGAAAACGTTAGACAATTAATTGCATTGCATTTCGTGTCTCCTCATTTAGTGACGTCACTAATGCTGACTGCTGTGTTGGCCAATCGACAGCAGCTTCCTGATTCCACCGCCCGCAGCAGTGTGTCGTGTGTGTGTCGTGTGTGTGTGTCGTGAGTGTGTCGTGTGTGATGAGTGCCAGACAGGTTCCCTGCTAAACTCGAGGCAGTGAGAGGGATATCCTCTCCCTAATTACAACCCGCACGTACCGCACTTTCACTATCAACGAGCATTGCGTTTTCATGTAAAGGTTTTTTCCCTAGTTGCCTATTTTTTTCTCCATTGTATTGTCTTTGGTCATGAAATATGGATGCTTGCATTTTCAACAAAATTCAAGAGTAAAGCACAGATGGTGATTTTTTTTTTTAATGTAACGTGGATACGGCGTGATTTGTCCTTGTCAAACTTGTGACCCATCACAGCCTATTAGATGACTGCTACCTGCTGAGGGCTACAACACGTGATGATAATAATGTTTACCAAGATGTCAATGAGATGTTTGTGACCCGCATGTTTAATGGAAGTAAAATGAATCGTATTGTGCGTATTCTCTACGAAAATCAAATTGTGATAACGTGTTATCCCAGCACGCACACGATGAACGGTGTCTTCAGTAGTAGAGGAGGGCCTCCAGGTGACAGTCAGCCTACCATCCATACTAAACCGATGGAGCCCTCCTGGACTGTGCATGTCCAAAGTACAACAACAGTCTCTACAACATATGGGCTGTCAACTCAATATGTTAACTGACAACCAAATACACCGCCAACAATGGGCTAACCATTGACTGCTGTCAAAAGTTTGACACATACATTTCAATCGTTATCAATAATCAAGAACAACGCCGAACCAGTGTAGATTGTCCACCTCCAGGCACATGAGAATCATAAAGCACCATAAGGTGAATACATACAAAAAGGGTCGTTATATAGCCTGTATTGTGTAGCCTATCGCCTCTTTTTTTAAACACCACGCCAATATCCATTCGGCAACCACTAGCTGATTATGCTTTTATGTTTTAATCCAGGATAACTAAAAAAAAAAACAAATGCCCTTGATTCACATTTGTTTCAAGCTCTCCCGTCTTTTCTATTGCCACAACAACATAACACACACAATGTCAGTTACGACTATAAACAGTCAAGGACCATTTAAATCTGCAAACTAAACATGATATGTAAATGGTACTGCAGGTTTATAGCATGAAACATTTGGTGAGATTAGGTTATTATCCAATTGACTCAAATGTGGCATCATCATAACCTTTAATATGCACAACCGGGGTAGTGACATGAACTATATATATGTATTTATATGGGCTATATTCACCATTGACGATGCACAATACGCTAGAAGGCAGCTGGGTGGTAATTACCTGTAACGGGAACGAGGCGCTCTTGTTGCCCACGTAGCCCCGGACTACATGGCTCTGGATGGACAGCACGCGGCACTCCATGGCGACCTGCAGCCAGCCGAGGAGCGATGGGGATGATCCGTCCTCCCGCACAGCCACAGCTCCACTCGACCACCAGAAAGATGTCTACAGAACTACAGCATCGACCGAGATGTCCCCAGCTAACCAGCTGCCCCCGTCTGTGACACGGCGCTGCTGGAGGAGCGTGTTTCTGCTCGTTTTGTTATGTGTGCGTGTCTGTCTGTCAAGCGTGTGCGTGTTTCTGTGTGTGTTTACGCGCGTGCACACACGTACAGTGGTATATATTAAGCAGATATGCTTTTGTCGTTAATACTTTGATACATTAAACAACCAGGTAGTCCCGTTAGTCTCAACCCCGATGCACAGTGGGGCGCTGAAGGGCACAACCAGGGCACGCCGCACGACTAGCGGCGCTGTTTTACGCAGGCAGCCTGCGAGGGCACCTAATCACCGTGACGTCACTGGAGGGCGAGGAGAACCACATCGTGTCATCATGTTGCGTCATGGCCATCATTCCGCTGCACGGCGTGCAGGCGGAACCGAGTCAATGAGCACTTGTGGAAACCACAACGGTACATTTGACAAGAAAGGCTGTGTTACACGAATGTGTCAGTGTGCATCCTTTCATAATTCACATGAATTCAGCAACACCATTCATTGATCCATCCTATACTGTTCCTTAAAAAATGTTTTTCGGTCATCTAGTCCTACTAAATTACTGTGTGTGTGTGTGTGTGTGTGTGTGTGTGTGTGTGTGCGTGTGTGTGTGTGTGTGTGTGTGTGTGTGTGACTCATCTCTTCAGTCGTGACTGGAAGGGTCGGTTAACTGAGCTCCATCTCAATAGACTGTTGGGGGCGTCGAGCTACTGGTTACAAATACACTAACACCGCCAGAAAGAATATAAGGGTAGCCTATTCGTGAAGAGAGTAGGAGTATGTAGTGGAAATAAGAAGTCTGGGAAAAGGCATATTTATTAAGAAATCATTTTTGTATGTCCAACACGTATTCGGGTCAATTCTAATCACTACAAATAATAATAATTAATAAAATCAACACTAGAAATATCACTTATAACAGACCTAACAATTTATTTACATTCATGCTATATTAGAAAAACGTTTATATTCAGTTAATTGGTTATGGACGTTTTAGCACAGCACCTTAATCGCTCCCTGTAGAGAAATGCAATTATCTGCTCTGTTGAACGCCTCCATAGTGGCTCAACACTGATCTCTTCAGCCAGCCCAGCATGTTGCCATTGGTCCGTTTTTAATTGTTCTCCCAGTTTTTATGTAAAATTGCGCTAAATCAACATCATCATCATCATCATCATCACACAAAAGGAATGCACTGAGGAGTCCCATTGTTCTTGGTCCAACTGGAGTTTATTGTGAACATTGAGAGACAACAACGTAGACATCTTCTCTTACAGTGATAAACAGCAGGCTGCCTCCATTGCCTCCCAATAGTGTTCATATATTAACTCTCAGATAACAGTAGTATTATACACAACCTGGCAGGGAGACAATAATATTAGCATTGTTTTAGTACGGTAGGGACATGGGGGAGGTGGGTTATGGGATGTGTTTGTTTCATCCACCACTCATCGTCATCATCACTTGGAAAAGGAAAGAATAACATTTCAGTATGCACACACGCACGCACGCGCACACGCACGCACACGCACACGCACACACACACACACACACACACACACACACTCCTGTAATTCACTGAGTCCCGCTTGATTTTGATTGGACAGTGGGTGGTCACTATATAATAACTAAACAGTGGTTCTCATTATTATGCAGTCCAAATGGGCCCAGTTAACATAACAAATATAAAATAACTGTCAAGCCTATTGAATGGAGGTGGCCAGACTATAAAAACAACACAGTATAACTGTGATCAAACTAGTAGCTGACAGCCATGTCCAATCAGTTTGCCAACGGGTTACTCTGTTGATATAAAAGTGTTTCCTTTACGACCACCCATCTACCCTCCCAACAACCATCAACATCACTCATTTGTTTGACTTTAGGGAACAAAAAACAAACATTAATACAACATATTTTCTGTACCTCAATCTGAGTCATTACAATATCAGCATTATGTAATCAAGCCTTTATTCCTTACATTGATTCTTGGGATGCTGACGTATTAAATTGCAGTCAGGTTGCAGTTGTCTTTCTGGCAAAGCAGAGCAACATTCTAAATGTATCTTTTGTTTTCTTTAAATTCAGTACCTTGCTTGTAATCTAAGACCTGATAAACAGTTAAGACTGTAAAAATCAACAAACAAAAATAATGCACAATACCTTTTACTCTCAATGTGTTACGCACGCACGCACACACACACACACACACACACACACACACACACACACACACACACACACACACACACACACACACACACACACACACACACACACACACACACACACACACACACACACACACACACACAGAATGAGAGGGGGATTGTCACTTAAGAAATCCCAAGTGGAGTCCGGGAAAAGACTGGACTGAACTGAATTTCAATAAATACTTAATCCAGATTAAACTGCATTATTGTAGTTCAATATCTGTTTGGACGGGCCATTCTTCTACATGTGAATCCTTTTTCAATTACAAACTCTGTTTTATCAAGCATCTGGTGTGAAAACCTTTCAAATCAGGGCTGGGACAGTTGCTCTCAAAATACTGAACTGCTCCCATAACCCAGATGGGAAAGCAAATGATATAGTTTGGAACTTGAAACACGTTTTTGTACCTCTTGGGTTAGAGGCATAGTTTTGCATATAGCAGCTTGGGGTAGCCTTGTATTACCAAGTAAGTGAGCTAGCTAGCTTGTGTGATCACGGCTATCCAGGAAAATTATAACATATTGCATTGCTAAGTGTTCACTCTCTTCCCTCACACAAATACAGGTTTAATGATACATGGAAGCAGATCCATGCCAAAATTAAGTGAAAGTCCACCAAAGGAATTAAGTTGAATAAAATGCTAAATGTTATATTTATTTCTGTGTAGATTTACTCTGTCAATAAAATACAATAGATTAAAAAAAAACCTTTTTAAAATACTTTGCTTGTTAATTTAAATTTGTGTGATTAGATTTGTTTACCATTTTATAATTCATCTGTATTTAAGTTTAATTTTGGCATGGTTATGCTCCACTCCCCATCTGTAACACACCAGGCCAAAAGCCTTGGCTCTTTCTGAAGAGCAAACACATCATTCTAGTTGTCCAGCACTTTACAGACGGTATGAATATGGAACTTTGATCCAAATGATAGGGTTCATTTCAAAAGCTGTGTAACTGGTCCGGTCTACTGAAGTCCACTCCAGGATTAAGGTTCTTCAAACAGCTGGAGGTCCAGCCTCACCACTATCTCGCCTGTTGGCACCTCGTGGAGCAGCAACCGCTTTGTGATTGGTCCCTTGGAACCCTGGTCCTTCTTTATCTCAGCCAATCGGATCTCTGTCCTACCTAGAAAGTCTGAAATGTGAGGGAGGGTTTCAGAGGGTGAAAAGATGTTTACAAAGCTTAAAATCATATTTTAAAACAATTTTATGTGATAATAAAGCTGCCAAAATAGCTGTGTTGTTTTGAAGGTGTGTGCACGGACCGTCAGGTGAGAACTGGTCTCGTTCGAACACGGTGACACAGAGCACATCCTGCTCCAAGTCCTTTATGAAAAACTGACAGTTGGAGTTCCACTTAGGATTCAACGTGTCCTACAGAAACAAAAGGACAAATGAACCTGATAGTTTGTTGATTGATATGACACAATCCACAACAAGCACACCAATGTACAATCCTAATTGTTCAGAGACATTCTTGGTTCATGTGAGTTCATAATAGCATACTATCAGTTGTAATGAAAGAAAACAGAAAAGAATAGTGTACTACTTTTTGAAGAGGAATGTAGGCTTAGCATGGTGTAGAAATGACACCAAGTCAAACCATGGCACCACAGACATAGCAGTGTCCATTCAAAGGGAAGTCATCATGCTCATATCTAACATTAGAAAGTCATTCATCTAAAACAATGAAGCCGTATTCTCATGATGAAAAAAAATTAAAAAGGTTTCAGCCCCAAAATAGAGGCAGAGAAGTTGGACCCTTGACATCTTTGGTACAGGATTTTGCTCTCCAAATGTGACCAATGAAGTCAAAGATACCAACAGTTTTTTTTTAACCCAAGATAATAATATCATCTTCTTCTCTTGAACAGAACATGTTCAAGAGTATGTTCAACAGAAAATATTGATATCAATGAAGAATGTAATAAGCAATTTGTAAGACATGAGTACCTGTAATGTTTTAGTGATATGGCACTGGGATCCCATGGTGACCTCACAGTATGGATTACTCTTCCCTGTACACAACACATGCACACAGCCAGTTAACCAGCAAAATACACAACGAGACAGGGAGACAGAGGGCTTATGATGACACTTCTATTCTATGAAGGGCATTGCTTCACTTATCTTTCTTCATTAGAGCTCAGCAATTCATTTTGAAGATTTTCAATCAGAAGAGGCACACTGGATGTGTGTGTGTGTGTGTGTGTGTGTGTGTGTCTGCGTGTGTGTGTGTGTGTGTGTGTGTGTGTGTGTGTGTGTGTGTGTGTGTGTGTGTGTGTGTGTGTGTGTGTGTGTGTGTGTATACCATGTGAGCGGCAGGGTTTGAGTTCAATTCCCTCCACGATGTTGACCATTAGTCTGCCAATCCCCGTAGCTCGCTGAGAGCGCACTGAGACACAGAGAGAGACAGACAGCGAGAGACACAGGGAGACAGACACAGAGAGAGACAAAGAGAGACAGAGAGAGACAGAGAGACACAGAGAGACAAAGAGACACAGGGAGACAAAGAGAGAGACAGAGAGACACAGAGAGACAAAGAGAGACAGAGAGACACAGAGAGACAAAGAGACAAAGAGAGAGACACAGGGAGAGACACAGAGAGAGACAAAAAGACAGAGAGAGACAAAGAGAGAGACCCAGGAAGAGACACAGAGAGAGACAGAGAAACAGAGAGAGAGACACACAGAGAGACAAAGAGACACAGAGAGAGACAAAGAGGGAGACCCAGGAAGACACAGAGAGAGAGAGAAAGAGAGACACAGAGAGAGACAAAGAGAGAGACAGAGAGAGAGACAAAGAGAGAGACAGAGAGAGAGACAGAGAGAGAGACAAAGAGAGAGACAGAGAGAGAGACAAAGAGAGAGACAGAGACACAGAGAGAGACAAAGAGAGAGACACAGAGAGACAGAGAGAGAGAGAGAGACACAGAGAGAGACAAAGAGACAGAGAGACACAGGGAGAGACACAGAGAGAGACACAGGGAGACAAAGAGAGAGACACAGAGAGACAGAGAGAGAGGGAGACAGAGAGACAAAGAGAGAGATAGAGAGAGACAGAGAGAGACACAGAGAGAGACAAAGAGACAGAGAGACACAGGAAGAGACACAGAGAGAGACACAGAGAGACAAAGAGAGAGATAGAGAGAGACAGAGAGAGACACAGAGAGAGACAAAGAAACAGAGAGAGAGACACACAGAGAGACAAAGAGACACAGAGAGAGACAAAGAGGGAGACCCAGGAAGACACAGAGAGAGAGAGAAAGAGAGACACAGAGAGAGACAAAGAGAGAGACAGAGAGACACAGAGAGAGACAAAGAGAGAGACAGAGACACAGAGAGAGACAAAGAGAGAGACACAGAGAGACACAGAGAGAGAGAGACACAGAGAGAGACAAAGAGACAGAGAGACCCAGGGAGAGACACAGAGAGAGACAAAGAGAGAGACACAGAGAGACAAAGAGAGAGAGGGAGACAGAGAGACACAGAGAGAGACAAAGAGAGAGATAGAGAGACACAGAGAGAGACACAGAGAGAGACAGAGAGAGAGACACAGAGAGACACAAAGAGAGACAGAGAGAGAGACACAGAGGGATTGTTAGAGTTCTTGAGTTTCGCAAAAGTGACCTGGTGTTTGGTCTAACAGGCCTTTTAAATACTGTACCTACTGGCCAATCTAGGTTCTAAGGTTATTCTGGTTTTGAATTTCTCATGTTTTTATTTTTACTTCATTTTAACTTTCAGCGCTAGCGACTACAAAAGACAAATTGAATCAGATGAAAAGAGATGAAAACAAACATTGTCTTTGTAATTTTCTTCTATATTAATTAGTTTGGTGAACACCCAAAACAATTTCAGTTAGTTATTGTTTTCGTAAATTGAAATAATTTTTTTTAATTTAGTTCACGTATATGTTTTCCCCAACCTAGGTTTCATTATTTCATTAGATTACTTTAATGAGAACAGCCTTGCTTATTGTGCAGTTTGTTCCCTCCATAGAGCTGGCATTTAGTACCAAGGGGCAACAAAGATGGCCGCTAAGTGAATAAGGCCCATTAAACACTCAACAAGAGAACTTCAGCAGAGTTTTCACTCAGGTAAAATGAGTAGGAGAGGGAGGAGGAGAGGGGGAGGGTACCTAGGTAAGCCTTTTCTCTCTTCTTCTTCTCAGTCTCGATAAACAACTCAGACGCCGCCTTGATCTTTTGAACCCATGCCGTCCTGCAATCACACACACACACACACACACACACACACACACACACACACACATTAAGGGATATGAAAAGCCATATGAAAAAGACAGTTCTAGATTATTGGATGGTATGTGCAGTACATTGTGTGTGCATAAACATGCATGTACTTTGTGTGTGTACGTGCGTGTGCACTTTGCATGTGTTGGGGGTGTAATCATATATACAGTATATATTTATATACACACACTTCTATATAGATGCACTCTATGTGTGTAAAACCTTTACCTCTCATTGATGCTCTCAGCCCTCAGCGTGTACACTCGGTCTATGTGGGAGATGTGGAAGAGAGGTTCGTCTCCAGACGGATCCGTGGGCAGCTTCACCAGAACCTCATTCAAGAAGATGGGCTGTAAACACACACACACACACACACATTATTCATGGATTTGTGTTAGCATGCAGCCGCGTGTGTGCATATGTCTGATACATTAACACACACAAGCACACACCTTACCATCACTTGTTACTGTTTTGTACAAGCAGTATTGCAGGTGGTATTTTTGTGTGTGTGTGTGTTTAAGTGTGCGTTTGTAAGTGTGTGTTTCTACTTACGGTCTTGTACATGCGGTACTGCAGGTGTGTTTTGGAGGAGAAAACCTTGTCTGAGCCTGAGAAACCCAGAGGTTTGGTCACCTTCAAAAGACAAGGCAGGAGAGTGGAAGAGAGGGCAGAAGAGAGACACAATTTGAAACTATAATCAAATACAATGTGAATAGTCTATTACCTTCACAGCTATCGTTTATTGTAAAGCTGACACATTTTTGTTGTTAGGTCACCCAATTCATGTATTTCCCATCTGGGATCAATTAAGCAGAATCTCATCTTATCAAGGGGGGGCATATCATTCCAACCAACATCATACCCACAACCTTGTTGGGGGGACATCCACCAAATATAACTGAAGAGAGTGGGCAGCATAGCTCAGTGGGTAGAGCGGGTCGACCGCTACATTGGGTTGGCGGTTCGATCCCCACCTCCAATTGTCCACATGTCGAACCCCACAAATGTACTGATTGTAAGTCGCTTTGGACAAAAGCGTCTACTAAATGCCCTTCTTCTTCTTCATAAAGCATGGCAGGCCTTTATATTTCATATATACACAGATACTACGCATCTCACATTTACAGAGATTACAGAGACAAGAGGTGACATGAAAGGGATTTCTTTTCCAAACTGCATGTGTGTTTGGGTAATGTCTTCCCAAAGACCCCCCAGAGCTGAAGGAGGTACCTGAGCACGGCTCCTCACTCACCTGTGTCAGCAGCAGGAAGTCGTTGAACAGGAAGCCGTAGAGCTCCTTGCTGCTCTTGGCTTTGAACAGTTTCCCGCTGTGGAGGAACTTACGGGGCCCCAGACAGTTGGTCACCGAGTTAAAAACTAGTTGCTGAAAGAAAAATGAAAAAAAAATAAAACAGGACAGCAGTAACCATGAATTAATAATAAAACATTTGATTTATATTGCACTTTACTTCCGGAAGAGACTCAAGACCCACTTGTTCAGAGTTCACCTGAACCCTGCATAACATCCATCCTCTTAAAAAATAAAAAAGAATTAAAAAAAAACCCTACCCTCATGCTCTTATTTGTTGTACGTCTTGGCACTTTAATCGCTCTCTGTAACTTGGCACTTAGTCAGAGATGTTGTATACTAGCAGTGGTTAATCTAGTAATTGAAATGCTTGCCTAAATGTAAAATGGAAATGTACTTAAACCTCAATGTCAATAAAAAACACCAATGTTAACATTTAAAACCAAACAACTTAAAGTTAGGGTGGGCAATAATATTTTGAAAAGCTTTTTTTTTCATCTCGAGCATTTGATAAATCAAATGCTCTCTCTGATCTCCAACTAAATGAATAAGATGCAGCAAACAGAGCATAAAAGCTGAAAATTATAGGGGCTGAGATTGAGCAACTCTATTACTACTAATGAATATACATTGGCATAAAGCCATGCCTCTCACTTCTATGTGTGTGTGTGTGTGTGTTACCTCAGATAGGCCCTCACACTGGACATGAGCCTGAATCCATTCCAGTCGATCAGAGTTCTCCTTCTCCCGTACACCTTCATTCACCTAAAAGCACACACACAGGACTGGTATACACACGCAGCTTAGTGTCCACTGTGTGTGTTTGTGTGTGGTGTGTGGTGTGTGGTGTGTGTGTGTGGTGTGTGTGTGGTGTGTGTGTGTGGGTGTGTGTGTGTGTGTGTGGTGTGTGGTGGGTGGTGTGTGTGTGTGTGTGTGTGTGTGTGGTGTGTGGTGTGGTGTGTGGTGTGGGTGTGTGGTGTGTGGTGTGTGTGTGTGTGTGTGGTGTGTGGTGTGTGTGTGTGGTGTGTGGTGTGTGTGTGTGGTGTGTGGTGTGTGTGTGTGTGGTGTGTGTGTGTGTGTGTGTGTGTGTGTGTGTGTGTGTGTGTGTGTGGTGTGTAATGTGTGCGGTGTGTGTGGTGTGTGTGTGTGTGTGTGTGTGTGTGTGTGTGTGTGTTTGTCTGTGGTGTGTGTGTAATGTGTGTGTGTGTGTGTGTGTGTGTGGTGTGTGTGTGTGTGTGTTGTGTGGTGTGTGTGTGTGTGTGTGTGTGGTGTGTGTGTGTGTGTGTGTGAGGTGTGTGTGTGTGGTGTGTGTGTGTGTGTGTGTGTGTGTGTGTGTGTGTGTGTGTGTGTGTGTGTGTGTGTGTGTGAGTGTGTAATGTGTGTGTGTGTGTGTGTGTGTGTGTGTACCTGTGAGCAGAGTTCCTCTGCTTTCTCCAGAGCAGCTTTCAGGTGGCTGTGGTCAGGATGAGATTCTGGAGTGTTCTCTAAGATCTGCATGACAGACACATCGAGATATATACAGTACAGTCAAAGAGAGAGAAGGACACCTCATTCATATTGAGATTCATAATGATTGGCCCGTAAAAGTATATTGATGGAATATCCTGATCCCTGACTTATCCTCATCCCTGACTCCGTAAGCTCAGAAGTCAACTCATGCGATCTTATTCCACAGCACCTGATCACATGACCTACAGAACCCTAGTTCTCTCTCTATCTCGACCAATGGGACTCAGCCTATCAGTACCAGGCAGCAGTGCAGCAGGACATCTGAGAGACTGGAGAACACGCTGACTCTCCACAGCGCCTCATGGTGGACAGCAATAAGCTTTGATCCCTCGCTTCACTCACTAACTTACATTAAGAAGCACATGAGTTTGTTTGTATGTATGTATGTTTGCATGTGTAAGTGTGTTTTAATGTCTCCTTGTGTGTGTGTGTGTGTGTGTGTGTGTGTGTGTGTGTGTGTGTGTGTGTGTGTGTGTGTGTGTGTGTGTGTGTGTGTGTGTGTGTGTTTGTGTGTGTGTGTGTATTTTAAAGATAGGGTAGGCAATTTATTTTAGGGGCATTTTGTCATATTGGTTGAAAATCTCTTTCAAATGCTCTGATGAAAGAAAACAAGTTATCTGTGGCTGTCACAGGCTGCTCAATCTAGGCCCGTTCAATCAAGGTATTTGACTTGAATGAAATGATTGGAATACCTACCTGTCTTATCTAGCTACCTACCTGTCTATCTACCTTACCTGTCTATCTACCTACCTATCTGTCTATCTACCAACCTACCTACCTGTCTATCTACCTACCTACCCGTCTATCTACCTTACCTGTCTATCTACCTACCTACCCATCTATCTACCTTACCTGTCTATCTACCTACCTACCTGTCTATCTACCTACCTACCTGTCTATCTACCTACCTACCCGGCTTCCTGCATGCACTCATTGTGCATGACCGAGTCTTCCACAAGGCCAGGCAGACCTACTGCTGAAGCTTGTGAGCTAGTCCTGTGTTTTGGGGGATTGACTTTGGAGGTGGGAGGTGTGAAGGGAGGGGTAGGATTTGTTTTCCATTTTATGATCAAGTTAAATAAAATAATGAATTTAATTGTATGTTTTAAGCACTGGCATGGCAATGCTGTACCCCCATCTGTAAAGCATGAGGATGTGTGTGTGTGTGTGTGTGTTTTAACAAGCTCCGCTCATAGTATGTGTGTGTGTGTGTGTGTGTGTGTGTGTGTGTGTGTGTGTGTGTGTGTGTGTGTTTTAACAAGCTCCTCTCATAGTGTGTGTGTGTGTGTGTGTGTGTTTTAACAAGCTCCGCCCATAGTGTGTGTGTGTGTGTGTGTGTGTGTGTGTGTTTTAACAAGCTCCGCCCATAGTGTGTGTGTGTGTGTGTGTGTGTGTGTGTGTGTGTGTGTGTGTGTGTGTGTGTGTGTGTGTTTTAACAAGCTCCGCCCATAGTGTGTGTGCTCCTTACATTCTTGATGATGAGCGGGTAGCGGGTGACTCTCTGCATGGGCTTGAGCAGGAAGCTGGACAGGGGCATCCCTTTACAGCGGGGGTCCATGGCCAACCGCTGCTCCGGACAGACAGCAAGACAAGAGGCAGCGTGGAGAGACGGGAGATGAACACATGATGGAACTCCAGACTTAACTTCTACCTTCCATGGTTACCACTTTTCATTTCAGTGTGTTATTTATTCGTTGGTTACCAAACACTTCAATTTGAAACACAATCAATTCAACATTGACATTAGAGTTTGAATCTACATTCCCTGGATTCTCATAATTCACATTAGCTGTTATTGAATATATTTTCATCGTTCCAAATTGTGTCTAATATTCTGTTATTTTTTTATTTTTTTATTCAATTCTCACATTCTCTCGGGATATTTGTGTACTCAGATGTGTATCTGTAGTGTGTAGACTCCCATCTCATGACAGTGTTTCATGTTGTGTTTCTGCTGCTGTGTTTTGTGTGTACCTTGAGGAAGTCTTTGACCTCTGGGTTGTCGTCGGTTTTCTGCTGAATCAGCGTCGCTCCGTTAAGTTGACACGAACAAAACCTTAAGAAACACAGTTACAGCTCTGTTGTTACAGCTACACCCAGCATAGACAACTACCGTAAAGTCTGTATTCTCTTGAGTTATGAAGGGTTAGAACTTCTAAATGGATTACACAAATGGATTTGTTTTGTATGATGTTTTTAATATACTGCAATTGAAAATGTTCTTTCATACATTTCATACAGGGAACATACATGAGAATGATCAACAGGAATGAACAGAACCTTATGTAGGGCTGCATGTGAGGCAGCTGATTGGTCAGAATGTCTCCGATCATCTTCACCGGCATTCGGTCACCTGACATCTTCTTCCTGACTCTCAGCGCTCTGTTGGGGCGGATACAAAGAAAATTTCATAGAGATAATTATGTGACTAATTATGTGATAAATATGTGATCCATGCTGTATCACTACCTCCACTTAGAGGTTGCACATCTTCAATTATGACTATGACTCTTCTGTTTCACTGATGGTAAAAATATTGTATATCCTATGTAGATTGTGTGTGTGTGTGCTTTACTTGAGCAGCTTTATGTTGCACATAATGAGTTCCTTCCAGTTGACAAAGATCATGGCCACCTCCTTCTCTGTCAGCAGCTCACATTCTAACAGAGGCTTCTGGAATATCTGTTCACACACACACACACACGCACACGCACACGCACACACACACACACACAGACACACGGGACTTATTAAGGTCACGTTGATGTGGGGAAAGTAGAGCTGGACGTTTCTTTTAATACCCTCGTCACACAAAAGAAACAAATCAAGTAAAAGAAGACACATAACATGATCATATAATGTTATGACTGTATTTAGGACCGGTGATGGATCTCTTCTATAAACATGTTCCCTTTTACAGATCTCAGATCTGTACCTGCTGCCCAGGAGGGAAGAACACTGGGTGGGTGGCTGGGGTAATGTACGCTGCAGAGTGAGTGAGTGAGTGAGTGAGTGTCTACCTCGGTGACCAGCTGCAGATCGTTGACGTAGTTCTCTTCCGTGACGATGAGCTCGTGCGTGTAGCCCTGTCTCTTCCTCTCCATGGGACTCAGCATGTCCAACAGGTGGAGGTCAGCACACCCTGGATATACAGCCACACAAGAGCCCGGACCGCTGTCAACCAAAGGGCTTCACCACATGGCAACCCAACCACTAGGAGCACTAGGACAGAGAACTCACATCCATACATACCTGGAGGCAGAGCATACAGGAGGAACTAAAGAGCCATGCAGCCATGCCTGAGGGACTATCCCACGCGGCCTTGCAAGGCATAGCAAGGCGAGTGTCTAGCTCATGGATCTTCAGTGTGTTTGCCTGTTTATATTTTTTTCTGTGTGTCTCCAGGAGACGTTGCTCAATCCTATATTGCGCTCCAAACATTGCTTTGCATCTTTGTGCAAGAAGGGAGGTCATACACAGGTGAGGCTGACTGTATTACAACGGATCATGGAACAAAAAAAAAAGACAAAAAAAGACAAAAAGATACATAATATATGGTCACACAATACAAACTACCCTTTACAGTCGAGGTGACCTTAACGGCAGGGAAGGATAAAAAAATCCTTATATATATATATACTGTATAAATATATATATAGAGAGAGGCATGCACACACACACAAGTCAGTGATGTGTGTGTATGTGTGTGTGTTACATGAGAAAAAGTCATTACGAAAGTGGACTCCATTATGTCTCAGAGTGTTTAATTGTCAGGACCGGACCAGATTCTGTTCCATTCAAATCTCCACCAATACAACTTCAAGACATCTTTACTATTGAAGCTAGCCATTATGAGTCAACACTCATTCAAGTATCCGTTTCATTCATTTTGTATATTTATTTGCACTAATATATATTTAAAATTTTTTCTCTATCTTTCTTTCCATACTTTTGTCTTTTTATTAGTGTTGCAATCAATATCCCTATGAAGCATCAACCTTCATTCAATAGTTAGACTATAGATTATGGAGCTCTTTCTAGGGGAACCAGAGCAGACCAAAAACCAACTGGAAGAAATAAAAGATCTGTACCATTTTTGGATGAAAGTTTAGATGTGGAGTTTTGCTGAATAGCATGGTAAATGCGTTCTCTCTCATCATAGCACCTTGACACCAATGAGTTTCCCAAACTGAAATAATACGATCAATGCATACAAAGAAAGACACAAAACAGCCAGGGGTATATCTTCTGGTACCCGCCACACTCAGTATAATACGGTGGCCGGGGTGTGCAGTATGGCTTTGGTCAGCACGGTTCTCTGTTCAAATCAACAATACCATTCTCTGATTTGAGTCTAGAGCCAATTCCTCATCCGGATCATTCAATCACTGAACGAGCCTTCAGAGAAACAACATATTGACACTGTGCGGCATACAATGTAGAGCACAACACACCACCTTTAACACAGGGAATCACACAGTGTCTGTACCATCTCAAGAAGAACGCAGGTTACAACACCTGCTGGCACTTGGCACTGCAATAACCCTTATTTCACCAGAGGTGGTGCTGTCCCCGCAGTTATATTTTAGTCTTTGGTTATACTTTAAATTAGTTAGAGAACCTCTGCTTTAGACCAATAATCCAATCAGACCTTTAACTCCCAACTCCAATACTGATACAATGGAACCCTGGGATACAAGCAGATTAATCATAATAATATTCTATTGCTTGTCTTACAAAAAGCTGCGTATTCAGATAGTAATTCATTATTATCATTTGTATGATGGCTAACAATAATATCACAATACTGTAATTTGAAAAAAAAAAAGAAAAGAAAAGAAATGAAACAAAACAATATACAAATCTTATATGGCAACCACTATAATACTAGTCCGTGGATAACGGGACGGGCACAAGGTTGGACCTGCTGCTAAGGGAAATGGCAAAGATACAATCCAGGGCATTGTACATGGAAACAGTTGCCAGATATGGCTAAAGGATGGACGCTCTGTCTGTCACATTCGTATGACCGTCGGTCTGTGCGCGTGTGCATGTCTGTAATTGAATGGGTGACTTCTAAGTATGTGCGTGTAAACACAACAAAAAATGAACTGGTCCCCATTAGGATCATTGTGTCTGGTCAGAAATGGTGTGGGTTGGTTCTGCCTGTTGTCTTGAAAGATTGAAACAACGGTGCATTCTGGCAACTGCTAGGTCATTTGCAGTAAAATTGGGTGTTACAAGCAATCCGCAACAATGCTTTAGAAGTAGAGTACTTCACATGGGTAAATAAACAGTTAATACTTTTATGTTTTTATGGATGGACCATAAATAGCACCTTTGAAAATCAATGATAAAAGTAACAGACAGTGAGTTGGTCTTCTGTCAGTCCAGCCACACAACGTATCTCTCACTCTGTATGTTTCATGTCCCTCTCTCTGTAGGCCGCAGTGTGTGTGTGTGTGTGTGTGTGTGTGTGTGTGTGTGTGTGTGTGAGTGTGTGTGTGTTCATACAGCTGAACTCACTGCAACACATCATTGTAATTCCAGAACCAAGTTCCAGTAGGGTTGGAGCGATTTACAAAAGCCAAGAGTTGGTGCTTTGGCATCAAGGTAAAGGTTTGGAACCTTTTCATGTACAAAACAACAAACATAATATGCCAAGTTACTTTCTTACACGTTTGGTAAAACAACATTTTTAAACCATACTACTTTAACACGCGGTAACATTGATATGATTGCAGGCAGATATCAAATGTACATAAGATGTTAAAATGGCTGGGTGTGCAAATTTCTGCAGTTAAAAACCATCTCCCGAGCTAATACACATAAAGGGGATAACACAAAACCATTACATTAAAGACAAACAGCATGTTATACACCTCCAACACGACCAGACAGGCCGAAGTCTTTCCCATTTGTTCATGAAAACAAGTAAAGCAACAATTTTCTCCCAATGCTAAAACTCAACAGTGATATGCCTTTCAACACAAGACAAGGTCTTTTGACAAATCGTTCCAACCCTGTTTTGACATCACCATCCTGTCGTTCTCAACCCTCGCCCTAACAGTGCGCCTGGCATCTCATCGACATAGCAACAGACATCACAATAAACATGGACACAGGAGGAAAACAACTAAACAAAAACAACCCACACAGCGCAACATAAAACAAATGTTAAAAGTCAACACATTGTGAATATTGAACTACTGTAGACTCAAACTTTATCACTATTAAGGGAGGTTTGTAAGATATGTGTGAATATATGATTGTTGATTCACTAACACTTTAAAAAGCCACGTGCATTCTGTACCTTAACTCTACATTAGCTGACCCGTGTGACTGTGTGTGTGTGTGTGTGTGTGTGTGTGTGTGTGTGTGTGTGTGTGTGACTGTGTCTGTGTGTGTGTGTGTGTGTGTGTGACTGTGTGACTGTGTGTGACTGTGTGTGTGTGTGTGTGTGTGTGTGACTGTGTGTGACTGTGTGTGTGTGTGTGTGTGTGTGTGTGTGTGTCTGTGTGTGTGTGTGTGTGTGTGTGTGTGTGTGTGTGTGTGTGTGTGTGTGTGTGACTGTGTGTGACTGTGTGTGTGTGTGTGTGTGACTGTGTGTGTGTGTGTGTGACTGTGTGTGACTGTATGTGTGTGTGTGTGTGTGTGTGTGTGTGTGTGTGTGTGTGTGTTCTACATCCAGTAAGCAGTAATAGCGTGTCTGGTGTCCTGAGCAGCGTGCCGAGCCCCGCCGGTCTGTGCACCAGTCTCCCCCCGGGGGGGGGGGGGGGGGGGGGGGCTGGGGGGAGGCTGGGGGGAGGCTGGGGGGGGAGGCCGGCCACTGGGACTGGGAACGCGGCCCGGGGAGGATTCTGCAGGACGCGTCTCAATGTGAAGCCACTTCCTGTTCCCCCTCCTGCTCCGTGTCAGCCCGGGGCCTCCTCTCCTCCGTCATTTAAAAGCACGGGGGGGAGGAGGGGGGGGCCGTGGGGGCCGTGGGGGGGAGGGGGCGGGGCACCGCAGTACAACAACCAGCAGGGAGGACTAGAGGAGTAACAGGGGAGAAAGAGAGGAGTGGGCGGGGGGACTGTGACATTGAGACGCGTCCTCGCGCAGATAGTGGGTCTTTCTGTGATGCTGTGGGAGGGGCGGAGTTAGTTGGGGGGTGGGGGGGAGTGGGAGGGAGGGGGGGGGGGGGCGGGCTAAATGATACTGTTGAACCAATGGGACCAGGGGTTAGAGAGAGGGGAGGGGCTGAGATAGTGATTCTATATGACAGGGATCTCCCTGAAAGCCACAAAATGACCCACTATCCACGTTACCACGCTAGGATAGGGCTGGCTCTGTACACGAGCATGTGTGTGTGTGTGTGTGTGTTTGGTTGTATGTTGGGCATGAATGTGTGTTCCTTTTCTTTTGTTTTTACGTGAATACAGTGGTCCAGTCAAACTACTAGTGTTAATCCAGAAAGAAAGGGCTCAATAATGATTTTTTTGCTCCCTTTAAAACAAAATGTTGAATCCCTTCTCTTCCCCCTCCCTGTTCCGTTCTCCTTTCCAACACCTGGAGGAACTCTGCAGCTGAGTTCCAGCTGCAGTGTGAGGATGTCAGGTGAAGAACAAGGCTCAGAACAGAGGGGGGGGGGGGGGGGGAGAGAGAGAGAGAGAGAGAGAGAGAGAGAGAGGGAGAGGGGGAGAGAGAGAGAGAGAGAGGGAGAGAGAGAGAGGGAGAGGGAGAGGGAGAGGGAGAGGGAGAGGGGGAGAGAGAGAGAGAGAGAGAGAGAGAGAGAGAAAGCGCAGCAGTGACTACTAGGGTCCCTCCAATTGAAACAGTGCTGTGCCAGCTTTACATTTACACAGTTTCTGGCCGTGTCCGCTCAACATCGTGCAAAGACAGTCAAGTGTTTTGGCCTTTTAACATTACATTTTGTCTGTCTTAATGTCTGTCTGTCTCTGACTTCTATTGGTGGAGAGTCGCCATTTCCTGGTCATGTGACCTCTTGCTGCTGTCCCATTGGTTGAGTGGCCTAGTGGGCGTGGCCTAGTGGGTCTCTTTGAGGGCTTTGAGGAGGAGAGGGGGGTTCTGGGTAATGATATGATCCTAGAGAGAGGACGACAACAACAACATCAACAAAAACAACTAAACAAAAAAAACAACAACAAGAACAACAACCAATCAGGTGGTAGGTGGGCGAAGCGTGCAGCAGGCAGTGTGGAGGTGTTTTCTAATGTAGAAATAGTGTCTAGAACAGACAACCGGTTGGAGGCAGTTTGAACATATATCATCTTAATTTCAATATGAATAAAAATATTCGTAGTAACCTTGCTGTATCTCCATCTGAATCTATTTAGCATCTATTCAGCTTATTAGTATATTATGCTGATTTTATATGCATCTATCTGTCCATCTCTTTTGAGTGCATTCATTTTAACCATCAAACAGGAACATCACTTTCTCACAAAATTGCAATTGCTGTTTGTGCATGCTTGCATGGACGGTGCTGCCCTGTTTGCATAGTGTTAATATAAAAAGACCAGCAGCAAAATGGGAAAAGTAGAAAAATCAGAAGATCTATAAGAGAAAGGCCGTGAGCGTTAAGCTACGATGGGTGTCAAACTGCCCCGGGTGCATTCTAGAGACTCTATGGGGGGTCATGCTGGAGGGGCGCATGCAGGGAGAGGGAAACAAAGAAACACATGCAAACAAACACACGTGTGTCTGGGTGGACACACACACACACACACACACCCAGAGGTGGCGGATGACTGGGAGGCTTTCAAAGAGGTCCAGAGGAGTGTCAAGGTCAACCAACCACCGGACAGGGTCAAAGGTCAGGAGAGGGACAGAATCTCCACTCCTGGCTCTGGGTTGTGTGTGTGTGTTTGAGAGAGAGACAGCGAGACAGAGACAGAGACAGAGAAAGAGAGACAGAGACAGAGACAGAGAGAGACAGAGAGAGAGACAGAGAGAGAGAGACAGAGACAGAGACAGAGAGAGAAGGGAGCAAGATGGTGCCATGTGTGCCCCTTGACTTTGTGTCTGTGCTACACCTATCCACTCACACTGTGCACGTGTAGATGTCCAAGCTCAATCTCAATGAGGTGTCTGTGGCATTGTGTGTGTGTGTGTGAGTGTGTGCGAGTGTGTGTGTGCGTGTGTGTGTGCCCGTGTGAACTCACACTGAGTGCTGGGGTCCGTATCGGTTGTCAGCTTGACGTAGTTGCTAGGAAACAGACCCTCTCGCCCATTGAGCTCCCCCTTCCACCAATCACAGTCGTCCTTGCTGATCACGGTGATCACCTGACCCTTGAGGAAGGCCAGCTCGTCGTCGTTCTGGGCCACGTAGTCGTACATGCCGATCACCTGACACAGAGCTGGAGAGAGAGGGAGCCGCTCAGCCTGGTGTCCCTCTCTACAGTCCTTCCACTGGATCATATACAGCTGTACTCATATCACACAAGCAATGCCTGCTTTCTAAGACACTCAAGGAAATAAATACTATTACATCAACTTGATATTGGACTAATGTGTGCCTGTCCCTCCCCTCTAGACTGCACCTGTCTAGAGGGAAGCCTGAGACCGGTATTTTCTGTTACCCTTCTGGTGTTTTGAAAACCAATGCATCCTTATTAAACACCTAGGAGGAAAAACAGAAATCAAACCGAACCGTGGGGTGTCTGATTGGGCAGCGTAGGCGCGTGCATGTGATGGTGGTCGTCCACTGAAGTGCCGGTGTTGGCTACGCAGGCAGCATTGTGTGTGTGTTCACCTGAGTTGGAGGGAGCCAACTTGGGTGGAATGGGTTCTGTGGGCGTGGTCTTGCTGGTGCTGGGGCTCAATAGCTTCACGTAATTGGCTGGAAACCAACCAATCTGGCGTTTCTTCCCCCGTGCCTGGTGTCACACACCAGATGGATTGGATGAGTGAAATAAGTCTTTTAACGTTCGGACAGATAAAATTTTCATATTGAAATGCATGGAATTTGCCAAAAAAGCATATATTGGGTGTAGAATATCAGTTATAGCATGTGATTTTACTCATATTTATTAGGGATGCAGCAATACCACTTTTTTACAAACCGATACGATACCGATACTTTTATTTGTGTACTTGCCGATACCGAGTACTGATACCGATACTTTCTAGATTTGGTCTCTATGAAAGAAGTGCAATTCATTTGAACAGGCTATTCCAAGCCAAAACTAAACAGAGCTTTCTGGTTATAACAAAAAAAGCCTTCAAAGACAAAATGCCATCACATTAGACCAAATGTAAATATAACCAGATAAAGGGAATAACAACAAAAATAAATCACAAAAAGTGATTATCAGAACTATTGCTTAATAAGCACATTATCACATTTCAGTTATCAAAAGTATCCTTCTTTCAAGTACACAAACCATGTGGCACTATTCCCATGTTTCTTCAGAAAGGCTAAACAAATCAACGAACTATGTTGTCAAATGACGTCAACGTGATCTTTCACTTTATCATACACCTTTGGTAACATCACATCGGTGATGTAGAGGCGACTGGGAATCTCATATATGGGCTCTAGCACTTTTAGAAGACGGCGAAATCCGACATTATCAACAACTGAAAGTGGCTGGTCATTGAGCGCTATGAAGTGAGTAAGTGCCTCTGTTATTTGTATTGCCCGTGAGTTGTCTTTGGACATTTTCTCTCGCTTTTGCAAGACGTCATAAGGTTGGCTGCGTCGGTCTTACGCCGCTAGCATTAGTGAACTGTGTGTACTAAGCACTATGGTGCATCTTTCCTATGGAAGTACTTTCCTTTCCGCCTCTCGACACCGTAGCATTACAGATCTTACAGTCTGCCGGATGACACTTTATCTTAAAATATGCCCAAATCGCCGACATGACTTAGCCTACTGTTACGTCTTTTCGCAGCGAACTTTCACACACACAAGCCTTTGGCAGAATCTCTGAGTTTCTGCTCATTCATTATCTCCCCCGAGTTAGTTAGGTAGGACAACTCATCTCTGCATACGGCCGGTTTGATGTAGGCTACTGGCAGAGTGGTATCGGTGCGTGGTATCGGCAATTAAAAACGAATACGAGTATTTTAATGAAGTATCGGCCAGATACCCGATACTGGTATCGGTATCGGTGCATCCCTAATATTTATTATTGAAATCATTATCAATAAGCATTGACCCCAGATATGTTAAGCTACGAGCTGGTTGATATTACACATTGACATTAATTACATCCATATTACATCCTGTTGTCTCATGGATGAAGAAGATTAAGATGGTGTGAGTGTGTGTGTGTGTGTGTGTGTGTGTGTGTGTGTGTGTGTGTGTGTGTGTTTACGTGTGTGTGTGTGTGTGTTTACCTGAAGTTCTCCCTCCCACCAGCCACCAGGATTTTTCTTCCGGATAAGAATGAGCTGTCCTGGAGCCAAGGTCAGCTGCTCTGCCCCTGTAGCACTGTAGGGGGCGATCACTTGTGCAATCTCTGTTTGATCAGGAGAGAGAGAGAGAGAGAGAGAGAGAGAGAGAGAGAGAGAGAGAGAGAGAGAGAGAGAGAACGAGAGAGAGAGAGAGAGAGAGAGAGAATGGATGAGATAGAGGCTTGCTTATTACTTGGATCACTTCAATGCAGCAGCATATCATTTCAGTTGGTCACACAGTAAACACATATATACTAATACTTATATATACATCAGACTGATGGTTTACCTGGCTTCTTGCCCAGACTGCCAGTCTTCCCTGCTGGGCCCAAAGACTAGAGAGAAAAAAAAGACAATGAAATAGTGTATATACAGTATATATATATATATATGTATGTGTCCATGTAGAAACACACACGGTAAGCCTGTCAGCCTATCAGAAGTATGTCAGAAGGTCCGTCTGTATTGTATCTGTATTGCCGTCAGGGGGCCAACGGGGCCGATGCACAAGTAGTCCCAGTAAACTGAAAACAGCACATTGAACCATTTAAAAAATGTGTGAAGACACTTGCTTTACAGGGAGAAGCCACTTTCTCCTCACATTAAATCTTGTTGGAGCTTGTAATGTCAGAAGTAATGGACATTCTCAATATCGATTGAAAAAGAAACATTTGGCGAGCAACACCAACATACATCAGCGCTAGAGGTGCTCAGTATGTCCTGTCTGAGTCCCTTTGGAGTCCAGCATTACTTCACATGACCTTTTTACATGACTAATATCACACTACTACCCATGTACTGCTATTTGGTATCTATTTATTTTCATGAAATTGTATGTATATCACATTGATTTAATATACTGTACCATGTCATTCTACTGAATCCTGGACTTCCTTTTAAATATTAAACATAATTATTGTGCATAGAAATGCACAATCTAGATATCGCTTTTTGTCATATTATTCTTCTTCACACCAAATGTCTGCATTTAATGGAGGCTAAAAGACTAAACCTCGAGATTTCATTCAAACTGTATTATAAAGGTCTACCTCCGTATGGCTGTGCTGTGTATTTTTCATTTTTGCAAACTTTATAGTTTTTGAGATTTTGCGATTAAAACGCAAAAAACTCTTCTAGAGATAACCCTGAGCCTAGCTTTCCATTGTTAGGTTTGACTCCACTGTTTGCTCCTGCTGTCAACTGGGCGGCAGAGCTCGGAGGCTTGGTGGGTCGATCCCCACATTATTTTATTTTATCTCAATGATTACGGCATTCCTTTGCACAAGTAATTCCTTGCGTGGAATTACATTTTCTAGTTTGATGTACTACCATGGTACAAATGATTGCATGTGTATTTCTGGTACCTGTTGAGATATTTTATCTTGAGACATCCTTCTATATTCCGCTTGTTATGCAGCTAAATAACGTAGGACACTTTATGGTCGGCAGAAATAATGACACTTGGTTACTTGCACCAATGTTGTGTTAGCTGGTTTGCAAGAGATTACTTTGTGTATCCAGCCTGAACGCAGTGAGACATTACAGCCCAGGCAGGCTGATCAACATGAATGTAACATGAACACATCCCTGTCATCCAACACTTCATTCACAACTAATACATTATAATATACGTGTTTATGCAAATCGTGACCACATATAATCAGAACTCCAGTTTTGCTGGTATGTGAATACCGAAACGCCTCAGAGCTCTTCAGCACAGGACTGGACAAAGAAACTAAAAACACTCCCATGAGTTGTTCTCAGTCACTTTATAAATCGTCTTTGCATCCGTCAATGGTGGAGGTCTGAGGGTTGATGAATATCACATGGTTTTATATCTAACTGATGAATATCACATGGTTTTATATCTAACTGATGAATATCACATGGTTTTATATCTAACTGATGAATATCACATGGTTTTATATCTAACTGATGAATATCACATGGTTTTATATCTAACTGTGCGCCAGCATCTTGCAAACCAGCTGCCAAGTTAGTCCAAGTAACCTGAAACAGACCGCACTGACGCATGACGCAAAAGCATCATGGGAGGCAGGAATATTGTGGAATAAGAAGCCCCGTTTTGTTACAAATATGCCGCCTATACATAAATCCGACTATAATAAATGTATACAGTATGTTTGTAAATGTCCCTCTGATATGTGCTTGAAATATCTATTTGCAGTCAGCTTTGATACAGAAGCAGCCGTAACACCAGAGTCAGAGGGCAACTTGTGTGCTGCTGCTTTTCAATACCTTCTTGCAATAACTACGCATGGAATTTGCAGAGCGGTGAATGATAAGCGACTGATCATCTTTGAAGACATATGATCTTTGACTATACAATGGACTCATCCCCTCCATTTACTGCTCAGTGTTTCGTTATGAAGAACCAGTCAAGAGAGGCCGAGGTGTCTTGTGTCACACACCTCAGAGCTGGAGTCCCGTGGCTTCACATAGTTGGATGGGAAGACCCCAGTCTTGCCGCTGACCACGCCGGTCCACCAATCCCCTTCTTTGCGGGTCACCACCACAATGTCCCCCTGCTGGAAGCTGAGGTCTCCCTGTTCGCTGCTCTCATAGGTATACATGGCCATATACTCTGGATGCAGGCACAGACAATGAGCACAATGAGCAACTATGTGTGTCCAGTCTGTGGGGTTAAGTGTCTGTGCATGTGTATTGGATTGTGCGTGTGTGTGTGTGCGTGCGTGTGTGTGTCTTACCTTCCCCAGACTCAGATAGCTTGGTGGGAGAGGGAGAGGGTTTGCCACAGGGTGGGCTGTCTGATGCTCCAGACTCACTGGGGGGAGGAGGGGCGCAGTGTGAATGAATCAATGATCCTGACATATCTTAAAGTAACCAACATTTTGAGTGAACTTTTCAGGTACTTTTCAGAACTGAACTTGCTGTGGTAACACCCCAGCAAAAACAAAAGCATTCCTTGTTTGTGAGAGCTCCCTTGGCAGTATATCTTTCTGACTGTATGACTGAAGCTGAACAACATGAAACAGGGTTCAGGGATCACGTGGCCTAACAGCAGCTCGTCCCCTCACCTGGTGGTCTTGCTGCGTGGGGGGGCAGGGGAAGGGGCCGCTGGGGGCGGCGCGGTCATGGTGGCTGAGATGAGCTTGACGTAGCTCTTGGGAAACCAGCCCCTCTGGCCGCTCTGCAGCTCCCCTAACCACCACATGTCCTGCTGCTCTAGGACCATGATGATCTACAACAAGAGGCCACGGGGACTGGTCAACCAGATTCTGAGGACATGCATTACCATGATGCTAACATGTAAATACTTGTGGTTGTATATTCATTATTATTGTTCATAGGAAATATTATTCTTCTTCACACAAAATTTCTGCAATTCATGGAGGCTAATAAACGACTGAACCCCAAGATTTCATTCACACTGAATTACAAAGGTCTGCTTCCCTATACCCGTGCTATGTATTTTTCATACAACTTTATACTTTTTGAGATATTTGCGATTAAACATGCAAAGAACTCCCACAGAGATAACATTGAGTCCTTTGACTCCACCTACTGCCTTGCTCCTTTTGCCTTCGAGTCGCTTGTAAAATTCCTTTTTGAGGCACATTTTTTAAAATTACAGCCAAGGTAACGGCTCCTGTTTTGGGTGTTTTAGTCTTTTTGCTGTCAAACTTTGTGCATGTCTTCAAATGACAGTGCAGACTAGCTAGCCAAACTAGTGAAATACTGTTAGCCGCTAGCCCAAAACCAACCAGCACTGGAGCTACAACAAGTGGCAGGAGCTGTTCATATATTGGCCTAAATATTTTACAGCTGTTAACTGGACAGCATAGCTCAGTGGGTAGAGCGTGGGTTCCATAACCAGAGGGTTGGCGGTTCGATCCCCACCTCAACTAAATTTATCTCAATGATTACGGGCATTCCTATGCACAAGTAATTATTTGCATGAAATAACACTTTCTAGTTAGGGTTAGGGTTACAAATCAATGCATGATATAACAAGGACATTCTAATATAATGACTCAGTAGAAAAACACATTTTTACCTCGTTCTTGTTGAAGTTGAGGTGGTTGTCTTTCTTGGCTCTCCATGGATACAAGGCCTGAGCCTGCAGGCCTTCTACCTTCTCTCCCTGACAGATCAACACAAAGAAACGCATCATGGAGGAGTGAGTGAGTGAGTCAGTGAGTGAGTGAATGACGGAGAAAGAAAGAAACAAAGGGAAAAAGAGATTAAAAAAAAACAAAAAAACAAATACAGCAAAAGGCAATTTTGCTGCATACGATAATTTCATATCCTTAGTAACCAACAAAAATGTGTCTATTGTAAGTCGCTGTAAACATATTGTGATGACTTGGGAATATATACTTTGCAGTAGGAATAGGAATGAATCAGTAACAATGCTACCTGTCCCAGAACAGGAGAAGGGGAGGAGCCGGCTGTCATGGTGGCGGGTGTGAAGGCGGAACGCTGCCGCAGTTGCGCAGAAGGAACACTGAGGGAAGGGTTCTGATTGGTGGACGATGTGGGCCAGGCATCCCAGCCCTCGCTGTCTGACTGGTTGGCTGTTGTGGAGGGCCAGCTACATGCACACACACAACTACATTGACTTCTATGTTGCCTACCATCATTCAAGTTTGAATGAATTCAAAATATAATTCTGTCATTAGAATGCATGTTTAATTTCTATACAGTCTATATTTTGAGTTGCCGTGTATCATCCTATTCACAGGGTACATACGTGGTGCTGAAGTCCGCCCAGTTACTGCTGGCTGAAGATGTGGAGGAGCTCTGTGCAGGCGCGGGGGGAGGGGTAGCTACAGGTTGCTGGGTGGGAGTGGGCGTGGCCGAGGCAGAGCTACGCAGGCTGATTGGTGCTTCGCTGTCAGGGATCCGCTCTGCGTAATTGGCTGGAAACCAACCAGTCCGTCCCCTCAGCTCTCCTCCTAGCCAACCGGGCTCCCCGGTTTGGGATTCATCCACCTGAGGGAATAATGGAGGCAGCATTGTAACACAAAACATCACATCCACGCATAACAGATCTACATTCATATCTCCAATACAGATAACTGTATGAGGATGAGGTGGTTTTAATACGAATAGTAAAGAACGGTACCAGTGTACAGGATTACCCATAATTCTTGACTTTTGTTGTCCTAGCTACCAGTAGTTTGGGCAAACCGCTGGATAGAGGGCATCTCTCTCAATAGTTAGTGACAACTGAAACTTGTCTGACAGGACAAAACACTTCTTCGTCATGGACAGATGATTGACGAATGATTTACCAGACGGTTTGAGGAGCATCAAGGCAATGCTCTCACTTAATGTCACACTGCAACAGGTGGAACAAAAGCAACAACAACAAAAGGTGGATTTTGAGGCAATCAAGGCAATGGCAACCAATGACAACGTGTCGTCAACTAAATCATGGCCTCTGATTGGTGAAGACAACACAGTGGGCGGGGCAATAACTTACCCACTCCCCTTTAACCTTCAGGTTGGATGCCAAAGGAGAGAGCAAACAGTTATTACACAGCCACACATGTGGGCAAACCCACACACCCACGCACACAGTGCACTGACTATCAACATTCAAGCACATTTACCATAAAGGAAAGATTTGATCAATGACCACTAACTACCAGATAACTTGAGAACCATAATCTTGAGTATAGAAATGTCATCACTCGTTGTGACTATGTCAGCCCTTCCTTCCATTCTTTTCCTGTCTCTCTCCACGCATCCGGACACACACCCACTCAAGACTTTTTCGGAGGTGATTTCTACAGTAAGCGGGTGCAGCGATGACGGTAGCTGTATGTGTTTGTGTGGTGTGTGTTTGTCTGCTTGTAGGACCAACCATGACAATATCCCCCGGGGCGATGCTGATCTCATCATGACTGCGTGCGTCAAAGGGGTACAGGGCCCGGTAGTAGACCACCTTCACTGGCTGCTGCTGCTGGTCAAAGCTGGTGACCGGAACCTTCTGGTCAAAAAGCCCGGGGGCCGGAGCCCGCTCGGCCATCCCTACAGCAACAACAAGATCCCAACACCACACCAGAGAGACAGAGGGAGAGAGGGAGGGAGAGAGGGAGAGTTGGACCATGAGGAGGATTTACTATTACATGTCGTATGCCATGATACAATTTATACTATATACAAAGAAATTCACACAAATAATTTTAAAAGTTATACAATATAAAGAAAGCTATACTGTGGTCATAACAAAAACATTGTGTTGAATTTAAGTCAATCTGCATGCCTCAAATCATTCATGGCTCAACCAAGTCCATCGATAACCGTTATTATATAGTTCCAGATATTTCAAATGTGTTAACATTCATCAAAACATCTGTTTTGATGAACATTGTTGTTTGTTGCTTTGGTCACAAGGTAAGCTGGGTGTTGGCCTTACTCCAGCGTAGTGCAGAAGGGAAGGCCAGAGTTGTGGATGAGTACAACAGAAAAAGGTCCTTCACCAGAACCTTCCTCTGCCACACGTGTTGTTCTGAGGTGGAGCACCCACCTGTGGAGGCCCAGGGGTCCGGCTGCTGGCTGAACAGCTGCTTCACTTTGTCCTGCACGTCCTTCTGGGCTCTGCCCTCCTCCTCCTCCTCCTTCTCTTCTCCTCCCCCTCCCCCACCTCCTCCTCCCACAGTCCTCTTGCGACTATCGTCTTCCTCCTCCATTCCCCTCCTCTTGCGCTCCTCCTCCTCCTGGGTGACGCGGTTCAGCCAGGCCTGTGAGGCCGAGGTCCCCCCGGGGCTGGGGGCTTTGGGGGGACCCCCCTCTCCTCTCCAGGCCAGCGCCTCCTCCGAGGGCACCCTGAGAACCCACATCAATACATTAGATAATGTACAACTGCATATGCTCTCTCTCTCACACACACACACACACACACACACGGTACGGGTATTGGTTCAATGATGAACGGTATCCAACCCCAGTGGGATGTACACTAAGCAAATTATCAAACCCACACACAAACACACGCACGCACGCACGCACGCACGCACGCACGCACACGCACACGCCCCCACACACACACACACACACACAGAAAAAGACACCCCATCTCGTGCCAACATCATTATCCCATCTGACGGTGCAATATAATGGCACAATCTACATTTTAAGTATAATGTACTGATCATAAACGTTTGGCTCTGTGCACCATATTTAGGTCACATTTTAACATTTTAGTGCATCTGCTTCCTAAAAAGTGTATTGTGCTACAATCATTCCTCTGCAGTTTTGTATACACAGGGCAATTACAAGACCATTCATAACTGATATGATAAAAACGATCATAATATATTATACAACTATTCTAATATTATAAAAACGAACTATTTGTACCTTCAGAAACATAACGAAGAATAGTGTTGATGTTGTGTGACTTGCCTGTCCTGGAGGCCGTCAGAGCGCCTCTCATTCTGTGTGTGTGCGTGTGAGAATGGGTGTGTTCGCGTGTGAGCATCCCCCTCCGACTCTTTCTGCTTCTGTCTCTGCTGCCGGCAGTGGATTTCCCTTAGCTCCTGCAAGGAATTGTGGGACGGAGAGAGAGGTGAGCAGGGGAGGGGGGAGGGGGGGGGGGGGCAGGTAGGCAGGTGATCAAGCCAGACTCTGCCCATACCGATTTGTCATGATCACATGACCTGTCCCATTTCAGGAAGTGTTTTTTGGAGCTTTGCTCCATTGAATGCACACGCTGTGAATCCATTTCATTAGTGGTTAGTAAGGGCAGTTGCCTTGTAAAAGACAAAACTCTTTTGTTATAAAATAAGTTCATTATTCCAGGCAATAAATATAATTTAATTACATTAGTGTGAGCAATATCAAACTATTACAGCATAAAGATTAGCTTTGTATGAAGGAGTTGAACAAAGATTAAACAGTGTATTTTAGTTGCATGCTACTCTCACCATTATGCATTTGACACACTGTCTACATGCAAGTTTCAAAATAAGTTTTTAAATGGAAATATTTCTCGGCATCACAGAAAATGGCAGAAACCAATAATCTCTCCTGCCTACCTATCTACCTCCCTGTCTTTAATCTGCCCAATTCTAATAAAACAAGAACACACACATCATGTGTAGCAGAATATAGTGTAACTTCTGATAGCGTGGGCACACATGCAGACATGATATACATCTCAGGATGGATCACTTCACTTGAAACCATTTGTCTCCCCCAACTTCCCCCCATCCTCATTTTGCCATGTACTACAAATCAGTATTTGCATTGACAAGTAACTAGGCTCCTAGACTAGACCTTGAGGACCACTTTCTAGTTATTACCTTTTGTTCACTAGTATCACACCTAAATAGTTACAGACCATGGAAACCACTTTGTCCTTGTTTATTTCAAACCTGTTGATGCTTGTATTAACAATGTGAAAGTATCATGAACAGTATCAAAGCACTGCCTGTGTCCCATGAGCATGCTTTAGAACATCAAACACTTTGCTGACAAGAAGTGTCCTAAAATAAAAACAAACTTTAATCAGACATCAATATCATCTTATGGCCCCCTAAGAAGAATTTGGCTTGCAATTAGTGTCACAACAGTGCAACATTTATATTTCTCTGGGCCCCGTTCATTGCAGTGGGGAAAACCTTTCAGGAAGCAGCATTTTAACAGAGGAAGAGAAAGTGGTGAGCTGTCAGTTTTAAGCCAACCAGCTGTGCTGTTAGGATGTGCCTCATCACTACCGCAGTACACTGCAGCCATTTGGTTTCCACCAAATAACAATGAGGGAGAGCAGTCAATGACAGAGGAAAGAGACGGATCCTAATCTCATCAACCAGTAATTACGAGCCAATGAAGAGGAACAAGACTGTACATATTGCAGTGCGGGACACTGTTGAAGAACATACACACACACGCACACGCACACGGACACACACACACACACACACACACACACACACAAATTATGTAAATCTTAAAATACATGATTCTAATCGTGATTGATTATTCTGGACCTACTATACTAGCAATGATATGGCCCCAAGAAAGTAAGCCTTTAATATCAAAACTGGCTTTAGCTAGCTTGCACTTCCTAAGCTATCTTAGGAGCCATCAGCTACTAGCGTTAACTGGCAGAAATGCTAGTTAATCAATTAGCACTGTAATGGTTAAATAAGACAACGTTAGTGGAATGAGACAAGAGCAGGGGTCAGATACAACATTTGGTGGTGGGTAAGCAGGGCTGAACGTAGAATAGGGAGTGAGGGGCATTAATGAAGGTGGGGTGTGTGTTGTGTAACCTGAATAATGTGGTAAAGCCGTGTAAGACACACCCCGGCGGCTGACACACAATCATGTAGCTGCACCGGGCACTGAAAAGAGAACACACACACTTCCCCATTTCATTCTCACACTCAGAATGGCAGACATTTGCCATTGAAAACAGTACAGTAATGTCCTGCGTGACGTGGGACTGCGAGATGGCTTGGGGGTCGGACCAGAAAGGATTCCATTCCATTGCAACTGGCACAATATCCGACTAATGTTGACTAATCTCTGACTAATATTCAATGTTGCACGTGTTGAGCTCTGGACACCAGAGCTCAACAGAGCTATTAGGACATTCTGCTGAGGAATACATGAGAAACAGGAACCAGAACTGCTAACTGTGCACTTCGTCAACCATTTTACATACATATTGCCCCTATCACTGCCTCGCACTGAGATTTGTGGGGTGGGAGACACTAGAGTTGTTGTGACATCTTACACACTGGTTTGCATATACAATGCAACTATGGTTTGCTGGAATTTAATTATTTCAAAGTCTGAATAAATATAAAACCATCATCACCGATCATTGACTCAATGTTTTGATTCCATCAACAGGTGCTAGTTGTTGATGAGAAGAGTGAAGTTACAACAATGTGGTTATGCGCCACCTTCTAGAAAAATGCCATGCAGTACAATGGCAAGGTCCATTATGGTGTGGCTTTAAGAGCCTGCCATCAGGGACACAGCACAGTGGCCAGGCTGAAGGGATTCCTGCCAAGACTCGGCTATTACGTCACAGAGAGAACCACTCATTAAAGGTCAACCAATACAGAAAGAAATAACAACATACTAGTGGTGATGTATGCACGTTTGTGTGTGAGTGAGGGTCAACAGGCAAACCAATTGCATGGATAAGGCAAGGCATTATAAGGCTGCAAAACAACTGTCTGCCTGCCAGGGACAGCACTGAGCAATGTGTACCTCATTAATGTTTACCCATACAGCAGGGGTTTTGCTATCCAAAAATGATAAGCGAGTGATTTAAACTAAGAAGTCAAAGTAACTATTTCCAAAAGCTTTTAGCTAACTAGGTGACAATAGCATGACATCATCATGCTGTTTACATGTGGTACTTTTTGTCTATGAGCACCACTAGTCCACCACTGGCAGGTAGGAAGGTACAAGACTGACAAGCTATGCATACTCCAGCTGCAGGACCACCCCAGGCAAGCAGAGGCAGTGTGCTCTACCTGTCTCCCACTCTCTTCCTCTTCAAGCTGCTGCTGCAGGGCCTCTATCCTGGCACAGTGGTTTGCATAGAACTCACACAGACACTGGCATGGGCAGAGGGGGGGGAGGGGGAGGGGAGGGGTGAAGGCAAAAGGTAAGAGAACCAGGAGGTGGAGAGAAAGTAGAAAAGGAAAGGGAGATAAAGAAATAGAAAATAAAAGGAAGGGGTTACTGACAAAATATAATTTCAAAAGCATACCATGAAGAAAACCAAAGTTAGTCATGTTGAGGATTCAACAAAGCAAAGATGGAAGGACAGAATCAAAGTGCAGTGAAAGACAGTGAGGCAAACTAATCAGGATTGGCAATGGCAGAGGATGTAAGGATGTAAACAACATACATCCCCTATGGGGGATGTATGTTTAAACACAAAGAGAAAAGGAGGAGGAAGGCCAAACACAAGTATGTCCAGGGGTCATTTATCATGAAAATCCTGTACCCATTTAGGCTATAGTGGTACAAAGACTATTTAGGGACCGAGCCTGTGAAACAGGACGAGGTCCCTTTTGAAATTGATTCGTTTATTTGTTATTATTAGGGACCGAGCCTGTGAAACAGGACGAGGTCCCTATTGTAATTGGTCCGTTTGTTATTAGGGACCGAGCCTGTGAAACAGGACGAAGGTCCCTATTGTAATTGATGCGTTTATTAGGGACCGAGCCTGTGAAACAGGACGAGGTCCCTATTGTTTTTGTTATTTGGGGATCTTTGACGTTGATTTTAACCCCCTGAACATATACGAAAACTCAATTTTTTTTGACAGAGTTATCACACCTGGTGAAAAATTATTTATTCTATGCGACACGTTAATGTCTCACCTATAGGTGGCGCTATTTTAAAAAAAACACTGTAATGCTAATAACTCCTGCATACTTTGTCGCACACTCAAAATGTTTATATCCACACATGCGGGCAAACATGCTGCACCTCCTGATGTAGGCCACGCCCATTTCCGCCATGACTTTTTTTTGGCTACAACGCAAAAACTCAAAAAAGTGCGTCCTTGACATCTATTGCATGTGGCTTTCACCGATTTGCACGAAACTCCACATGTAGCATCTACATTCTGTATCATGAAAATAACTAATTGGAAGTTTATTGAAATTCCCGAAGATAAGCGTGTTATAGTGCTTTATATATTTTTATAGATGTCTACATTTTACGTAAAAAACGTAAGTGGACCATTTCTCCACATTGCTATGTCCGTTCGACACCAAACTTGGAGCCCTACTTCTCTGTACCTCCTTTATGCATCTCACAAAATTTGTGGTCATTTCCACCAGGTGGCGCTCATTAAAATCAAGAAGTTTATATCTCAACATTGGCAATTGATATTTAAATGAAACTTGGTATGCGGCTAGCTCATGGCGCCCTGAGGCGTGGTTCGAAACGGGGAAAAAATTCTGCCAGTGGATGGCGCTCTAAAAGCAGCGTAAATTACTGTGCAAACACCGTAATAGTTACGAATATGAAATTCACTGGACACATGTAGAGTGCTGCCCAAAGCTCACAGACCAAAAATCGTGCTTGTCGTGGTAGTAGCGCCCCCTACAGGCTTTAAAAACAACAGCCCCGACACCACGTTTCACCTACATGTATGAAACTCGGTAGGCACGTTATACAGCCCCAGACCTACAAAAAAGCCTCTTGGACCCATACCCCTTAAAGCACCGGAAGTCAGATATTTGCATTTGACCTTTGCAATTTTCGCGTTGTATTTGAACGAACTCCTCCCAGGGGATTTGTTGCTTGGGCTCCAAATTTTTTGGGTAGATTCAGAAGATGGTTCTTACCAAAAGTTGTGCTATTTGGGACTCTACCTCAAAGGGCGTGGCCACGGCGTTCAATCAAAATCGGCCATAATCAATTTTGTCGTTTTTTCCACGACACCGACTTTAACCGATATGTTTGAAACTTGGTATGGATGTTACCCTTGCCTAGCCCTACAAAAAAGCCTATTGGACCGATACCAAAAAACCCACCGGAAGTCAGATATTTTCATTTTAATTTTTGTCATTTTCGATTTTCGCGTCCTATTTGAACGAACTCCTCCCAGGGGATTTGTCGCTTGGCCTCCAAATTTTTGGGGTAGATTCAGAAGATGAGTCTCACCAAAAGTTGTGCTATTTGCGACCCTACCTCAAAGGGCGTGGTCATGGCTTTCCTTCAAAGTCGGCCATATTCAATTTTGTCGTCTTTTATACCCATGTTTGTGAACGAACTCCTCCTATGGGATTTTTCCGTTCTGCTTCAAAATTGGTCAGTGCATTTGAAACGTGGTTCTTAACTATAGTTGTGCTATTTGCGACTCTACCTCAAAGGGCGTGGCCATGGCGTGCCGTCAAAGTCGGCCATATTCAATTATTTCGTCTTTTATACCCATGTTTGTGAACAAACTCCTCCCAAGGGATTTATCCTTTCTGCTTCAAAATTGGTCAGTACAGCTGAAACGTGATTCTTAACTAAAGTTGTGCTATTTACGGCTCTAGCTTGAAGGGCGGGGCCAGGGTGTGCCGTCAAAGTCGGCCATACCGCACAGTCACCGGACAGCCACAAACGAGAACCTGTCACGCCATCCTTGTGCAAACGACAACCTATCACCACACCATCCACGTGAACGACGACCTGTCACGACACCATCAACGTGAACGACGACCTGTCACGACTTCATCCACGTGAACGACGAACTGTCACGACGCCATCCACGTGCCGACGAGTCAATTTTTACGGCGAGGTCCCCCCAAATGTCCCGCGGGACATTAACCCAATTTAGATCTATCTATCAATCTATCTATCTATCTATCTATCTATCTATCTATCTATCTATCTATCTATCTATCTATCTATCTATCTATCTATCTATCTATCTATCTATCTATCTATCTATCTATCTATCTATCTATCTATCTATCTATCTATCTATCTATCTATCTATCTATCTATCTTTTATTATTATTTCAGGGATCTTTGACGTTGATTTTAACCCCCTGAACATATACGAAAACTCAATTTTTTATTATTATTATTTCGGGGATCTTTGAAGTTGATTTTAACCCCCTGAACACATACGAAAACTCAATTTTTTTTGGCAAACTTTTAGGGCCTGGTGAAAAATTTTATATTCTAGGCGTCCCGTTCATGTCGCGCACTAGTAAAGCCTCTAGGTGGAGCTGTTTACGCGCATTCTCTGTAACGCCTGTAACTTCCGCAGAATTTGGCGTACAATCAAAATCGTGACATGTACGGATGCGGGCAATCGTGCTGCACCTTCCGGTCTCTGGTAGCTAAGTTTCCGCCTGCCTTTATTTCCGCGCAAAATCGCAAAAACTAAAAAAAAAAAATTTATAGCCTTAATATATGACGCTTTCTCCGATATAAACGAAACTTGACATATAGCATTGACAGACTGTACGATGAAAAAACACCATATAAAGTATGTTGAAATTTTCTATAGTCAGCGCGTGATGATTTTTTTTTTATTTGTCAATTTTCTGGAAAAACAGGAAGTGGACCATATCTCCATAATGCTATATTCTTTCGACACCAAATTTTAGTCCCTATCTCGGAATATGTCCTCCATGCAACCGACTAAATTTCTGGTCATTGCCACTAGAGGGCGCTCTTTAAAATCAAGAAGTTTATTCCTCAATATTGGCAAGTGCCATTAACACAAAACTTGGTAGGCACATACATCAGGGCTCTCTGAGGCGTGGTTCCAAAGGGGGAAAAAATTCTGCCAGTGGATGGCGCTCTAAAAGTTGCGTAAATCACTGTGCAAACACCGTAATAGTTATGAATATGAAATTCACTGGACACGTGTAGAGTGCTGCCCAAAGCTCACATACCAAAAATCGTGCTTCTCGTGGTAGTAGCGCCCCCTACAGGCTTTAAAAACTACAGCCCCGACACCACGTTTCACCTACATCTATAAAACTCGGTAGGCACGTTAAACAGGCCCAGAGCTACAAAAAAGCCTCTTGGAGTCATACCCCTAAAATCACCGGAAGTCAGATATTTGCATTTAAAATTTGCAATTTTCGCGTTGTATTTGAACGAACTCCTCCCAGGGGATTTGTCGATTGGACTTCAAATTGTTTGTGTAGGTTCCCAACATGGAACTTGGGAAAAGTTGTGCTATTTGGGACTCTACCTCAAAGGGCGTGGCCACGGCGTACCGTCAAAGTCGGCCGTAATCAATTTTTTCACTTTTTCCAAGACACCGACTTTAACCGATATGTTTGAAACTCGGTATGGATGTTAACCTGGCCTAGCCCTACAAAAAAGCCTATTGGACCCATGCCAAAAAACCCACCGGAAGTCAGATATTTCCGTTTTAATTTTTGCCATTTTCGATTTTCGCCTCCTATTTGAACGAACTCCTCCCAGGGTATTTGTCGCTTGGGCTCCAAATTTTTGGGGTAGATTCAGAACATGATTCTCACCAAAAGTTGTGCTATTTGCGACCCTACCTCAAAGGGCGTGGTCATGGCGTGCCGTCAAAGTCGGACCATATTCAATTTTGGTTAGGGTTAGGGTTAGGGTTAGGGTTAGGGTTAGGGTTAGGGTTTTATATCACTGTGCAAACACCGTAATAGGTATGAACATGAAATTCACAGGACACATGTATACCTCTGCCATAACCTCACATACCAAAAATCGTGCTTGTCCTGGTAGTAGCGCCCCCTACAGGCTTTAAAAACGACAGCCCCGACACCACGTTTCACTGACATGTATGAAACTCGGTGTGGAGGTTAACCCGGTCCAGACCTACAAAAAAGCCTCTTGGATCATGACCCCTCAACTCACCGGAAGTCAGATATTTGCCTTCAAAGTTGCGAAATTCTGCGATTTTCGCATCCTATTTGAACGAACTCCTCCCAAGGCAATTATCCGTTCTGCTTGAAAATTGGTCAGTACAGCTATAACGTGGTTGTTAACCAAAGTTGTGCTATTTGCGACTCTACGTCGAAGGGCGTGGCCAGGGCGTGCCGTCAAATTCGGCCATACCGCACAGTGCGTTGACAGCCACAAACGACAACCTGTCACGACGCCATCCAAGTGCAAACGGCAACCTGTCACGACACCTTCCACGTGAACGACGACCTATCACGACACTGTCCACGTGAACGACGACCTGTCACGACACCATACATGTGCAAACGCCAACCTGTCAGGACACCATCCACGTGAACGACAACCTTTCACGACACCATCCAAGTGCAAACGCCGACCTGTCAGGACGCCATCCACGTGAACACAACCTGTCACGACACCATCCAAGTGCAAACGCCAACCTGTCAGGACGCCATCCACGTGCCGACGAGTTGCTTTACGGCGAGGTCCCGCCCAATGTCCCGCGGGGCATTAACCCTAGTTATTATTCTTTCAGGGATCTTTGACGTTGATTTTAACCCCCTGAACATATACGAAAACTCAATTTTTTTTGGCAAAGTTGTCAGACCTGGTGAAAAATTTGATATTTTAGGCGTCACGTTCATGTTGTATACTAGGAAGACCTCTAGGTGGCGCTGTTTATGAGCAAAAACCGTAACGCTAATAACTCCCGCATAGATTGTCGCACATTCAAAATCTTTATATCTACCCATGCGGGCAATCATGCTGCACCTCCTGATGTAGGCCACGCCCACTTCCGCCTGCCTTTTTTTTTTGCTATAACGCAAAAATGCAAAAAAAGTGCTGCAACGGGCTCAAAACATAGGGCTTTCTCCGATTCGCACGAAACTCGACATTTACCATCCCCAGACTGAATGATGACAAACTGTCATGTGAAGTATGTTGAAATTCTTTATACTAAGCGCGTCATAAAATTTTTTAGATGTGTCAATTTTACGTAAAAAAAGGAAGTGGACCATATCTCCACAATGCTATGTCCGTTCAACACCAAACTTGAGACCCTACTTTCCTATATGTCCCTCATGCATCCTACAAAATTTCTGCTCATTGCCACTATGTGGCGCTCTTTAAAATCAAGAAGTTTATAACTCCACATTGGCAAGTGCAATTAACACAAAACTTGGTTTGCACATAGCCCATGGTGCTCTGAGGAGTGGCTCAAAAGGGGGAAAAAATTCTGCCACTGGATGGCGCTCTAAAAGCAGCGTAAATCACTGTGCAAACACCGTAATAGTTATGAATATGAAATTCACTGGACACGTGTAGAGTGCTGCCCAAAGCTCACATACCAAACATCGTGCTTGTCGTCGTAGAAGCGCCCCCTACAGGCTTAAAAAACAACAGCCCCGACACCACGTTTGACCTACATGTATGAAACTCGGTAGGCACGTTACACAGGCCCAGACCTACAAAAAAGCCTCTTGGACCCATACTCCTCAACCCACCGGAAGTCAGATATTTGCATAAATGTTTTGCAATTTTTGCGTTTTATTTGAACGAACTCCTCCCAGGAGATTTGCCGGTTGGGCGTCAAATTAATTCTGTAGGTTCCCAACATGGAACTTTGGAAAAGTTGTGCTATTTGGGACTCTACGTCAAAGGGCGTGGCCACGGCGTTCCGTCAAAGTCGGCCATAATCAATTTTTTCGTTTTTTCCACGACACCGAGTTTCACCGATATGTATAAAACTCGGTATGGATATTAACCGGGCCTAGCCCTACAAAAAAGCCTATTGGACCGATACCAAAAAACCCACCGGAAGTCAGATATTTTCATTTAAATTTTTGCCATTTTCGATTTTCGCGTCCTATTTGAACGAACTCCTCCCAGGGGATTTGTCGCTTGGGCTCCAAATTTTGGGGGTAGATTCAGAAGATGGTTCTTACCAAAAGTTGTGCTATTTGCGACTCTACGTCGAAGGGCGTGGCCAGGGCGTGCCGTCAAAGTCGGCAATATTCAAATTTTGTCGTTTTTATACCCATGTTTGTGAACGAACTCCTCCCAAGGCAATTGTCTGTTCTGCTTCAAAATTGGTCAGTACAGCTAAAACGTGGTTCTTAACCAAAGTTGTGCTATTTGCGACTCTACCTCGAAGGGCGTGGCCAGGGCGTGCCGTCAAAGTCGGCCATATTAAACTATGTCGTCTTTTATACCCATGTTTGTGAATGAACTCCTCCAAAGGGATTTATCTGTTCTGCTTCAAAATTGGTCAGTACAGCTAAAACGTGGTTCTTAACCAAAGTTGTGCTATTTGCGACTCTACCTCGAAGGGCGTGGCCAGGGCGTGCCGTCAAAGTCGGCCATACCGCACAGTGCGTGGACAGTCGCAAACGAGAACCTGTCACGACGCCATCCATGTGCAAACGGCAACCAGTCACGATACCGTCCACGTGAACGACGACCTATCACGACACCGTCCACGTGAACACAACCTGTCACGACACCATCCAAGTGCAAACACCGACCTGTCAGGACGCCATCCACGTGCCGACGAGTTGCTTTACGGCGAGGTCCCGCCCAATGTCCCGCGGGGCATTAACCCTAGTTATTAGGGACCGAGCCTGTGAAACAGGACGAGGTCCCTTTTGAAATTGATTCGTTTATTATTATTATTAGGGACCGAGCCTGTGAAACAGGACGAGGTCCCTATTGTAATTGGTACGTTTATTTTTTTTCGTTATTTCAGGGATCTTTGACGTTGATTTGCACTATCTGAACATGTACGAAAACTCAATTTTTTTTGGCAAAGTTTTCAGGCCTGGTGAAAAATTATATATTTTAGGCGTCACGTTCATGTTGCACACTAGGAAGACCTCTAGGTGGCGCTGTTTATGAGCAAAAACCGTAACGCTAATAACTCCCGCATAGATTGTCGCACATTCAAAATCTTTATATCTACCCATGCGGGCAATCATGCTGCACCTCCTGATGTAGGCCACGCCCACTTCCGCCTGACTTTTTTTTTTGCTATAACGCAAAAATGCAAAAAAAGTACTGCAACGGGGTCAAAACATAGGGCTTTCTCCGATTCGCACGAAACTCGACATTTACCATCCTCAGACTGAATGATGACAAACTGTCATGTGAAGTATGTTGAAATTCTTTATACTAAGCGCGTCATAAAATTTTTTAGATGTGTCAATTTTACGTAAAAAAAGGAAGTGGACGATATCTCCACAATGCTATGTCCGTTCAACACCAAACTTGAGACCCTACTTTGGTATATGTCCCTCATGCATCCTACAAAATTTCTGCTCATTGCCACTATGTGGCGCTCTTTAAAATCAAGAAGTTTATAACTCCACATTGGCAAGGGCAATTAACACAAAACTTGGTTTGCACATAGCCCATGGTGCTCTGAGGAGTGGCTCAAAAGGGGGAAAAAATTCTGCCACTGGATGGCGCTCTAAAAGCAGCGTAAATCACTGTGCAAACACCGTAATAGTTATGAATATGAAATTCACTGGACACGTGTAGAGTGCTGCCCAAAGCTCACATACCAAAAATCGTGCTTGTCGTCGTAGAAGCGCCCCCTACAGGCTTAAAAAACAACAGCCCCGACACCACGTTTGACCTACATGTATGAAACTCGGTAGGCACGTTACACAGGCCCAGACCTACAAAAAAGCCTCTTGGACCCATACCCCTCAACCCACCGGAAGTCAGATATTTGCATAAATGTTTTGCAATTTTTGCGTTTTATTTGAACGAACTCCTCCCAGGAGATTTGCCGGTTGGGCTTCAAATTAATTCTGTAGGTTCCCAACATGGAACTTTGGAAAAGTTGTGCTATTTGGGACTCTACGTCAAAGGGCGTGGCCACGGCGTTCCGTCAAAGTCGGCCATAATCAATTTTTTCGTTTTTTCCACGACACCGAGTTTCACCGATATGTATAAAACTCGGTATGGATATTAACCTGGCCTAGCCCTACAAAAAAGCCTATTGGACCGATACCAAAAAACCCACCGGAAGTCAGATATTTTCATTTAAATTTTTGCCATTTTCGATTTTCGCGTCCTATTTGAACGAACTCCTCCCAGGGGATTTGTCGCTTGGGCTCCAAACTTTTGGGGTAGATTCAGAAGATGGTTCTTACCAAAAGTTGTGCTATTTGCGACTCTACGTCGAAGGGCGTGGCCAGGGCGTGCCGTCAAAGTCGGCAATATTCAAATTTTGTCGTTTTTATACCCATGTTTGTGAACGAACTCCTCCCAAGGCAATTGTCTGTTCTGCTTCAAAATTGGTCAGTACAGCTACAACGTGGTTCTTAACCAAAGTTGTGCTATTTGCGACTCTACCTCCAAGGGCGTGGCCAGGGCGTGCCGTCAAAGTCGGCCATATTAAACTATGTCGTCTTTTATACCCATGTTTGTGAACGAACTCCTCCAAAGGGATTTATCTGTTCTGCTTCAAAATTGGTCAGTACAGCTAAAACGTGGTTCTTAACCAAAGTTGTGCTATTTGCGACTCTACCTCGAAGGGCGTGGTCAGGGCGTGCCGTCAAAGTCGGCCATACCGCACAGTGCGTGGACAGTCGCAAACGAGAACCTGTCACGACGCCATCCATGTGCAAACGGCAACCAGTCACGATACCGTCCACGTGAACGACGACCTATCACGACACCGTCCACGTGAACACAACCTGTCACGACACCATCCAAGTGCAAACGCCGACCTGTCAGGACGCCATCCACGTGCCGACGAGTTGCTTTACGGCGAGGTCCCGCCCAATGTCCCGCGGGGCATTAACCCTAGTTATTATTATTATTATTTCGGGGAACTTTGACGTTGATTTGCACTACCTGAACATATATGAAAACTCAATTTTTTTTGGCAAAGTTTTAGGGCCTGGTGAAAAATTATATATTTTAGGCATCCCGTTCATGTCACACACTAGGAAAGCCTCTAGGTGGCGCTGTTTATGAGCAATGTCTGTAACGCCTATAACTTCCGCAAAATTTGGCGTACATTCAAAAACGTTACATCTACAGATTCGGGCAAACGTGCTGCACCTCGCTGTGTCAACGTGTTGGGAGTCCGTCTGCCTTCGTTTTCGCGCAAAATCGCAAAAACTAAAAAACAGCGTTTACAGCCTCAATCCATCAGGCTTTCTCCGATATGCACGACAATTGACATGTAGCATGTGCCGACTGAAATATGCAAAAACACCATATAAAGTATGTTGAAATTATCTATAGTCAGCGCGTTACAAAACTTTAAAGATTTGTCAATTTTCTGTAAAAACAGAAAGTGGACCATATCTCCACAATGCTATATTCTTTCGACACCAAATTTTGGTCCCTACCTCGGAATATGTCCTCCATGCTAGCTACCAAATTTCTGGTCATTGCCACTAGAGGGCGCTCTTTAAAATCAAGAAGTTTATATCTCCATATTGGCAAGTGCTATTAACACAAAACTTGGTAGGCACATACCTCAGGGCTCCCTGAGGCAGGGGTTAAAAGGACACAAAAATTCTGCCACGGGATGGCGCTCTAAAATCAGCATAAATCACTGTGCAAACACCATAATAGTTATGAATATGAAATTCACAGGACACGTGTATACCTCTGCCAAAACCTCACTTACCAAAAATCGTGCTTGTCGTGGTAATAGCGCCCCCTATAGGCTTTAAAAACGACAGCCCCGACACCACGTTTCACCTACATGTATAAAACTCGGTAGGCGCGTTAACCAGGCCCAGACCTACAAAAAAGCCTCTTGGACCCATACCCGTTAACCCACCGGAAGTCAGATATTTGCCTTCAAAGTTGCGATTTTTTGCGATTTTCGCATCCTATTTGAACGAACTCCTCCCAGGGGATTTGCCCGTTGGGCTCCAAATTTTTTAGGTAGATTCAGGAGATGGGTCTTACCAAAAGTTGTGCTATTTGCGACTCTACCTCAAAGGGCGTGGCCACGGCGTTCCGTCAAAATCGGCCATAATCCATTTTTTGGCTTTTTCCAAGACACCGACTTTAACCGATATGTTTGAAACTCGGTATGGATGTTAACCTGGCCTAGCCCTACAAAAAAGCCTCTTGGACCCATGCCATAAAACCCACCGAAAGTCAGATATTTTCGTTTCAATTTTTGCCATTTTCGATTTTCGCGTCCTATTTGAACGAACTCCTCCCAGGGGATTTGTCGCTTGGGCTCCAAATTTTTGGGCTAGATTCAGAACATGATTCTCACCAAAAGTTGTGCTATTTGCGACCCTACCTCAAAGGGCGTGGTCATGGCTTTCCTTCAAAGTCGGCCATATTCAATTATGTCGTTTTTATACCCATGTTTGTGAACGAACTCCTCCCATGGAATTTTTCCGTTCTGCTTCCAAATTGGTCAGTGCATTTAAAACGTGGTTCTCAACTAAAGTTGTGCTATTTGCGACCCTACCTCAAAGGGCGTGGTCATGGCTTCCCGTCAAAGTCGGCCATATTCAATTATTTCGTCTTTTATACCCATGTTTGTGAACAAATTCCTCCCAAGCGATTTTTCCGTTCTGCTTCAAAATTGGTCAGTGCATTTGAAACGTGGTTCTTAACTAAAGTTGTGCTATTTATGGCTCTACCTCGAAGGGCGTGGCCAGGGTGTGCAGTCAAAGTCGGCCATACCGCACAGTGCGTGGACAGCCACAAACGAGAACCTGTCACGCCATCCTTGAGCAAACGACGACCTGTCACGACTTCATCCATGTGAACGACGAACTGTCACGACGCCATCCACGTGCCGACGAGTCAATTTTTACGGCGAGGTCCCCCCAAATGTCCCGCGGGACATTAATTAGGGACCGAGCCTGTGAAACAGGACGAGGTCCCTATTGTTTTTGTTATTTGGGGATCTTTGACGTTGATTTTAACCCCCTGAACATATACGAAAACTCATTTTTTTTTGACAGAGTTATCACACCTGGTGAAAAATTATTTATTCTATGCGACACGTTAATGTCTCACCTATAGGTGGCGCTATTTAAAAAAAAACACTGTAATGCTAATAACTCCTGCATACTTTGTCGCACACTCAAAATGTTTATATCCACACATGCGGGCAAACATGCTGCACCTCCTGATGTAGGCCACGCCCATTTCCGCCATGACTTTTTTTTGGCTACAACGCAAAAACTCAAAAAAGTGCCTCCTAGACATCTATTGCATGTGGCTTTCACCGATTTGCACGAAACTCCACATGTAGCATCTACATTCTGTATCATGAAAATAACTAATTGGAAGTTTATTGAAATTCCCGAAGATAAGCGTGTTATAGTGCTTTATATATTTTTATAGATGTCTACATTTTACGTAAAAAACGTAAGTGGACAATTTGTCCACATTGCTATGTCCGTTCGACACCAAACTTGGAGCCCTACTTCTCTGTACCTCCTTTATGCATCTCACAAAATTTGTGGTCATTTCCACCAGGTGGCGCTCATTAAAATCAAGAAGTTTATATCTCAACATTGGCAATTGATATTTAAATGAAACTTGGTATGCGGCTAGCTCATGGCGCCCTGAGGCGTGGTTCAAAACGGGGAAAAAATTCTGCCAGTGGATGGCGCTCTAAAAGCAGCGTAAATTACTGTGCAAACACCGTAATAGTTACGAATATGAAATTCACTGGACACATGTAGAGTGCTGCCCAAAGCTCACAGACCAAAAATCGTGCTTGTCGTGGTAGTAGCGCCCCCTACAGGCTTTAAAAACAACAGCCCCGACACCACGTTTCACCTACATGTATGAAACTCGGTAGGCACGTTATACAGCCCCAGACCTACAAAAAAGCCTCTTGGACCCATACCCCTTAAAGCACCGGAAGTCAGATATTTGCATTTGACCTTTGCAATTTTCGCGTTGTATTTGAACGAACTCCTCCCAGGGGATTTGTTGCTTGGGCTCCAAATTTTTTGGGTAGATTCAGAAGATGGTTCTTACCAAAAGTTGTGCTATTTGGGACTCTACCTCAAAGGGCGTGGCCACGGCGTTCAATCAAAATCGGCCATAATCAATTTTGTCGTTTTTTCCACGACACCGACTTTAACCGATATGTTTGAAACTTGGTATGGATGTTACCCTGGCCTCGCCCTACAAAAAAGCCTATTGGACCGATACCAAAAAACCCACCGGAAGTCAGATATTTTCATTTTAATTTTTGTCATTTTCGATTTTTGCGTCCTATTTGAACGAACTCCTCCCAGGGGATTTGTCGCTTGGCCTCCAAATTTTTGGGGTAGATTCAGAAGATGATTCTCACCAAAAGTTGTGCTATTTGCGACCCTACCTCAAAGGGCGTGGTCATGGCTTTCCTTCAAAGTCGGCCATATTCAATTTTGTCGTCTTTTATACCCATGTTTGTGAACGAACTCCTCCTATGGGATTTTTCCGTTCTGCTTCAAAATTGGTCAGTGCATTTGAAACGTGGTTCTTAACTATAGTTGTGCTATTTGCGACTCTACCTCAAAGGGCGTGGCCATGGCGTGCCGTCAAAGTCGGCCATATTAAATTATTTCGTCTTTTATACCAATGTTTGTGAACAAACTCCTCCCAAGGGATTTTTTCGTTCTGCTTCAAAATTGGTCAGTGCATTTGAAACGTGGTTCTTAACTAAAGTTGTGCTATTTATGGCTCTACCTCGAAGGGCGTGGCCAGGGTGTGCCGTCAAACTCGGCCATACAGCACAGTGCGTGGACAGCCACAAACGAGAACCTGTCACGCCATCCTTGAGCAAACGACGACCTGTCACGACTTCATCCATGTGAACGACGAACTGTCACGACGCCATCCACGTGCCGACGAGTCAATTTTTACGGCGAGGTCCCCCCAAATGTCCCGCGGGACATTAACCCAATTTAGATCAATCAATCTATCTATCTATCTATCTATCTATCTATCTATCTATCTATCTATCTATCTATCTATCTATCTATCTATCTATCTATCTATCTATCTATCTATCTATCTATCTATCTATCTATCTATCTATCTATCTATCTATCTTTATTATTATTTCGGGGAACTTTGACGTTGATTTGCACTATCTGAACATATATGAAAACTCAATTTTTTTTGGCAAAGTTTTAGGGACTGGTGAAAAATTTTGTATTTTAGGCATCACAAACATGTCGCGCACTAGCAAAACCCCTAGGTGGTGCTGTTTATGAGCAATCTCTGTAACGCCTATAACTTCCGCAAAAGTTGGCGCACATTCAAAAACGTTATATCTACGGATTCGGGCAATCATGCTGCACCTCGCTGTGTCATCGAGTTGTATTTCCGCCTGCCTTCATTTTCGCGCAAAATCGCAAAAACTAAAAAACAGTTTTTACAGCCTCAATCCATCAGACTTTCTCCGACATGCACGAAATTTGACATGTAGCATGTCCCGACTGAAATATGCAAAAACACCATATAAAGTATGTTGGAATTATCTATAGTTAGCGCGTTACAAAACTTTTAAGATTTGTCAATTTTCTGTAAAAACAGGAAGTGGACCATATCTCCACAATGCTATTTAGGGACCGAGCCTGTGAAACAGGACGAGGTCCCTATTGTTTTTGTTATTTGGGGATCTTTGACGTTGATTTTAACCCCCTGAACATATACGAAAACTCAATTTTTTTTGACAGTGTTATCACACCTGGTGAAAAATTATTTATTCTATGCGACACGTTCATGTCTCACCTATAGGTGGCGCTATTTTAAAAAAAACACTGTAATGCTAATAACTCCTGCATACTTTGGCGCACACTCAAAATGTTTATATCCACACATGCGGGCAAACATGCTGCACCTCCTGATGTAGGCCACGCCCATTTCCGCCATGACTTTTTTTTGGCTACAATGCAAAAACTCAAAAAAGTGCGTCCTAGACATCTATTGCATGTGGCTTTCACCGATTTGCACGAAACTCCACATGTAGCATCTACATTCTGTATCATGAAAATAACTAATTGGAAGTTTATTGAAATTCCCGAAGATAAGCGTGTTATAGTGCTTTATATATTTTTATAGATGTCTACATTTTACGTAAAAAACGTAAGTGGACAATTTCTCCACATTGCTATGTCCGTTCGACACCAAACTTGGAGCCCTACTTCTCTGTACCTCCTGTATGCATCTCACAAAATTTGGGGTCATTTCCACCAGGTGGCGCTCATTAAAATCAAGAAGTTTATATCTCAACATTGGCAATTGATATTTAAATGAAACTTGGTATGCGGCTAGCTCATGGGGCCCTGAGGCGTGGTTCAAAACGGGGAAAAAATTCTGCCAGTGGATGGTGCTCTAAAAGCAGCGTAAATTACTGTGCAAACACCGTAATAGTTACGAATATGAAATTCACTGGACACATGTAGAGTGCTGCCCAAAGCTCACAGACCAAAAATCGTGCTTGTCGTGGTAGTAGCGCCCCCTACAGGCATTAAAAACAACAGCCCCGACACCACGTTTCACCTACATGTATGAAACTCGGTAGGCACGTTATACAGCCCCAGACCTACAAAAAAGCCTCTTGGACCCATACCCCTTAAAGCACCGGAAGTCAGATATTTGCATTTGACCTTTGCAATTTTCGCGTTGTATTTGAACGAACTCCTCCCAGGGGATTTGTTGCTTGGGCTCCAAATTTTTTGGGTAGATTCAGAAGATGGTTCTTACCAAAAGTTGTGCTATTTGGGACTCTACCTCAAAGGGCGTGGCCACGGCGTTCAATCAAAATCGGCCATAATCAATTTTGTCGTTTTTTCCACGACACCGACTTTAACCGATATGTTTGAAACTTGGTATGGATGTTACCCTTGCCTAGCCCTACAAAAAAGCCTATTGGACCGATACCAAAAAACCCACCGGAAGTCAGATATTTTCATTTTAATTTTTGTCATTTTCGATTTTCGCGTCTTATTTGAACGAACTCCTCCCAGGGGATTTGTCGCTTGGGCTCCAAATTTTTGGGGTAGATTCAGAACATGATTCTCACCAAAAGTTGTGCTATTTGCGACCCTACCTCAAAGGGCGTGGTCATGGCTTTCCTTCAAAGTCGGCCATATTCAATTATGTTTATTATTATTATTATTATTTCGGGGAACTTTGACGTTGATTTGCACTATCTGAACATATATGAAAACTCAATTTTTTTTGGCAAAGTTTTAGGGACTGGTGAAAAATTTTGTATTTTAGGCATCACAAACATGTCGCGCACTAGCAAAACCCCTAGGTGGCGCTGTTTATGAGCAATCTCTGTAACGCCTATAACTTCCGCAAAAGTTGGCGCACATTCAAAAACGTTATATCTACGGATTCGGGCAATCATGCTGCACCTCGCTGTGTCATCGAGTTGTATTTCCGCCTGCCTTCTTTTTCGCGCAAAATCGCAAAAACTAAAAAACAGCTTTTACAGCCTCAATCCATCAGGCTTTCTCCGATATGCACGAAACTTGACATGTAGCATATCCCGACTGAAATATGCAAAAACACCATATAAAGTATGTTGAAATTCTCTACAGTCAGCGCGTTACAAAACTTTTATTATTAGGGACCGAGCCTGTGAAACAGGACGAGGTCCCTTTTGAAATTGATTCGTTTATTTGTTATTATTATTATTAGGGACCGAGCCTGTGAAACAGGACGAGGTCCCTTTTGAAATTGATTCGTTTATTATTATTATTCTTATTCCTATTATTATTATTTCAGGGATCTTTGCGGTTGATTTGCACTATCTGAACATATATGAAAACTCAATTTTTTTTGGCAAAGTTGTCAGGCCTGGTGAAAAATTGCATATTCTAGGCATCACGTTCATGTCGCACACTAGGAAAGCCTCTAGGTGGCGCTGTTTATGAGCAATGTCTGTAACGCCTATAACTTCCGCAAAATTTGGCGCACATTCAAAAACGTTACATCTACGGATGCGGGCAATTGTGCTGCACCTCGCTGTGTCAACGTGTTGTATTTCCGCCTGCCTTCGTTCGCGCGCAAAATCGCAAAAACTAAAAAACAGCTTTTACAGCCTCAATCCATCAGGCTTTCTCCGATATGCACGAAATTTGACATGTAGCATGTCCCGTTATTATTAGGGACCGAGCCTGTGAAACAGGACGAGGTCCCTTTTGTTTTTGATTCGTTTATTTGTTATTATTATTAGGGACCGAGCCTGTGAAACAGGACGAGGTCCCTTTTGAAATTGATTCGTTTATTATTATTATTATTATTCTTATTATTATTTCAGGGATCTTTGAGGTTGATTTGCACTATCTGAACATATATGAAAACTCAATTTTTTTTGGCAGACTTTTAGGGCCTGGTGAAAAATTATACATTTTAGGTGTCACGTTCATGTCGCGCACTAGCAAAGTCTCTAGGTGGCGCTGTTTATGCGAACCCTCTGTAACGCCTATAACTTCCGCAAAAATTGGCGCACATTCAAAAACGTTATATCTACGGATTCGGGCAAATGTGCTGCACCTCGCTGTGTCAACGTGTTGTATTTCCGCCTGCCTTCGTTCTCGCGCAAAATCGCAAAAACTAAAAAACAGCTTTTACAGTCTCAATCCATCAGGCTTTCTCCGATATGCACGAAACTTGACATGTAGCATGTCCCGACTGAAATATGCAAAAACGCCATATAAAGTATGTTGAAATTCTCTATAGTCAGCGCGTTACAAAACTTTTAAGATTTGTCAATTTTCTGTAAAAACAGGAAATGGACCATATCTCCACAATGCTATATTCTTTCGACACCAAATTTTGGTCCCTACCTCGGAATATGTCCTCCATGCTAGCTACCAAATTTCGAGTCGTTGCCACTAGAGGGCGCTCTTTAAAATCAAGAAGTTTATACCTCCATATTGGCAAGTGCTATTAACACAAAACTTGGTAGGCACATACCTCAGGGCTCCCTGAGGCAGGGGTTAAAAGGACACAAACATTCTGCCACGGGATGGCGCTCTAAAATCAGCATAAATCACTGTGCAAACACCATAATAGTTATGAATATGAAATTCACAGGACACGTGTATACCTCTGCCAAAACCTCACTTACCAAAAATCGTGCTTGTCGTGGTAATAGCGCCCCCTATAGGCTTTAAAAACGACAGCCCCGACACCACGTTTCACCTACATGTATGAAACTCGGTAGGCCCGTTAACCAGTCCCAGACCTACAAAAAAGCCTCTTGGACCCATACCCGATAACCCACCGGAAGTCAGATATTTGCCTTCAAAGTTGCGAAATTTTGCGATTTTTGCATCCTATTTGAACGAACTCCTCCCAGGGGATTAGCCGATTGGGCTTCAAATTTTTTTTGTAGGTTCAGAATGTGGGACTTGACAAAAGTTGTGCTATTTGGGACTCTACCTCAAAGGGCGTGGCCACGGCGTTCCGTCAAAATCGGCCATAATCCATTTTTTGCCTTTTTCCAAGACACCGACTTTAACCGATATGTTTGAAACTCGGTATGGATGTTACTCTGCCCTAGCCCTACAAAAAAGCCTCTTGGACCGATACAAAAAAACCCACCGGAAGTCAGATATTTCCATTTGAATTTTTGCCATTTTCGATTTTCGCGTCCTATTTGAACGAACTCCTCCCAGGGGATTTGTCGCTTGGGCTCCAAATTTTTGGGGTAGATTCAGAACATGATTCTCACCAAAAGTTGTGCTATTTGCGACCCTACCTCAAAGGGCGTGGTCATGGCTTTCCTTCAAAGTCGGCCATAATCAATTACGTCGTTTTTATACCCATGTTTGTGAACGAACTCCTTCCATGGGATTTTTCTGTTCTGCTTCAAAATTGGCCAGTGCATTTGAAACGTGGTTCTTAACTAAAGTTGTGCTATTTGCGACCCTACCTCAAAGGGCGTGGTCATGGCTTCCCGTCAAAGTCGGCCATATTCAATTATTTCGTCTTTTATACCCATGTTTGTGAACAAATTCCTCCCAAGGGATTTTTCCGTTCTGCTTCAAAATTGGCCAGTGCATTTGAAACGTGGTTCTTAACTAAAGTTGTGCTATTTACGGCTCTACCTTGAAGGGCGTGGCCAGGGTGTGCCGTCAAAGTCGGCCATACCGCACAGTGCGTGGACAGCCACAAACGAGAACCTGTCACGCCATCCTTGAGCAAACGACGACCTGTCACGACTTCATCCATGTGAACGACGAACTGTCACGACGCCATCCACGTGCCGACGAGTCAATTTTTACGGCGAGGTCCCCCCAAATGTCCCGCGGGACATTAAACAAATTTAGATATATTTATTATTATTTCAGGGATCTTTGACGTTGATTTGCACTATCTAAACATATATGAAAACTCAATTTTTTTTGGCAAAGTTTTAGGGCCTGGTGAAAAATTATATATTTTAGGCGTCCCAAACATGTCGCGCACTAGGAAAGCCTCTAGGTGGAGCTGTTTATGAGCAATCTCTGTAACGCCTATAACTTCCGCAAAAGTTGGCGCACATTCAAAAACGTTATATCTTCAGATTCGGGCAATCGTGCTGCACCTCCCTGTGTCAACGAGTTCTCAGTCCGCCTGCCTTTGTTTTCGCGCAAAATCGCAAAAACTAAAAAACAGCGTTTACAGCCTCAATCCATCAGGCTTTCTCCGATATGCACGAAACTTGACATGTAGCATGTCGCGACTGAAATATGCAAAAACACCATATAAACTATGTTGAAATTATCTATAGTCAGCGCGTTATAAAACTTTTAAGATTTGTCAATTTTCTGTAAACACAGAAAGTGGACCATATCTCCACAATGCTATATTCTTTCGACACCAAATTTTGGTCCCTACCTCGGAATATGTCCTCCATGCTAGCTACCAAATTTCGAGTCATTGCCACTAGAGGGCGCTCTTTAAAATCAAGAAGTTTATAGCTCCATATTGGCAAGTGCTATTAACACAAAACTTGGTAGGCACATACCTCAGGGCTCCTTGAGGCAGGGGTTAAAAGGACACAAAAATTCTGCCATGGGATGGCGCTCTAAAAGCATCGTAAATCACTGTGCAAACACCGTAATATCTATGAATATGAAATTCACTGGACACGTGTAAACCTCTGCCAATAGCTCACATACCAAAAATTGCGACTGTCGTGGTAAAAGCGCCCCCTACAGGCTTTAAAAACGACAGCCCCGACACCACGTTTCACTTATATGTATGAAACTCGGTAGGCCCATTAAGCAGGCCTAGACCTACAAAAAAGCCTCTTGGACCCATACCCGTTAACCCACCGGAAGTCAGATATTTGCCTTCAAAGTTGCGAATTTTTGCGATTTTCGCATCCTATTTGAACGAACTCCTCCCAGGGGATTGGCCCGTTGTGCTCCAAATTTTTTGGGTAGATTCATAATATAGTTCTTACCAAAAGTTGTGCTATTTGGGACTCTACCTCAAAGGGCGTGGCCACGGCGTTCCGTCAAAATCGGCCATAATCCATTTTTTGCCTTTTTCCAGAACACCGACTTTAACCGATCTGAACATATACGAAAACTCAATTTTTTTTGGCAAAGTTGTCAGGCCTGGTGAAAAATTTGATATTCTATGCGTTACGTCCCTGTCGCACACTAGAAAGGCCTCTAGGTGGTGCTGTTTTTGACCAAAATTCGTGAACGCTAATAACTCCAACAACTCCTGCAAGGATTGTCGCACATTCAAAAACTTTATATCCACACATGCGGGCAAACATGCTGCACCTCGGGATCTAGGTCACGCCCACTTCCGCCTGACTTTTTTTTTTGCTACAACGCAAAAACGCAAAAAAAGTGCGTCTGCAGCTTCCAATCATGGGGCTTTCTCCGATTCGCACGAAACTCAACATGTAGCATCCAACGACTGAACCATGACAAAATGTCATATGAAGTATGTTGAAATTCTCTATAGTTAGCGCGATATAATTTTTTTTCTCTTTGTCAATTTTCTGTAAAAAGAGGAAGTGGACCATATCTCCACAATGCTATATTCTTTCGACACCAAATTTTGGTCCCTACCTCGGAATATGTCCTCTATGCTAGCTACCAAATTTCTGGTTAGGGACCGAGCCTGTGAAACAGGACGAGGTCCCTTTTGAAATTGGTCCGTTTATTATTAGGGACCGAGCCTGTGAAACAGGACGAGGTCCCTATTGTAATTGGTTCGTTTTTTATTATTATTTCAGGGATCTTTGACGTTGATTTTAACCCCCTGAACATATACGAAAACTCAATTTTTTTTGGCAAAGTTTTCAGATCTGGTGAAAAATTGGATATTTTAGGCGTCACGTTCATGTTGTATACTAGGAAGACCTCTAGGTGGCGCTGTTTATGAGCAAAAACCGTAACGCTAATAACTCCCGCATAGATTGTCGCACATTCAAAATCTTTATATCTACCCATGCGGGCAATCATGCTGCACCTCCTGATGTAGGCCACGCCCACTTCCGCCTGCCTTTTTTTTTTGCTATAACGCAAAAATGCAAAAAAAGTGCTGCAACGGGCTCAAAACATAGGGCTTTCTCCGATTCGCACGAAACTCGACATTTACCATCCCCAGACTGAATGATGAAAAACTGTCATGTGAAGTATGTTGAAATTCTTTATACTAAGCGCGTCATAAAATTTTTTAGATGTGTCAATTTTACGTAAAAAAAGGAAGTGGACCATATCTCCACAATGCTATGTCCGTTCAACACCAAACTTGAGACCCTACTTTGGTATATGTCCCTCATGCATACTACAAAATTTCTGCTCATTGCCACTATGTGGCGCTCTTTAAAATCAAGAAGTTTATAACTCCACATTGGCAAGTGCAATTAACACAAAACTTGGTTTGCACATAGCCCATGGTGCCCTGAGGAGTGGCTCAAAAGGGGGAAAAAATTCTGCCACTGGATGGCGCTCTAAAAGCAGCGTAAATCACTGTGCAAACACCGTAATAGTTATGAATATGAAATTCACTGGACACGGGTATAGTGCTGCCCAAAGCTCACATACCAAAAATCGTGCTTGTCGTCGTAGAAGCGCCCCCTACAGGCTTAAAAAACAACAGCCCCGACACCACGTTTGATCTACATGTATGAAACTCGGTAGGCACGTTACACAGGCCCAGACCTACAAAAAAGCCTCTTGGACCCATACCCCTCAACCCACCGGAAGTCAGATATTTGCATAAATGTTTTGCAATTTTTGCGTTTTATTTGAACGAACTCCTCCCAGGAGATTTGCCGGTTGGGCTTCAAATTAATTCTGTAGGTTCCCAACATGGAACTTTGGAAAAGTTGTGCTATTTGGGACTCTACGTCAAAGGGCGTGGCCACGGCGTTCCGTCAAAGTCGGCCATAATCAATTTTTTCGTTTTTTCCACGACACCGAGTTTCACCGATATGTATAAAACTCGGTATGGATATTAACCTGGCCTAGCCCTACAAAAAAGCCTATTGGACCGATACCAAAAAACCCACCGGAAGTCAGATATTCTCATTTAAATTTTTGCCATTTTCCATTTTCGCGTCCTATTTGAACGAACTCCTCCCAGGGGATTTGTCGCTTGGGCTCCAAATTTTTGGGGTAGATTCAGACGATGGTTCTCACCAAAAGTTGTGCTATTTGCGACTCTACGTCGAAGGGCGTGGCCAGGGCGTGCCGTCAAAGTCGGCAATATTCAAATTTTGTCGTTTTTATACCCATGTTTGTGAACGAACTCCTCCCAAGGCAATTGTCTGTTCTGCTTCAAAATTGGTCAGTACAGCTAAAACGTGGTTCTTAACCAAAGTTGTGCTATTTGCGACTCTACCTCGAAGGGCGTGGCCAGGGCGTGCCGTCAAAGTCGGCCATATTACACTATGTCGTCTTTTATACCCATGTTTGTGAACGAACTCCTCCAAAGGGATTTATCTGTTCTGCTTCAAAATTGGTCAGTACAGCTAAAACGTGGTTCTTAACCAAAGTTGTGCTATTTGCGACTCTACCTCGAAGGGCGTGGCCAGGGCGTGCCGTCAAAGTCGGCCATACCGCACAGTGCGTGGACAGTCGCAAACGAGAACCTGTCACAACGCCATCCATGTGCAAACGGCAACCAGTCACGATACCGTCCACGTAAACGACGACCTATCACTACACCGTCCACGTGAACGACGACCTGTCACGACACCATCCATGTGCAAACGCGGACCTGTCAGGACGCAATCCACGTGCCGACGAGTTGCTTTACGGCGAGGTCCCGCCCAATGTCCCGCGGGGCATTAACCCTAGTTATTAGGGACCGAGCCTGTGAAACAGGACGAGGTCCCTATTGTAATTGGTCCGTTTGTTATTATTATTCTTTCAGGGATCTTTGACGTTGATTTTAACCCCCTGAACATATACGAAAACTCAATTTTTTTTGGCAAAGTTGTCAGACCTGGTGAAAAATTTGATATTTTAGGCGTCACGTTCATGTTGTATACTAGGAAGACCTCTAGGTGGCGCTGTTTATGAGCAAAAACCGTAACGCTAATAACTCCCGCATAAATTGTCGCACATTCAAAATCTTTATATCTACCCATGCGGGCAATCATGCTGCACCTCCTGATGTAGGCCACGCCCACTTCCGCCTGCCTTTTTTTTTTGCTATAACGCAAAAATGCAAAAAAAGTGCTGCAACGGGCTCAAAACATAGGGCTTTCTCCGATTCGCACGAAACTCGACATTTACCATCCCCAGACTGAATGATGACAAACTGTCATGTGAAGTATGTTGAAATTCTTTATACTAAGCGCGTCATAAAATTTTTTAGATGTGTCAATTTTACGTAAAAAAAGGAAGTGGACGATATCTCCACAATGCTATGTCCGTTCAACACCAAACTTGAGACCCTACTTTGGTATATGTCCCTCATGCATGCTACAAAATTTCTGCTCATTGCCACTATGTGGCGCTCTTTAAAATCAAGAAGTTTATAACTCCACATTGGCAAGTGCAATTAACACAAAACTTGGTAGGCACATAGCCCATGGTGCCCTGAGGAGTGGCTCAAAAGGGGGAAAAAATTCTGCCACAGGATGGCGCTCTAAAAGCAGCGTAAATCACTGTGCAAACACCGTAATAGTTATGAATATGAAATTCACTGGACACGTGTATAGTGCTGCCCAAAGCTCACACACCAAAAATCGTGCTTATCGTCGTAGAAGCGCCCCCTACAGGCTTAAAAAACAACAGCCCCGACACCACGTTTGACCTACATGTATGAAACTCGGTAGGCACGTTACACAGGCCCAGACCTACAAAAAAGCCTCTTGGACCCATACCCCTCAACCCACCGGAAGTCAGATATTTGCATAAATGTTTTGCAATTTTTGCGTTTTATTTGAACGAACTCCTCCCAGGAGATTTGCCGGTTGGGCTTCAAATTAATTCTGTAGGTTCCCAACATGGAACTTTGGAAAAGTTGTGCTATTTGGGACTCTACGTCAAAGGGCGTGGCCACGGCGTTCCGTCAAAGTCGGCCATAATCAATTTTTTCGTTTTTTCCACGACACCGAGTTTCACCGATATGTATAAAACTCGGTATGGATATTAACCTGGCCTAGCCCTACAAAAAAGCCAATTGGACCGATACCAAAAAACCCACCGGAAGTCAGATATTTTCATTTAAATTTTTGCCATTTTCGATTTTCGCGTCCTATTTGAACGAACTCCTCCCAGGGGATTTGTCGCTTGGGCTCCAAATTTTTGGGGTAGATTCAAAAGATGGTTCTTACCAAAAGTTGTGCTATTTGCGACTCTACGTCGAAGGGCGTGGCCAGGGCGTGCCGTCAAAGTCGGCAATATTCAAATTTTGTCGTTTTTATACCCATGTTTGTGAACGAACTCCTCCCAAGGCAATTGTCTGTTCTGCTTCAAAATTGGTCAGTACAGCGACAACGTGGTTCTTAACCAAAGTTGTGCTATTTGCGACTCTACCTCGAAGGGCGTGGCCAGGGCGTGCCGTCAAATTCGGCCATATTAAACTATGTCGTCTTTTATACCCATGTTTGTGAACGAACTCCTCCAAAGGGATTTATCTGTTCTGCTTCAAAATTGGTCAGTACAGCTAAAACGTGGTTCTTAACCAAAGTTGTGCTATTTGCGACTCTACCTCGAAGGGCGTGGCCAGGGCGTGCCGTCAAAGTCGACCATACCGCACAGTGCGTGGACAGTCGCAAACGAGAACCTGTCACGACGCCATCCATGTGCAAACGGCAACCAGTCACGATACCGTCCACGTGAGCGACGACCTATCACGACACTGTCTACGTGAACACAACCTGTCACGACACCAACCAAGTGCAAACGCCGACCTGTCAGGACGCCATCCACGTGCCGACGAGTTGCTTTACGGCGAGGTCCCGCCCAATGTCCCGCGGGGCATTAACCCTAGGGACCGAGCCTGTGAAACAGGACGAGGTCCCTTTTGAAATTGATTCGTTTATTAGGGACCGAGCCTGTGAAACAGGACGAGGTCCCTATTGTTTTTGTTATTTGGGGATCTTTGACGTTGATTTTAACCCCCTGAACATATACGAAAACTCAATTTTTTTTGACAGAGTTATCACACCTGGTGAAAAATTATTTATTCTATGCGACACGTTAATGTCTCACCTATAGGTGGCGCTATTTAAAAAAAAACACTGTAATGCTAATAACTCCTGCATACTTTGTCGCACACTCAAAATGTTTATATCCACACATGCGGGCAAACATGCTGCACCTCCTGATGTAGGCCACGCCCATTTCCGCCATGACTTTTTTTTGGCTACAACGCAAAAACTCAAAAAAGTGCGTCCTAGACATCTATTGCATGTGGCTTTCACCGATTTGCACGAAACTCCACATGTAGCATCTACATTCTGTATCATGAAAATAACTAATTGGAAGTTTATTGAAATTCCCGAAGATAAGCGTGTTATAGTGCTTTATATATTTTTATAGATGTCTACATTTTACGTAAAAAACGTAAGTGGACAATTTGTTCACATTGCTATGTCCGTTCGACACCAAACTTGGAGCCCTACTTCTCTGTACCTCCTTTATGCATCTCACAAAATTTGTGGTCATTTCCACCAGGTGGTGCTCATTAAAATCAAGAAGTTTATATCTCAACATTGGCAATTGATATTTAAATGAAACTTGGTATGCGGCTAGCTCATGGCGCCCTGAGGCGTGGTTCAAAACGGGGAAAAAATTCTGCCAGTGGATGGCGCTCTAAAAGCAGCGTAAATTACTGTGCAAACACCGTAATAGTTACGAATATGAAATTCACTGGACACATGTAGAGTGCTGCCCAAAGCTCACATACCAAAAATCGTGCTTGTCGTGGTAGTAGCGCCCCCTACAGGCTTTAAAAACAACAGCCCCGACACCACGTTTCACCTACATGTATGAAACTCGGTAGGCACGTTATACAGCCCCAGACCTACAAAAAAGCCTCTTGGACCCATACCCCTTAAAGCACCGGAAGTCAGATATTTGCATTTGACCTTTGCAATTTTCGCGTTGTATTTGAACGAACTCCTCCCAGGGGATTTGTTGCTTGGGCTCCAAATTTTTTGGGTAGATTCAGAAGATGGTTCTTACCAAAAGTTGTGCTATTTGGGACTCTACCTCAAAGGGCGTGGCCACGGCGTTCAATCAAAATCGGCCATAATCAATTTTGTCGTTTTTTCCACGACACCGACTTTAACCGATATGTTTGAAACTTGGTATGGATGTTACCCTGGCCTAGCCCTACAAAAAAGCCTATTGGACCGATACCAAAAAACCCACCGGAAGTCAGATATTTTCATTTTAATTTTTGTCATTTTCGATTTTCGCGTCCTATTTGAACGAACTCCTCCCAGGGGATTTGTCGCTTGGCCTCCAAATTTTTGGGGTAGATTCAGAAGATGATTCTCACCAAAAGTTGTGCTATTTGCGACCCTACCTCAAAGGGCGTGGTCATGGCTTTCCTTCAAAGTCGGCCATATTCAATTTTGTCGTCTTTTATACCCATGTTTGTGAACGAACTCCTCCTATGGGATTTTTCCGTTCTGCTTCAAAATTGGTCAGTGCATTTGAAACGTGGTTCTTAACTATAGTTGTGCTATTTGCGACTCTACCTCAAAGGGCGTGGCCATGGCGTGCCGTCAAAGTCGGCCATATTCAATTATTTCGTCTTTTATACCCATGTTTGTGAACAAACTCCTCCCAAGGGATTTTTTCGTTCTGCTTCAAAATTGGTCAGTGCATTTGAAACGTGGTTCTTAACTAAAGTTGTGCTATTTATGGCTCTACCTCGAAGGGCGTGGCCAGGGTGTGCCGTCAAACTCGGCCATACAGCACAGTGCGTGGACAGCCACAAACGAGAACCTGTCACGCCATCCTTGAGCAAACGACGACCTGTCACGACTTCATCCATGTGAACGACGAACTGTCACGACGCCATCCACGTGCCGACGAGTCAATTTTTACGGCGAGGTCCCCCCAAATGTCCCGCGGGACATTAACCCAATTTAGATCGATCAATCTATCTATCTTTAGGGACCGAGCCTGTGAAACAGGACGAGGTCCCTTTTGAAATTGGTCCGTTTATTATTAGGGACCGAGCCTGTGAAACAGGACGAGGTCCCTTTTGAAATTGGTTCGTTTTTTATTATTAGGGACCGAGCCTGTGAAACAGGACGAAGGTCCCTATTGTAATTGGTTCGTTTATTTATTATTATTTCTAGGGACTTTGACGCTGATTTAAACCCCCTGAACATATACGAAAACTCAATTTTTTTTGGCAAACTTTTAGGGCCTGGTGAAAAATTTTATATTCTAGGCGTCCCGTTCATGTCGCGCACTAGTAAAGCCTCTAGGTGGAGCTGTTTACGCGCATTCTCTGTAACGCCTGTAACTTCCGCAGAATTTGGCGTACAATCAAAATCGTGACATGTACGGATGCGGGCAATCGTGCTGCAACTTCCGGTCTCTGGTAGCTAAGTTTCCGCCTGCCTTTATTTCCGCGCAAAATCGCAAAAACTAAAAAAAAAAAATGTATAGCCTTAATATATGACGCTTTCTCCGATATAAACGAAACTTGACATATAGCATGGACAGACTCTACGTTATTATTATTATTAGGGACCGAGCCTGTGAAACAGGACGAGGTCCCTTTTGTTTTTGATTCGTTTATTATTATTATTATTATTATTATTATTATTATTATTATTATTTCGGGGAAGTTTGACGTTGATTTGCACTATCTAAACATATATGAAAACTCATTTTTTTTTGGCAAACTTTTAGGGCCTGGTGAAAAATTATACATTTTAGGTGTCACGTTCATGTCGCACACTAGCAAAGCCTCTAGGTGGCGCTGTTTATGTGAACCCTCTGTAACGCCTATAACTTCCGCAAAAATTGGCGCACATTCAAAAACGTTACATCTACGGATGCGGGCAGTCATGCTGCACCTCGCTGTGTCAACGAGTTGTATTTCCGCCTGCCTTTGTTTTCGCGCAAAATCGCAAAAACTAAAAAACAGCTTTTACAGCCTCAATCCATCAGGCTTTCTCTGATATGCACGAAACTTGACATGTAGCATGTCCCGACTGAAATATGCAAAAACGCCATATAAAGTATGTTGAAATTCTCTATAGTCAGCGCGTTACAAAACTTTTAAGATTTGTCAATTTTCTGTAAAAACAGGAAATGGACCATATCTCCACAATGCTATATTCTTTCGACACCAAATTTTGGTCCCTACCTCGGAATATGTCCTCCATGCTAGCTACCAAATTTCGAGTCATTGCCACTAGAGGGCGCTCTTTAAAATCAAGAAGTTTATACCTCCATATTGGCAAGTGGTATTAACACAAAACTTGGTAGGCACATACCTCAGGGCTCCCTGAGGCAGGGGTTAAAAGGACACAAAAATTCTGCCACGGGATGGCGCTCTAAAATCAGCATAAATCACTGTGCAAACACCATAATAGTTATGAATATGAAATTCACAGGACACGTGTATACCTCTGCCAAAACCTCACTTACCAAAAATCGTGCTTGTCGTGGTAATAGCGCCCCCTATAGGCTTTAAAAACGACAGCCCCGACACCACGTTTCACCTACATGTATGAAACTCGGTCTGCCCGTTAACCAGGCCCAGACCTACAAAAAAGCCTCTTGGACCCATACCCGTTAACCCACCGGAAGTCAGATATTTGCCTCCAAAGTTGCGATTTTTTGCGATTTTTGCTTCCTATTTGAACGAACTCCTCCCAGGGGATTAGCCCGTTGGGCTCCAAATTTTTTGGGTAGATTCAGAATATAGTTCTTACCAAAAGTTGTGCTATTTGGGACTCTACCTCAAAGGGCGTGGCCACGGCGTTCCGTCAAAATCGGCCATAATCCATTTTTTTGCCTTTTTCCAAGACACCGACTTTAACCGATATGTTTGAAACTCGGTATGGATGTTACCCTGGCCTAGCCCTACAAAAAAGCCTCTTGGACCCATGCCAAAAAACCCACCGGAAGTCAGATATTTTCATTTTAATTTTTGCGATTTTCAATTTTCGCGTCCTATTTGAATGAACTCCTCCCAGGGGATTTGTTGCTAGGGCTCCAAATTTTTTGGGTGGATTCAGAACATGATTCTCACCAAAAGTTGTGCTATTTGCGACCCTACCTCAAAGGGCGTGGTCATGGCTTTCCTTCAAAGTCGGCCATATTCAATTATGTCGTTTTTATACCCATGTTTGTGAACGAACTCCTCCCATGGAATTTTTCCGTTCTGCTTAAAAATTGGTCAGTGCATTTAAAACGTGGTTCTTAACTAAAGTTGTGCTATTTGCGACCCTACCTCAAAGGGCGTGGTCATGGCTTCCCGTCAAAGTCGGCCATATTCAATTATTTCGTCTTTTATACCCATGTTTGTGAACAAATTCCTCCCAAGCGATTTTTCCGTTCTGCTTCAAAATTGGTCAGTGCATTTGAAACGTGGTTCTTAACTAAAGTTGTGCTATTTATGGCTCTACCTCGAAGGGCGTGGCCAGGGTGTGCAGTCAAAGTCGGCCATACCGCACAGTGCGTGGACAGCCACAAACGAGAACCTGTCACGCCATCCTTGAGCAAACGACGACCTGTCACGACTTCATCCATGTGAACGCCGAACTGTCACGACGCCATCCACGTGCCGACGAGTCAATTTTTACGGCGAGGTCCCCCCAAATGTCCCGCGGGACATTAACCCAATTTAGATATATCAATCAATCCATCTATCTTTATTATTAGGGACCGAGCCTGTGAAACAGGACGAGGTCCCTTTTGAAATTGGTCTGTTTATTTTTCTTCTATATTATTATTATTATTATTTCAGGGATCTTTGAGGTTGATTTGCACTATCTGAACATATATGAAAACTCAATTTTTTTTGGCAAAGTTGTCAGGCCTGGTGAAAAATTGTATATTCTAGGCATCACGTTCATGTCGCACACTAGGAAAGCCTCTAGGTGGCGCTGTTTATGAGCAATGTCTGTAACGCCTATAACTTCCGCAAAATTTGGCGCACATTCAAAAACGTTACATCTACGGATGCGGGCAATCGTGCTGCACCTCGCTGTGTCAACGAGTTGTATGTCCGCCTGCCTTTGTTTTCGCGCAAAATCGCAAAAACTAAAAAACAGCTTTTACAGCCTCAATCCATCAGGCTTTCTCCGATATGCACGAAACTTGACATGTAGCATGTCCCGACAGAAATATGCAAAAACGCCATATAAAGTATGTTGAAATTCTCTACAATCAGCGCGACACAAAACTTTTAAGATTTGTCAATTTTCTGTAAAAACAGGAAATGGACCATATCTCCACAATGCTATATTCTTTCGACACCAAATTTTGGACCCTACCTCGGAATATGTCCCCCATGCTAGCTACCAAATTTCGAGTCATTGCCACTAGAGGGCGCTCTTTAAAATCAAGAAGTTTATACCTCCATATTGGCAAGTGCTATTAACACAAAACTTGGTAGCCACATACCTCAGGGCTCCGTGAGGCAGGGGTTAAAAGGACACAAAAATTCTGCCACGGGATGGCGCTCTAAAATCAGCATAAATCACTGTGCAAACACCATAATAGTTATGAATATGAAATTCACAGGACACGTGTATACCTCTGCCAAAACCTCACTTACCAAAAATCGTGCTTGTCGTGGTAATAGCGCCCCCTATAGGCTTTAAAAACGACAGCCCCGACACCACGTTTCACCTACATGTATAAAACTCGGTAGGCCCGTTAGCCAGGCCCAGACCTACAAAAAAGCCTCTTGGACCCATACCCGTTAACCCACCGGAAGTCAGATATTTGCCTTCAAAGTTGCGAATTTTTGCGATTTTCGCATCCTATTTGAACGAACTCCTCCCAGGGGATTTGCCTGTTGGGCTCCAATTTTTTTGGGTAGATTCAGGAGATGGGTCTTACCAAAAGTTGTGCTATTTGCGACTCTACCTCAAAGGGCGTGGCCACAGCGTTCCGTCAAAATCGGCCGTAATCCATTTTTTGGCTTTTTCCAAGACACCGACTTTAACCGATATGTTTGAAACTCGGTATGGATGTTAAACTGGCCTAGCCCTACAAAAAAGCCTCTTGGACCCATGCCATAAAACCCACCGAAAGTCAGATATTTTCGTTTCAATTTTTGCCATTTTCGATTTTCGCGTCCTATTTGAACGAACTCCTCCCAGGGGATTTGTCGCTTGGGCTCCAAATTTTTGGGGTAGATTCAGAACATGATTCTCACCAAAAGTTGTGCTATTTGCGACCCTACCTCAAAGGGCGTGGTCATGGCTTTCCTTCAAAGTCGGCCATATTCAATTATGTCGTTTTTATACCCATGTTTGTGAACGAACTCCTCCCATGGGATTTTTCCGTTCTGCTTCAAACTTGGCCAGTGCATTTGAAACGTGGTTCTTAACTAAAGTTGTGCTATTTGCGACCCTACCTCAAAGGGCGTGGTCATGGCTTCCCGTCAAAGTCGGCCATATTTATTATTATTATTATTTCGGGGAAGTTTGACGTTGATTTGCACTATCTAAACATATATGAAAACTCAATTTTTTTTGGCAAACTTTTAGGGCCTGGTGAAAAATTATACATTTTAGGTGTCACGTTCATGTCGCACACTAGGAAAGCCTCTAGGTGGCGCTGTTTATGCGAACCCTCTGTAACGCCTATAACTTCCGCAAAAATTGGCGCACATTCAAAAACGTTATATCTACGGATTCGGGCAATTGTGCTGCACCTCGCTGTGTCAACGTGTTGTATTTCCGCCTGCCTTCGTTCTCGCGCAAAATCGCAAAAACTAAAAAACAGCTTTTACAGCCTCAATCCATCAGGCTTTCTCCGATATGCACGAAACTTGACATGTAGCATGTCCCGACTGAAATATGCAAAAACGCCATATAAAGTATGTTGAAATTCTCTATAGTCAGCGCGTTACAAAACTTTTAAGATTTTTCAATTTTCTGTAAAAACAGGAAATGGACCATATCTCCACAATGCTATATTCTTTCAACACCAAATTTTGGTCCCTACCTCGGAATATGTCCTCCATGCTAGCTACCAAATTTCTGGCCATTGCCACTAGAGGGCGCTCTTTAAAATCAAGAAGTTTATTCCTCCATATTGGCAAGTGCTATTAACACAAAACTTGGTAGGCACATACCTCAGGGGTCCATGAGGCAGGGGTTAAAAGGACACAAAAATTCTGCCACGGGATGGCGCTCTAAAAGCAGCATAAATCACTGTGCAAACACCGTAATAGCTATGAATATGAAATTCACTGGACACGTGTAAACCTCTGCCAAACCCTCACATACCAAAAATCGTGGTTGTCGTGGTAGTAGCGCCCCCTATAGGCTTTAAAAACGACAGCCCCGACACCACGTTTCACTTACATGTATAAAACTCGGTATGCCCATTAAGCAGGCCCATACCTACAAAAAAGCCTCTTGGACCCATACCCGATAACCCACCGGAAGTCAGATATTTGCCTTCAAAGTTGCGAATTTTTGCGATTTTTGCTTCCTATTTGAACGAACTCCTCCCAGGGGATTGGCCCGTTGGGCTCCAAAATTTTTGGGTAGATTCAGAAGATGGGTCTTACCAAAAGTTGTGCTATTTGGGACTCTACCTCAAAGGGTGTGGCCACGGCGTTCCGTCAAAATCGGCCATAATCCATTTTTTGGCTTTTTCCAAGACACCGACTTTAACCGATATGTTTGAAACTCGGTATGGATGTTAACCTGGCCTAGCCCTACAAAAAAGCCTCTTGGACCCATGCCATAAAACCCACCGAAAGTCAGATATTTTCGTTTCAATTTTTGCCATTTTCGATTTTCGCGTCCTATTTGAACGAACTCCTCCCAGGGGATTTGTCGCTTGGGCTCCAAATTTTTGGGGTAGATTCAGAACATGATTCTCACCAAAAGTTGTGCTATTTGCGACCCTACCTCAAAGGGCGTGGTCATGGCTTTCCTTCAAAGTCGGCCATATTCAATTATGTCGTTTTTATACCCATGTTTGTGAACGAACTCCTCCCATGGGATTTTTCCGTTCTGCTTCAAAATTGGCCAGTGCATTTAAAACGTGGTTCTTAACTAAAGTTGTGCTATTTGCGACCCTACCTCAAAGGGCGTGGTCATGGCTTCCCGTCAAACTCGGCCATATTCAATTATTTCGTCTTTTATACCCATGTTTGTGAACAAATTCCTCCCAAGGGATTTTTCCCTTCTGCTTCAAAATTGGTCAGTGAATTTGTAACGTGGTTCGTAACTAAAGTTGTGCTATTTACGGCTCTACCTCGAAGGGCGTGGCCAGGGTGTGCCGTCAAAGTCGTCCATACCGCACAGTGCGTGGACAGCCACAAACGAGAACCTGTCACGCCATCCTTGAGCAAACGACGACCTGTCACGACTTCATCCATGTGAACGACGAACTGTCACGACGCCATCCACGTGCCGACGAGTCAATTTTTACGGCGAGGTCCCCCCAAATGTCCCGCGGGACATTAAACAAATTTAGATATTTCCTATTATTATTTCAGGGATCTTTGAGGTTGATTTGCACTATCTGAACATATATGAAAACTCAATTTTTTTTGGCAAAGTTGTCAGGCCTGGTGAAAAATTGTATATTCTAGGCATCACGTTCATGTCGCACACTAGGAAAGCCTCTAGGTGGCGCTGTTTATGAGCAATGTCTGTAACGCCTATAACTTCCGCAAAATTTGGCGTACATTCAAAAACGTTACATCTACAGATTCGGGCAAACGTGCTGCACCTCGCTGTGTCAACGTGTTGGGAGTCCGTCTGCCTTCGTTTTCGCGCAAAATCGCAAAAACTAAAAAACAGCTTTTACAGTCTCAATCCATCAGGCTTTCTCCGATATGCACGAAACTTGACATGTAGCATGTCCCGACTGAAATATGCAAAAACACCATATAAAGTATGTTGAAATTCTCTAAAGTCAGCGCGTTACAAAACTTTTAAGATTTGTCAATTTTCTGTAAAAACAGGAAATGGACCATATCTCCACAATGCTATATTCTTTCGACACCAAATTTTGGTCCCTACCTCGGAATATGTCCTCCATGCTAGCTACCAAATTTCGAGTCATTGCCACTAGAGGGCGCTCTTTAAAATCAAGAAGTTTATACCTCCATATTGGCAAGTGCTATTAACACAAAACTTGGTAGGCACATACCTCAGGGCTCCCTGAGGCAGGGGTTAAAAGGACACAAAAATTCTGCCACGGGATGGCGCTCTAAAATCAGCATAAATCACTGTGCAAACACCATAATAGTTATGAATATGAAATTCACAGGACACGTGTATACCTCTGCCAAAACCTCACTTACCAAAAATCGTGCTTGTCGTCGTAATAGCGCCCCCTATAGGCTTTAAAAACGACAGCCCCGACACCACGTTTCACCTACATGTATGAAACTCGGTAGGCCCGTTAACCAGTCCCAGACCTACAAAAAAGCCTCTTGGACCCATACCCGTTAACCCACCGGAAGTCAGATATTTGCCTTCAAAGTTGCGAATTTTTGCGATTTTCGCATCCTATTTGAACGAACTCCTCCCAGGGGATTTGCCCGTTGGGCTCCAAATTTTTTGGGTAGATTCAGGAGATGGGTCTTACCAAAAGTTGTGCTATTTGCGACTCTACCTCAAAGGGCGTGGCCACGGCGTTCCGTCAAAATCGGCCATAATCCATTTTTTGGCTTTTTCCAAGACACCGACTTTAACCGATTTGTTTGAAACTCGGTATGGATGTTACCCTGGCCTAGCCCTACAAAAAAGCCTCTTGGACCCATTCCATAAAACCCACCGAAAGTCAGATATTTTCGTTTCAATTTTTGCCATTTTCGATTTTCGCGTCCTATTTGAACGAACTCCTCCCAGGGGATTTGTCGCTTGGGCTCCAAATTTTTGGGGTAGATTCAGAACATGATTCTCACCAAAAGTTGTGCTATTTGCGACCCTACCTCAAAGGGCGTGGTCATGGCTTTCCTTCAAAGTCGGCCATATTCAATTACGTCGTTTTTATACCCATGTTTGTGAACGAACTCCTTCCATGGGATTTTTCTGTTCTGCTTCAAAATTGGCCAGTGCATTTGAAACGTGGTTCTTAACTAAAGTTGTGCTATTTGCGACCCTACCTCAAAGGGCGTGGTCATGGCTTCCCGTCAAAGTCGGCCATATTCAATTATTTCGTCTTTTATACCCATGTTTGTGAACAAATTCCTCCCAAGGGATTTTTCCGTTCTGCTTCAAAATTGGCCAGTGCATTTGAAACGTGGTTCTCAACTAAAGTTGTGCTATTTACGGCTCTACCTCGAAGGGCGTGGCCAGGGTGTGCCGTCAAAGTCGGCCATACCGCACAGTGCGTGGACAGCCACAAACGAGAACCTGTCACGCCATCCTTGAGCAAACGACGACCTGTCACGACTTCATCCATGTGAACGACGAACTGTCACGACGCCATCCACGTGCCGACGAGTCAATTTTTACGGCGAGGTCCCCCCAAATGTCCCGCGGGACATTAACCCAATTTAGATATATCAATCAATCAATCTATCTATCTATCTATCTATCTATCTATCTATCTATCTATCTATCTATCTATCTATCTATCTATCTATCTATCTATCTATCTATCTATCTATCTATCTATCTATCTATCTATCTATCTATCTATCTATCTATCTATCTATCTATCTATCTATCTATCTATCTATCTATCTATCTATCTATCTATCTATCTATCTATCTATCTATCTATCTATCTATCTATCTATCTATCTATCTATCTATCTATCTATCTATCTATCTATCTATCTATCTATCTATCTATCTATCTATCTATCTATCTTTATTCTTATTCCTATTATTATTATTTCAGGGATCTTTGCGGTTGATTTGCACTATCTGAACATATATGAAAACTCAATTTTTTTTGGCAAAGTTGTCAGGCCTGGTGAAAAATTGCATATTCTAGGCATCACGTTCATGTCGCACACTAGGAAAGCCTCTAGGTGGCGCTGTTTATGAGCAATGTCTGTAACGCCTATAACTTCCGCAAAATTTGGCGCACAATCAAAAACGTTACATCTACGGATGCGGGCAATTGTGCTGCACCTCGCTGTGTCAACGTGTTGTATTTTTATTATTATTTCAGGGATCTTTGACGTTGATTTGCACTATCTAAACATATATGAAAACTCAATTTTTTTTGGCAAAGTTTTAGGGCCTGGTGAAAAATTATATATTTTAGGCGTCCCAAACATGTCGCGCACTAGGAAAGCCTCTAGGTGGAGCTGTTTATGAGCAATCTCTGTAACGCCTATAACTTCCGCAAAAATTGCCGCACATTCAAAAACGTTATACCTCCAGATTCGGGCAATCGTGCTGCACCTCCCTGTGTCAACGAGTTCTCAGTCCGCCTGCCTTTGTTTTCGCGCAAAATCGCAAAAACTAAAAAACAGCATTAACAGCCTCAATCCATCAGGCTTTCTCCGATATGCACGAAACTTGACATGTAGCATGTCGCGACTGAAATATGCAAAAACACCATATAAACTATGTTGAAATTATCTATAGTCAGCGCGTTATAAAACTTTTAAGATTTGTCAATTTTCTGTAAACACAGAAAGTGGACCATATCTCCACAATGCTATATTCTTTCGACACCAAATTTTGGTCCCTACCTCGGAATATGTCCTCCATGCTAGCTACCAAATTTCGAGTCATTGCCACAAGAGGGCGCTCTTTAAAATCAAGAAGTTTATAGCTCCATATTGGCAAGTGCTATTAACACAAAACTTGGTAGGCACATACCTCAGGGCTCCTTGAGGCAGGGGTTAAAAGGACACAAAAATTCTGCCACGGGATGGCGCTCTAAAAGCATCGTAAATCACTGTGCAAACACCGTAATAGCTATGAATATGAAATTCACTGGACACGTGTAAACCTCTGCCAATAGCTCACATACCAAAAATTGCGACTGTCATGGTAAAAGCGCCCCCTACAGGCTTTCAAAATGACAGCCCCGACACCACGTTTGACTTACATGTATGAAACTCGGTACGCCCGTTAAACCGGCCCAGACCTACAAAAAAGCCTCTTGGACCCATACCCGATAACCCACCGGAAGTCAGATATTTGCCTTCAAAGTTGCGAATTTTTGCGATTTTTGCATCCTATTTGAACGAACTCCTCCCAGGGGATTGGCCCGTTGGGCTCCAAAATTTTTGGGTAGATTCAGAAGATGGTTCTTACCAAAAGTTGTGCTATTTGGGACTCTACCTCAAAGGGCGTGGCCACGGCGTTCCGTCAAAATCGGCCATAATCCATTTTTTGCCTTTTTCCAAGACACCGACTTTAACCGATATGTTTGAAACTCGGTAGGGATGTTACCCTGCCCTAGCCCTACAAAAAAGCCTCTTGGACCGATACAAAAAAACCCACCGGAAGTCAGATATTTTCATTTTAATTTTTGCCATTTTCGATTTTCGCGTCATATTTGAACGAACTCCTCCCAGGGGATTTGTCGCTTGGGCTCCAAATTTTTGGGGTAGATTCAGAACATGATTCTCACCAAAAGTTGTGCTATTTGCGACCCTACCTTAAAGGGCGTGGTCATGGCTTTCCTTCAAAGTCGGCCATATTCAATTATGTCGTTTTTATACCCATGTTTGTGAACGAACTCCTCCCATGGGATTTTTCCGTTCTGCTTCAAAATTGGTCAGTGCATTTAAAACGTGGTTCTTAACTAAAGTTGTGCTATTTGCGACCCTACCTCAAAGGGCGTGGTCATGGCTTCCCGTCAAAGTCGGCCATATTCAATTATTTCGTCTTTTATACCCATGTTTGTGAACGAACTCCTCCCATGGGATTTTTCCGTTCTGCTTCAAAATTGGTGAGTGCATTTGAAACGTGGTTCTTAACTAAAGTTGTGCTATTTATGGCTCTACCTCGAAGGGCGTGGCCAGGGTGTGCAGTCAAAGTCGGCCATACCGCACAGTGCGTGGACAGCCACAAACGAGAACCTGTCACGCCATCCTTGAGCAAACGACGACCTGTCACGACTTCATCCATGTGAACGACGAACTGTCACGACGCCATCCACGTGCCGACGAGTCAATTTTTACGGCGAGGTCCCCCCAAATGTCCCGCGGGACATTAATTTATATATACATCTCATGGCTAACATTTTGCATCAATGTTCCCTACATGGTACATATGTATGCAGCTGGATAGATAACAGGTGAAGTCGATGGTGATGTTGAAGAAACCAGGTGAAGACAAATTAGCCCAATGGGTCTACATTTCTCAGAACCACCTATGCTCCAAAGCCTTGTCTCTGAAATACATCAATATTCCGGAAGCAAGAGAGGATTGGGAGAAAAAAAGGAACTGACAACCAAACCAGGATGAGGGGAGCTTGGCTCTCCCCTGCTGTTCTTACACTCACAAATGATCCAAAATAGAACAAAACCGCAGGTTGAAATCCAACCCCAGGGACAGAGATAAACACAAGTTACACCAGGTTGGTATTGGATCAAGTCAATTCAAACAGGTGAATATCAAACGGCTGTAAGGTTGGGTTTAGACGTGGGCCATTCATTTGCAATGGGAGGCGAGCGGGGGTTCAGGCCGGTCATGGTCAAACAGTCGCGGCTGTGCTTGTATGACGCATGCCAGCCCCCAGACGCTAAGCTCACTGGTGGATCTAGTAACCCCCACTACTTCTCCTGTTCCAGCTACAAATGAACACCAATCTGACAACCTCCAACAACTCGTTCAGAACAGGGATGGGCTGACACAAGATGCAAAACGCTTCTCTCAATTCGGTTCAACAACTGTCTCCAACATGTTTCAACAACGACTGCCACTGAGAACCCTCCCTGCTCTAGTGGGCTCCGTTGTGCCTACTTTATGAGACCAGGTACCATCACCAGAGGTACAGGTGGGCCTGCAAGCCATTCTGGCCGCCTGTATAAATCACCCTAACATGAAGGTGAAGTGTACCTCATGTAGTTATTTATGGCCACTGGGATGCTCATTTATAATTAACTGAATAACCCCACTTTGACACATCTGTAAAGGCCATCCAAAGCCTGTTGTATCTATGGCAACCAGGTGCAATCACCTGTGTTTCACCAGAAGTGGCACTGTCCCAGAGGTTGGATTTGACCGTTTCAAAGCTAGCTGGTCTTTAAAGCTAGTCTTTAAAGCTAGCCGATGTCACACTAACAGTTGAATGTGTGGTGGCTGATGGGCTATACAAGCTGGAGACACTGATGGCCTGTGACCACATTGTGTCCTTTTTTGGAGTGATGGATTGTTTCCAATGAGGAGAGAGCTTATACTGTATGACTGCAAGCTCTTTCAGAGCGCTGAAGACATTTTGTGCAGTGAGAGCGCCAGACTTTCAGGTTGAACATCTCTGAACTGTTCAGACAGCCGCTGCTGTCGTCAGTGTTGCTTTTCCCCAGCCAACCACAGAGGAGATTGGGCAACAACCAGCTTCTTTAGAATAATGTCGGTCATCGATACAAATATCATAGCATGTATGACATTGTTGTCTAGCTAGTAAATAGATAGTGATTACTAACGCTTCTTTCATAGACGGTCCACATTTCAACAAGTTCTCCTTTATATTAATATATTAATATTAATATTAAATTAATAGTTTCCACCAATGTCCATTAAGTGGATGGTCAGTGTGACCTGTATTATACACAGTCTATGTTAAGTCAATGTGACCTGTATTATACACAGTCTATGTTAAGTCAGTTTTATCTGTATGGTATATACAGTCTATGCTAAGTCAGTGTTATCTGTATGGTATACAGTCTATGTTAAGTCAGTGTTATCTGTATGGTATACAGTCTATGTTAAGTCAGTGTTATCTGTATGGTATACAGTCTATGTTAAGTCAGTGTTATCTGTATGGTACACAGTCTATGTTAAGTCAGTGTTATCTGTATGGTACACAGTCTATGTTAAGTAAGTGTTATCTGTATGGTACACAGTCTATGTTAAGTCAGTGTTATCTGTATGGTACACAGTCTATGTTAAGTAAGTGTTATCTGTATGGTACACAGTCTATATTAAGTCAGTGTTATCTGTATGGTACACAGTCTATGTGCATTACACCCAAACCAGAGCCTTCTAAACAGGCTCTTCTAAACAGCAATTGTAATGTTATATCCATTTGGGACATCTTGAAATGTGAGACATATCAGCGTTAATTGCATTTTAGTTTGGCTATTGTTTAGAACAGGGTTCTTCGTAGTTCTCCTATTGTGTAGAAATAATGACCGATGGCTCTATAGAGAGTGCTGCTGCCCATCCACTAGACAGCCACACACTACTAGACACACAGGACTCATACCAGTGAGCTTTAGTTCCCCGCAGAAGATTATCTGTTGAATGTCCAACATCTTTCCAACAAAAAAAAACAGACTTTCAAACAACATAAACTGCTATTGACATGTTATTCTATGTTATTCTTTTAAAACACAGTCGCGCTATGATGCTAAACATGCCGCGGGAGGGGCCCTGGTAAACAACAACAAACAAATACATTTCAACAACAATACAACTGTGAAGACTGTATATTGGAGTACATACATCCAACCCGACAACTCAACAAAACACCGGTGAAGGAAGGTGCCCACTTGATAACCCCAATGATGTGCTGCATACCGCTGTTGGCTAGGCTAGGGAATGGGTAATGGTGCCACGTGAGGAATGACTCCATAGATTTATGATGGCGTAGCCTGCTGTCTGCTATGGTGTTGCAACTAATGATGGTTATATCACTCGTGTGTTGTGTGCTTGGTCTTATCTGAGCTGGTCTTATCTGAGCTGGCCTTCTACATGTGTTTACCTTGGATGACGGCACAAGGAAGTTACATATTGTCCTGTGTATTAATGAATGATGATCATATATTATAATCATTATCATTATTTAATATTATATCTGTCTTAACAACTAAAGCCAACATACATAAATATAATAAAATAATGTGTTCATCAGACGTCCTAAAAAAGTCAGTGGCCAGGAAGTGTAATGGCTATTAATCATACGTCTGTATATCTAGACACCCTGGTATACTGTAATACCATGCTACCGTCCAGGCCTAGTGAGAAGGCTAGCTACCGGCGTTTAGAATAATGGAAGATGGGTCAAAGGTCAGGTTTCTCCACACACAAGTGCTTGCCGGAGTTGCTGGCACAAAAGGGTCTGCTATGTGGACAAGACCCTGGTATGGTTCATGAATGGTACGTGTGGCCTAGCTATAATAGTTCTGTTTAACAAGGCCAACTGAAAGTTACCTTTGTGGGCCACTAAACTTTAGCCATATGTTTGGGTTTATAAAAGGGTTTTGCTATGCCAAATGTGGGATAGTGGGTTGAGCTACACAGCGCGAGCCAACTTACCACACCATCCAGGTAGGATTCTGATGACCTTATTGAACCCAGATGGATAACGTTTCTGTTACCACTGGAGCTACAGAGAATATGCAATCCCATACGCTGCAATAAATGAAAATATTTTCTTTCTGAATCTTTTTGTACGATCATTATTTTCAAGAACACCGAGGGAAAGTGTGCGGGGTTTTGAAGCTCTGAATAGGATGGGGCCTTTCTCACCTGAGCCTACCACGGCGGAGTATGTTGAAAGGTACCTTTAGCTGAGTGTTGAAGGCGTCTATCTCAAGAAGTTTAGACCTGGTTTCTCTCTCCACAGCGTCAAGCTGGTCTTTGAGCTGCTGCCTGCTGGACTCCTTCTGCTCCACAGCCTTCTGAAGGGAGTTTAGACTGTCACCTACACACACACACAGACACGCACGCACACGCAGCAGAAACACAAACACACACACCCCAAATTGCTTATGGCTAACTCCTCATTATATACCTAATGTATTGTTAATCAAGGCAGAATAACAAGTGTACATTCTTTCATTATGGTGTGAATACCATTAGTTCACAGGGTTTAGTTATGAATGGAGACTTCAGAGTGATTTACAGTGAGGATGTTGCTCATTATAAGGAGCATCTATCTTTAAACTCAAAGAGAAGGTTCTTCTCTTGCCAGGGTTGCTGAATGTTTGTGTGTGTTCTGGTGTGACCAGTACTCACGGTGGAGGCTGTTCTGTTGAACCTGTTTCAGCTGGTCATTGAGACACTGTTTGTCAGGAATGAGCCTGCCTAGCCACTGCTGGGAGTCCTGAGGGAGACACCACAGTGAAGGAGGGTCATCTTGACGCTCTTTGTAGTGGAACAAAACTGAGGCATGAAAAATTATGCATGATGCTATTGCGATGCAAAAGTTGTCACCAAAAAAGCCAAAACCCCAAATCTTTTTTTATGTTAGTTTTTTTAAGCCATTGTGACTTTTATGATGGTGAACATAGTAATCGATGGTATTTTGTCACTATTACTGAACGGTGTACTACAGGAGACACAACTATAAAATCCTAAACCTAAGTAAGAGCTAACGCCACACTGGATGTATGAAGCTCCGTCTGGGAATGTGAATGTTGATGGCTGTGTCCAAGACAGGGTCTTCTCATACGCTTACACTACATACCATGGCCTTATAAGTCTTATAGTCTTATGGTATAATAAGTCTTACAGTATAACGCCATGGTGTGTGGTGCACTTCATATATATATATACAGTATATATATAACATCACTCATTACAACTCTCATACTCAACCATGGCTCTGGCTAAAGACAAAAACTACACCAAAGCTGGTGTGGACAATGTCCACAGAGATAACACGTTCCCACTCCTTCCTAGAACTCTAGGAAGTGTTATCAGTGTTTAAATTCAAGTTGAAACAGGGGGTTTGCTTACACTTAAAACTTGGTTAGAATGATGACATGTTGATGTACACCAAAACCTGTTTACTTAACTGCCAATTCTAAAATGGGCACAGTTTTACACTCCTGATTCACTATCTGTCCATTTGTGGCCATCTCCATGATTTCAAGGTATTGTCATTGAAGAGAGTCGATAGCAGTAGGTGCAGGCTGGTTTGAATGTCTCCTGTTTGCATTGTGCATTCAGCCAACCTGCAGCTGCTGTTGCAGCAGAGTGATCTCAGCGATGCGGGTCTCCCTGGTCTGATTGGTCTGCTCCACCTCTCTGCGCTGAGCAGACAGTCGAAACCGGACATCCTGCAGTTTCCCCTCCAGCTGAGACTTCTTATCATTCTGGGGGAGATACGATGAGGATCAGTGTAAACTACAAACATTTCATCATTTCATGGTAAAATGTGTGGTCAATGCAAAAGCTGTGAGCAGCACAGGACACACTCTCCAACAGTGTGTCCCACCTACAGGTCTTATGTAGCCAGTTCGCCTCAATGCTTTCTGTTGAACTAATCCCCTTCAGCATCATTAGTGATATCAATAATGAAGTTGAAAATGGAAGAATCTGAGGTATACTTCTTTTCCTGGTCTCAAAGATATTGATCAGCGCAGCATATATATATATATATATATAATATTCACCAATTCAACACATTCAACTTTTTTGTCAGAAAGATGGAGCCATATTGGGGGCTGTTTGTAAAACAGAGAAAACTAAGTAACTCCTGCAGCCTGCTGCTGTGCCCTTGGGGCACCAGCCGCCCTGGTTGGGAATCACTGCTCTGCGTGTGTGCGTGTGCGTGCGTGCGTGCGTGCGTGCGTGCGTCTATGTAGAGCGTACCAGGGCTTCCAGTTCAAACTCCAGGGTCTTCCTCCTGGCCCTGAGCAGGACGATGCTCTCCTGCTCGCGGTTCCTCTGGGTCAGCAGCTCCTGCCGGCGCTGCCGCTCCCACTCCAGCTGCCGCTGGCGCTCCAGCTCACGCTTGGCAGCCTGGACACACACAGCGGCGTTAGACATACATATAGCACATAACACTAACACCACATACATATAGCACATAACACTAACACCACATACATATAGCACATAACACTAACACCACATACATATAGCACATAACACTAACACCACATACATATAGCACATAACACTAACACCATATAGCACATAACACTAACACCACATACATATAGCACATAACACTAACACCACATACATATAGCACATAACACTAACACCACATACATATAGCACATAACACTAACACCACATACATATAGCACATAACACTAACACCACATACATATAGCACATAACACTAACACCACATACATATAGCACATAACACTAACACCACATACATATAGCACATAACACTAACACCATATAGCACATAACACTAACACCACATACATATAGCACATAACACTAACACCACATACATATAGCACATAACACTAACACCACATACATATAGCACATAACACTAACACCACATACATATAGCACATAACACTAACACCACATACATATACCACATAACACTAACACCACATACATATAGCACATAACACTAACACTACATACATATACCACATAACACTAACACCACATACATATAGCACATAACACTAACACCACATACATATAGCACATAACACTAACACTACATACATATACCACATAACACTAACACCACATACATATAGCACATAACACTAACACCACATACATATAGCACATAACACTAACACCATATAGCACATAACACTAACACCACATACATATAGCACATAACACTAACACCATATAGCACATAACACTAACACCACATACATATAGCACATAACACTAACACCACATACATATAGCACATAACACTAACACCATATAGCACATAACACTAACACCACATACATATAGCACATAACACTAACACCACATACATATAGCACATAACACTAACACCATATAGCACATAACACTAACACCACATACATATAGCACATAACACTAACACCATATAGCACATAACACTAACACCACATACATATAGCACATAACACTAACACCACATACATATAGCACATAACACTAACACCATATAGCACATAACACTAACACCACATACATATAGCACATAACACTAACACCACATACATATAGCACATAACACTAACACCACATACATATAGCACATAACACTAACACCATATAGCACATAACACTAACACCACATACATATAGCACATAACACTAACACCATATAGCACATAACACTAACACCACATACATATAGCACATAACACTAACACCACATACATATAGCACATAACACTAACACCACATACATATAGCACATAACACTAACACCACATACATATAGCACATAACACTAACACCACATACATATAGCACATAACACTAACACCACATACATATAGCACATAACACTAACACCACATACATATAGCACATAACACTAACACCACATACATATAGCACATATACATCACTAACACCACATACATATAGCACATATACAACACTAACACCACATACATATAGCACATATACAACACTAACACCACATACATATAGCACATATACATCACTAACACCACATACATATAGCACATATACAACACTAACACCACATACATATAGCACATATACAACACTAACACCACATACATATAGCACATATACAACACTAACACCACATACATATAGCACATATACAACACTAACACCACATACATATAGCACATATACAACACTAACACCACATACATATAGCACATATACAACACTAACACCACATACATATAGTACATACACAACACTAACACCACATACATATAGCACATATACAACACTCAGTACGTTTACATGCAGCAAGAAATTCGAATTTCTGATTGGATCAGATAATGACATGCGTAAGACCGGATCACTTGTCCGAGTATACATGCCGTTCAGAGAATCGGATTAACAGCCGGAGCGTGGCTGACTCCAGACGCTATGTGGCGCTGCGCATGCGCAGAATGCAAAATCCGATTCAGATCCGATTGCTGAGTATACATGCCGTTAAAAGTCAGACTTTGAACGAATTATCTAGGTGTTGTTATCCGATTTTGAGATGTCCGAAGTAGGTCGGATTAAGGTGTTTACATGCACTTTAAAAGTCAGAACGATGTCTTATACGATTAGAAATTTGAATTTCTTGCTGCATGTAAACGTACTGACTAACACCACATACATATAGCACATATACAACACTAACACCACATACATATAGCACATATACATCACTAACACCACATACATATAGCACATAACACTAACACCACATACATATAGCACATATACAACACTAACACCACATACATATAGCACATAACACTAACACCACATACATATAGCACATATACAACACTAACACCACATACATATAGCACATATACATCACTAACACCACATACATATAGCACATAACACTAACACCATATACATATAGCACATATACAACACTAACACCACATACAGTACATATACAACACTAACACCACATACATACACTACATACATATACAACACTACCACCACATACATATACCACATACATATACAACACTAACACCACATACATACACTAAATATATATACAACACTAACACCACATACATACACTACATACATATACAACACTAACACCACATACATATACCACATACATATACAACACTAACACCACATACATACACTACATACATATACAACACTAACACCACATACATATACCACATACATATACAACACTAACACCACATACATACACTTCATACATATACACCACTAACACCACATATACCACATACATATACAACACTAACACCACATACATACACTTCATACATATACACCACTAACACCACATACATACACTACATACACAACACTAACAGCTCTGCACTGTGCTATCCCCACCTCCCACACACTACACGATTCTGTGTCAGTCGCTGTCCTTTAATGCCGTCAGCGGCTGTTATCTGACGATAACAACGATGCAATTTATGTGATTCTATCTATGTAACAACCTTGAAATGTTGTACATGCTGTAAGTGATTCCTTTTTCAATTAAAAATCTCCTCCCAGGTGGGACATGTTTCGCCAGACATAATAGTGTTACAAACTATGTTAGAAACAAGCTCTTCTCCCCCTCATCCTCTGCACACTCTCTTACATTTAGGGCGTTTTGCAGATGCTTTTATCCAGAGCGACTTACAATACGTACATTTGTCAGAAGCTCAAGCTCTCTCTCTCTCTCTCTCTCTCTCTCTCTCTCTCTCTCACCTCTCTGCGCTCTATCTCCTTGCGTCGCTCCTCCTCCCTCTGTCTCTCCAGCTCTCTCTGTTTCTCCAGCTGCTTCTCAAGCTCCTGCTGTCGTCTCCTCTCCTGCTCCAAACGCTCACGCTCCTGAGAAAACATTTAATTCAATCCATTTTTTCCTTCAGCTCAATAAATACATTGGAAAACATTGCATTTCAAAAAGCAACTTATGATGATCCATTATGGAATAAACTACTGTATATATTTCACATTGAACATAAAATCCGGCCAACAGTTAAATCGAACGCAACTGGACTTAGATTTGTCTGTGAAGACGTTTCGCCTCTTATCCAAGCGGCTTCATCAGTTCGTAACGCATCAGTCTGACTAGTCCGCACTAGTCTGACAGACAGTGGATTAAAAATGACCTGGATGAATGAGAACATTCATAGATTGAACATAAAAGCTCTAAAAACTAACTTCAATTACACTTTTTGGCACATTTCAGGTATTAAAAAAACAAAAGAGCGTATAGATAGTAGCAGGGAAAGAGGACCAATACTACCACTACTGTAGTACCACTGTACTTTATTTTGAAAGGGTTCCCCACCTTCCTCTCCTGCTCCTCTCTCTCCAGTGCTGCCAGTCTCTCCTGCTCTTTCCTCTGCAGCTCCAACAAGGCCTGGCGCCTCTTCTCCAGCTCCAGGTTCCCTCGCTCAAAGTTCTCCCTCTTCTTGTCCTCAAACGTCACTAGAGAGAAAGGAAAGGACATGATGAAGGGATGGATGGAGGAAAGACTGAAGACGGTACTGACAGTGTTCAAATGCATAAATGTACTTCAAATGTACGTATGTACTGGTGGAAAATAAAACACAAGCATAATGAATAAGAATAATAAGACACGTGGTAATCAGACTTTAGACTAGCAGCCCAAACATAACAAACTCATCCACCAGCATGGTGTAGTGGGTGGGCCTTCCAGGAGTGACCAATCACCTGGTAGTTTCTTATCCTGGTTGACCTCCGCCTCCTCCTCAGCCTCCTCCGGGACACTTTTCTGGTCCGACTGCACGCTGTCGCTGCGCACGCGCCTGAAACACCACAGAGCTTCAGGGGCTGACAGCAGACCTCCTGCTGGACTGTCTCACATTCACACTGTACTGTCTCACATTCACACTGCACTGTCTCACATTCACACTGTACTGACAGCAGACCTCCTGCTGTACTGTCTCACATTCACACTGTACTGTCTCACATTCACACTGTACTGTCTCACATTCACACTGTACTGACAGCAGACCTCCTGCTGTACTGTCTCACATTCACACTGTACCGTCTCACATTCACACTGTACTGTCTCACATTCACACTGTACTGTCTCATATTCACACTGTACTGTCTCATATTCACACTGTACTGTCTCATATTCACACTTTACTGTCTCACATTCACACTGTACTGTCTCATATTCACACTGTACTGTCTCACATTCACACTGTACTGTCTCATATTCACACTGTACTGTCTCACATTCACACTGTACTGTCTCATATTCACACTGTACTGACAGCAGACCTCCTGCTGTACTGTCTCACATTCACACTGTACTGTCTCACATTCACACTGTACTGTCTCATATTCACACTGTACTGTCTCACATTCACACTGTACTGTCTCATATTCACACTGTACTGTCTCACATTCACACTGTACTGTCTCACATTCACACTGTACTGTCTCAAATTCACACTGTACTGTCTCACATTCACACTGTACTGTCTCACATTCACACTGTACTGTCTCACATTCACACTGTACTGTCTCACATTCACACTGTACTGTCTCTTATTCACACTGTACTGTCTCACATTCACACTGTGCTGTCTCACATTCACACTGTATTGTCTCACATTCACACTGTACTGTCTCACATTCACACTGTACTGACAGCAGACCTCCTGCTGTACTGTCTCACATTCACACTGTACTGTCTCATATTCACTGTACTGTCTCACATTCACACTGTACTGTCTCACATTCACACTATACTGTCTCACATTCACACTGTATTGTCTAACATTCACACTGTACTGTCTCACATTCACACTGTACTGACAGCAGACCTCCTGCTGTACTGTCTCACATTCACACTGTACTGTCTCACATTCACACTGTACTGTCTCACATTCACACTGTACTGTCTCACATTCACACTGTATTGTCTCACATTCACACTGTACTGTCTCACATTCACACTGTACTGACAGCAGACCTCCTGCTGTACTGTCTCACATTCACACTGTACTGACAGCAGACCTCCTGCTGTACTGTCTCACATCCACACTGTACTGTCTCACATTCACACTGTACTGACAGCAGACCTCCTGCTGTACTGTCTCACATTCACACTGTACTGTCTCACATTCACACTGTACTGTCTCACATTCACACTGTACTGTCTCACATTCACACTGTACTGTCTCACATTCACACTGTACTGACAGCAGACCTCCTGCTGTACTGTCTCACATTCACACTGTACTGTCTCATATTCACACTGTACTGACAGCAGACTGCTCGCTGTACTGTCTCACATTCACACTGTACTGACAGCAGACTGCTCGCTGTACTGTCTCACATTCACACGCCACCATCAGCATTATTATCAGGCCTCGCTAGATGTTTCAAATCAAAACGTGTAATAATATGATATATTCAATCATCTAGGGTTCTTCAGGATCTGGATTTCCATGTTGGCAATTCCACACATTAATTGTAGCAATGGGAATAAAGGGATTGCAGCAAAGATAGCAATGTTTTGTCAATGTGATCTGTCGCCCACAATATGATGTACGCCTGTATGATTTCTTTCTTTATGATTTTTCATTTTCATCACGATTTTGCACAATTTTCTAAACACCTATTTGGACTACTAAACCCATGTGTCTTCTGAAACCTGTAGGCTACAGTGAGGCTCTACTGTAACCGAGTCAGACTCTGAGCCATGAGGGGACCCGAAAGCCGCTGGTGATAAAATGTGATTCTACAGTGATCTCCACTGGTGCCGATCCAGACAGGGAAAGATGCACACTGGGAATGTCTTTTTTTTTGTTACTGGTAAATGTGGTGCTCTCAGGTGAAATCAACCTCTGTGAATAGTTCCACACAAATGCAACACACACCTTGATGATCTCCCCTACCACTGCACAAATGCTACCATTATCTATAATCTATTCCACACAGAGCTGCACATCCAGGTGAGAAGGGAGCTCACCTGAAGGTGGGAGGTAGGTAGTCTGGGGGTAAGACGGGTGGGAGAGGGAGTCCCGACATGGCCATGTCGATGAGGTGCATGGCTAGGATGAACTCCTCAGCCGTCAACTTGCCATCCTGGTCAATGTCTGACAAACTCCTGCGGGGGGGGGGGGGGGGGGTTTCATACTCATTCAAAGCTGACCAAACATGACAAAGAGGTTGGTAACAAACAAACCATTAAATACTAATGATCTTGAAATCTTGAAATTGTTTAGAGAACGTGTGTTATTCAAAAGATTGTAATTTATGGAAGCAACATCTATCCTGTAGCATGAGGGTTGTGGAGTCTGGGATGTTCCAAATAAACAGGAAAAAAGAAATACAGAATCTTCCACAACATGCAGCACTTTAGGTCTTAAAATGTTTTATGTTATTACAAAAATTCCCTCGCATGCATTTTGATACCGTCAAATGTGTGTCGTGTGTGCAGTGCAATGGAAGTAGGAACAATATTTGTGCAGTGCAGAACTGTGTGTGTGTGTGTGTAAGGTTGACTGAAACTGACCATATAGAAGCTAGCTGGGTCTGAGGAAGACTGGATTGCATGAGAATGGTACGAGCTTGAGGACCTGAAAACGCACACGTACGCACGCACACACACACAAACACACGCACACGACCCGTTTCTTAGAAGGGATTCATACGAGTTCAGAGTACAGTGGCAGTGTGTGTGTACAATAATGTTTGTGAGTAAATAAGCAGGCAGCAGTCATTCACCAGTGAGGTGTCCGCTCATCATCTTGTCGTGGGAGTTGAAGAGCTGTCTGTATTTTAGCCTGGAGGACTGGGGAACGGCCCAATCAGGGGGCGGCGTCTGAGCACTGGGCGGGACAATGGGAGACCTTAAGTACTCATACACACCTTCAAATAAACCCACTGAAATACCAAGAGAGACTACATGTACAACACACACCAAGAATATCTTTTCACAATGTGTTTTCATACCAATATTAGACAAACCAACGCTAATATTCAGCAGATGACTACAATAAACTAAACACGGAATTATGCAAAACAATTTTTTTTACGTTTCTTAGCAGATGCATAGCCAGAATAGTCATACATATCCAGAAGGCAAAAGGCCAAGTGTTGTTCATATGAGATAAATGTTCAGCACGGAGTAAAGCGTCGTCCCGCAGCCCCTGTTGATGTGATGCACTGTGTTACCTGGCAGCGTCCACAGACTGGCCCTTCTGGAGCTTGCTACTGGAGCGGCTGAAAGACGACGACTTGTTGACCGAGGAGCCTGGGAGACAGAGGGCAGCGCGGTGAGAACCACCACCATGCTCACCTGGCTGTCACCGGGTTACCATGCAGTGCTGGGAAAGGACAGGCAAGCTGCTCTCTGAGAGCAGCTGCTGTGCTTCACAATGTGTCGCCACGCACACACTCTTTGTTCAGCGCTTCGGCTGCATGCTCCTTCAATATTATCTCGGTACATACCTGAATGTTACCTGTAACATTCAACCATACGTAGTGACTTTCATCATTATGGACAGTCACAATATAAAAAAGGAGAATACATTGACCTTTGTATGAAGGATACGGTTTGAAGTGCATGCTATGATGGATGTGTGTGCGCATTTTACCTGGATGAGAGAAGCCTGTGATTGGCTGAATCATGCCGCTGGGAGGAGGAGCCCCATTGGCAATGGGCGGGGGCAGGGGAGGCGGAGCCGAGGAGACGAGGGGCGGGGACACCCCGACCGGGAGCGGGGGGAGGGGCAGGGGGGGGACACCGGGCAGGCCTGCTGTGATGGAAGCCATGGGAGGCATGCCTACCAGGTGGGGAGAAGTGGGCAGAAACAGGAGGAGACTCAAACACACTGCAAGCTTTTCAGACTCCAACTGCTGTGGTCCCAGACATTGTACTAGCCTCAAAATGTCTGCCTTTCTGGACCCATTGTCCCAACTGAGGACCATGTCTTGGGTCTTGTACTGTTTTTTTTTCATCTGATCTGACTTTAAGAGCTCGCATATAATTTAATCTTGTTTAGGTAAATCTATGTATTGTTTATTGTCTAAAGTCAGGTTTTTTTATTGCACTCCTCTATCCCCTTGTACTGCTGGTCACTGTAAATTTCTCCTAAGGGGGATTAATAAAGAAATATCTTATCTTATCTTATCTTAGTTTTATTTGTTATTCATGCTTAAAACCATGCTTTTTAATAGCGTTTAATGTTGGCCTGGACATTTAAGAGTATAACTATAATAAATGGTTATATAATTTAACAGGACTTTGGTAAATAGCAAAACAGAAGATTATGCATAATTGGTCATTTGTAATGCTGTTTAACTAAAAAGTAATGTGCATTACATTTATGGTGGCTAAACACATAGCATGGACCTCATGCACAGAGCATAAGAGAACCCATGGATGCACATTAGAAAGGGTGTGCAGCAGGCTAGTGATCGCTCATCAGCATAAATATGATCCCACTAATACGTTCAGCTCAACAGAAATGGAAACATGGGCCATGTGTCAGGGAGACAGGGCAACATCTCCATTCAATTAGCAATGCATTATTAAGTTTCAAGGCCATTTGGAAGTTGTCTGTTCTTGCTGATAACATTGGAAACATGCTTTACGAAAAACTATCATAACATTTCCAATAAACAATGGGTGTGCTCAACAGCACCCATAAAGAGCGACAAACCCCTTTATGAATTGGTACAAGTTTGTATTTGTTGCAAATGATGCAATAAAGGCAGTTGGATGCATAGGACACAACAGGGGTTTAGCATCACACATCATATTGGTCTCATGCAGACTTACCAAAGGCAGTCTGTGGGGGAATGGTCAGTGGGGGCTTCATGCTGGGGGGCAAGCTGGGGGGCAGAGGGTGACCCTGGAGTTTCAGCTTGATGAGTTTCATGGCTATAGAGAACTCATAGATGTCCATGCGGCCGTCACTGTTCATGTCAGCCAGAGCCCTGCGCACACACAAACACACTTTATGAAGTGCTACATCAATATTTAACATGTAACTGACTCACTTAGCAGCAGACACATTTGTCCCAGACATTGGCAAATGAGAACAATCAAGGCATATGATCACCATTTGAGCAGTGAAAAACTAGTACTATACTAGTTCAAATAAACAGGACAGCAGTTATGTTGTGTTACAGTGTCAAATATATAAACATAAAATGAGTGCAATTGCTCTAATGCTCATGCTCAATTACAAGCATTGCTAAAAGGCATATTTGAAACTTCACAAAATAAACATAGACCTGATCACCTTTGATGATTTTAATGGAAGTAAAAACATGCAGTGATGACCTTTTAAAAATGGATCATTACAGGTCATCTAACTCACCAGATTTGGGCCAGGATGGGAGGGGGCAGTCCAGACTGGAGGAAGAAGTTCCTGGCCTGGTCCCCTGCGGAGTGACATCAACAGAGTGTTGGAAAAGGTGATGCAACACCAGGCATGGTGCTACCATCCAACAGTAATGATTAATACCGGAGGAGAGAATAATAGGAACTAGAACATGTAATTCCAGGCAAGGAATTACTTGTGCATAGGAATACTTGTAGTCACAGAGTTATACAATAATTCAGGTGGGGAGGTTGAGGTGGGGATCAAACTGCCAACCCTCCGAATAGTGGCCAACCCGCTCTACCTACTGAGCTATGACGCCCAGTTTACAGCTGGAGAGCAATTAGCAGAGTCAAACGAAACAATTGGAAAGCCAGGCTGAATGTTATCTCTATGAGAGCACAGCCATACGGAAGCAGACCTTTGTAATACAGTTTGAATGAAATCTCGAGGTTCAGTCGTTTAGCCTCCATTATTTGCACAAATTTGGTGTGAAGAATAATATGTCAAAAATCAATATCTAAATGTGCATTCCTATGCACAATGAGGAAGATGGTCATCTCTAGTGTATTATGTGTGCGTACCTCACTGAGTGCTGAGCATTACCTGTGATATAACCTCCAGCAGGGGCAAGGCTGTGGAACTGCTGGTCATGTTTGGCCCTCTCATCCACTGAGATCATAAACACATCTGATACTGGACCTAACACACACACACACACACACACACACACACACACACACACACACACACACACACACACACACACACACACACACACACACACACACACACACACACACACACACACACACACACACACACACACACACACACACACACACACACACACACACACACACACACACACACACACACACACACACACGGTGAGAGAGAGAGAAACAAAGAGAGGAAGTGTGACAAAATGCTCTGTGTCTACAGTTCACATCCAGGAGACAGATTCACGGGAAAGTGGCCCCATTAGAATGAGCAGCATTGAGTCACCAGTGGAAACAGTTTGCAGTTAAATGAATGAATGAATGAATGAATGAATGAACGAATGAATGACAAATTACAATCATGTTTTTTGTTGTTGCTTAATCTATCAAGAAGGGCACAATTTTCATTCGTCCGGTTGTAGATAGAAGGTCCCATCTGGCCATGAACATTTAATGATTAAGTTGAACATATAGGGTGCAATGACCTAGAGATAAGAGCAATCCAATCTGCAAAAATCAGAAACCGAAAAATAACAGGGCACCCGTTTGGTAGAGAGCAGTGTGTCTGCTGACATGACTGTATGATTCTTAACATCATACTCTAAATCTAACCGACTGGGCATATGTAGTGGGTAGATAGTGTACAGTCTGCCGTTGCAATGTTGTCAGACACTCAAAGATGTATAAAACTCCCACATTGACATGATAATCACATCTTCATTCTGGGCAGTTTAATGTTAATGTCATATTCCAACCCTTGATACTGTGAACAAATGCATTGCCATCCATTTAGATGGTACAAAATGAGGCAAGAGAAGGAGACAGGCATGCAGCAAAACCAACCTGCAAATGTGGTAGGGAACTGTGCCATGGTTCAGTCAGTCTTCAGATAGGCTACACCTAAAACAAAGAAGGACAACAATGGATTAGGTGCTTAATGCCGCAAATGACCTGGAATCTAATTCATACACCACTGGAGTGATGCCATGCTGACACTGTTAGATTCATATGACGAGGAGCTACTTTGAAGATCTGGTGGTGGCACAATATGTTTATTTAAGATAAAAGATTAACAGTGGTTCAGAACATTAGTCTCTTATGCTTTGTGCACACCATGGTCTGGATAAATTCAAACCCAACAGGTTGGATAACAACGTTTTAGGCACACTGCAAGAAATGTTGATGGGAATTCACAGCCCAAACACCGCCAGCCCCCTAGAGCAGCCTTCTCCAGCCATTGGTGGGGGCACGTCAGTCAGGGTTCTAAAACAAGTGGCCCTGAGAGATTTCGAGGGATTCCCAGTCATGGGTCAGCAAATAAAGTTTGCGTCCCATTTTGAGCATTAGCTCTTATCTTAGCTTTTGGAATTAACACGGTGACGTCAATTTTGGAGCTATCGGCACAAAACTAGCCGCTACCTGCCTGCCTCATTAAAGGTCCTGGCTCATTCTCTAATGGAATGGTGATTGAATGAAGATTGCAACATTTTGATTTCCGCATAAGCCGGCCATCATTTATGCAATCACAATTATTTTCGAAGATTTTAATCAGACACATCCATTGAGCATGTGTCCCAAATTGTGTGTAATTTGCACCTGTGGTTTTTTAGAAGACATGCTTTTACGCTCTCCAAAAGTTTCACTGTACAGAGAAATTGTGGATAATATAAGAATCATGGTGCAAATATTTTGAGTATGCAAAATAAGGCTTGTCGTTTTGGGCCATGGGGGCAGCTAGGCTGAGCGTTTAACCGTGACAGCTAATTATAGCGCCCCCTATGGGCCAAGTGGGACCAACAGTTTGGAGTCTCTTACCAGGAATACATATATTGTTGACAAATTTGAAAAATTATGCGCCATCAAAGGCTGAAATAAAGGCGTTACGATAAAAAATATAGTAGAGTAATAGCCTGTGGAATAACAATAGATATCCGCAAACACTCTTCGTGATAGTGCTCTCCGGAAAACCTAAAGGCCAGAAATCTATGAACATCTTCACAAAAGCTGTATGGGATTAGTTTTGTTTAGAACTAATTTACAGTATCTGAGAAGACACTAGAATATGAATATGATTCAAGTCTGAACAATCAACTCCTCAGGTTATGGTACAGACAATCTGTTCAACTTCATTTGGCCTAACAAATACATAAAACTGGTAATCCTGCTTTTACTTCTGACTAGGTGTTAATCAACAATAAACACAGACTCAGTCAAACAGTGAATCCGTTAGCTGGAGTTTGAAAAGACTAAACAAAACAAAGCCCCCTCAGTACAGGTGATATGCCAACGCCACACAGCCCAAACTGATCATATCTGTCCGTTTACCTCAATCCAGCTTTTTGCTTCATTGTTCGCCGATGGATATTATTATGTAAAATTTGTACAATTACCAATTCATACAAAATGTGATCATCAGTAAAAACTTAACATGTTTTAATACAACACAATTAGAATTGCATGTGTTCCTAGATCATATTACACTTTATAGTTGCTAATGAACATTTTACATTACATTAACAAGCAATGCACTGCTATTTGCAGTAATGGTACCTGAAATGTAGTTCTTACGGATAACCTTTATTTTGGTGTATCACTGAAAAAAGACTTGGCAAGGATGAAGGGATCTGTACAGCTAGCTGACTTGACTGATAGTGTCTGGGATTGGCTTTTACTTCTGGAAACAAGCAATCCAGGCACATTTATTTATTTCCAGCATACTCAGTATGCAAGACCCTTCGTTCAAATACTCATTCAAAAACGCAGTGCATTCTCTCCTTCTACTGTTCCATGTTCTTTGCCTATTGAAGGGTGTGTGTGTGTGTGTGTGTGTGTGTGTGTGTGTGTGTGTGTGTGTGTGCGTCTGTGTGTGTGTGTGTGTGTGTGTGTGTGTACATGTGTGTGTGTGTGTGTGCGTCTGTGTGTGTGTGTGTGTGTGTGCGTGCGTGTGTGTGTGCGTGTGTGTGTGCGTCTGTGTGTGTGTTAGCCTTTGTTCCTCTGACCTAGTTTAACTGGTTACTTAGCACCCCCCTACCCTGATTAAAATCTCACACACACGAAATTGAGGTATACATAAGTTTTTTTTTTTGTGTTGATATTAATACAACAGACGAAGATGGTCATTCATTATGACTCGCATTCAGATCCCAACAAAAATTATTCATCTGTAATGAATGTCACTGTACTTCAGACTGTAGGAAATCTGACATCAAGTTGAACTCTCATTTCCACACTTAACTAGCCATGAATCCACCCATAGCTGCCCTGTCCTTGTCCTGGCTATTTGTGTTGTTGATGTAGGGCATCATGGAGATAATCATTATCAATATTACTAATACTGTTGATTATTTTCTAGTAATTGTCAACTTGTCAAATTGTCAAAAGCAAAATCACTATTCAATTTGTAGGGAGAGTTCACATTGTTACTATCTGGTGAAAACATCTTAGCTCATGACAGAAAATATGCCATTTTACACAACATTAACATTGTAAAGTAGGTTATATGAAAGGTGCCCCCCTAAGCTGTGAACCATATGAAATCACCACAGTCTGGCTGGATCAAGGCTTTAGCATGTACAGCTTTAGCATGTATTATGGTGTTTGTCTGCTAACAACCCCTATGGCAGATGTGGGTCTCCCGGACTGTCAGAGAGACAACACACAGCTTTTCAAACAGCTTGACATATCAAAACGGCCTAGGAGAATCTTATACCTTCTTTCTTTGTGGAATCCCCCTCCCTGTACACACAGATCTCCACAAATCATCTTCCTCACTGAATCGTCAATGGCCTGGTTTTGTAATTATGAAACTAGGCGTAGCAAGAGTGAGTCAGTAAACATCATGCTGTGTCATTTGTTTGGTGGACATAGCAGGAAAAGCCTATGAGCTGCTAGGAGGTACATAAACATGGGTTGAATTGCGTGTCTTAACCCCACTGCTCAAACTTTGAAGTAAATTCCTTACTGAGTTTGGCAACACATTGTTTTCTTCACTTTGGCAATTGAAGCCCTAGTTTAAAGTAACTTAACTCCAGCACCATAAAGCCCCCGGGAATCAATATTTCAAAGTTTTTGACGGATAGACTATGATGGTGTAATATACAAAGATATCCCCCACATCAGTACTATCCTCATACTCAACAATCACTCAAAGACACAACCAGCTCATTGCTTTATTACGCATCTCTCTATCTCGCTGTTCACATAACAATTTACATGTAGACCTTGTATGCCCCTCTTTCTCACCCAAAAACATTTGTTCCCGACACACACCCTCTGTCTCACCCCAACACATTCTCACCACATGGTTGTTAAGTGGCGAGACCTTTTGATTATCTAATACCCGCCCCACCCCCAAACCCACTGAAGTAGTTGTTGACAACTAGGAACGATGCATACCGTGAGAATATTGCCCATCCATGCACCTTTTCACTGTATACGTTCATTACATGATTGGATTTTTGAAATGCCATCAAATGCTAAAACATGGCCAACATCAGTGCTGCAGCTGGGGCTCGTGAAGAGAAACCACATTTGCATACCTTCACGTACAACGGATGTACAACTAACCGGAGATCTTTACATAGATTGTTGTAATTTAAAGCGATATTGCACTGATCTTAAATGTGTTGATATTGTACGTATTTGCGACAATTCCTCTATTGCACAAGAGCAAAATGTTAGATACAACTTGTGTGTCTGACAAATGCCTATCAATAGCTCTGGATGTGAATGTACCAGCCATAAGCTACGTGTTGGTCCATTGCCTTGTGGAACATACATCCACACTGTTGTGTTGAAGGTGTTCCTGTGTTGTACCCCCCAGCCAGGGGAAGGCTCCCCTAGCTGCCACACTGAGGACCAGCCTTACAGCACCAGCACTGCTGATGCTGTGATTTAGCCTGCTGGTCCTGTTCACAGCAGTCTTTCAGCAGTCTTAAGCTGTATTAACGAGCTATTCATTTTATTCAGACTAATTAGACCATTACAAAAAACTGTAATATAACCTATGTGGTACTACAGAGGACAACATGAGCAACTATCCGTGATAACGCCATGGATACAACAGATTAATGAAGCTATCAGGCTAGCTGTCCAGACCAGAAGCTAACGTCAGCTCGTTAGCCCGCTCAGGGACATTCTCCCACATCATATATTTTATATTCTGCTCTTACCTCATAGTCCAATTTCCATTCTATTAATTGATTAAAGTAGATCCCTGTGCAATTATGTAGCACTACAATCTATAACCTTCTAATACTTGGCCTTTAATTCACTAAAGCCCTCTCCTGTGAATATCTCTGATCCGAAATCCCGACCGAGGGAGAGTTGGAAAATGGGGTAATGTTTGAGGGATATCGCGAGATTTCAACAGAATTAATATAGAAATGGCAATTGGTTCTTTATCGCGAGATGTTTGGTTAGAATAACATTTCAAGTCCACATTATTAAAAAAACAAAAAAAACAAATCACAGATGCACATAAAGACAATGTCTATTCATTCATTCATTCATAGTTGGCCGCAAACTGTGCTATACACATGATATTCAATCACCTCTTACAAGCCCATTGCGTCTTAGTGATGAAGCACAAATGGAATGAAAGGTAAATGGGTATACAAACAAGGTTTTGGAATTTAAACTAAGGCATTTTTTATACTAATGTCAATTTCACAATGTATGATTGATTGGCTTGATTTAGCATTTTGTTGCAAAGAGTAATACAGTCGCTCCAGCAGTTGGCGGCGTTGCAGCCAATTTTATACAGTGTTTCATAGTTAGTCCAAACCAATGAAGAAGACAGAAACCGAAGATAAACAGGAACACACACAGATGGGAGGTGAGACGTCGCGCTTCACCTGAAGAACATAAAATCGTATGTCTGGCGCTTACAACGTGCAAGAGCGTACCATATTTCATCGGCTTTCCGTATAGTATAGGTTGTATAGGCTCTATAATTATAGGCTAACGTGTACAAATATGAAGGGTTTGTACTGCCGACCCGGACAGACTGATGCTGAGACGAGGTTTGTTATTCAAGAGATGGTGAGTTGGGAGTTTTATCGTTCAGGTTATGCGTGCATGATTCTGCATTATGGGCTTGAATGCATTAATTGCTATGTTATTGGGTAGATTAATGAAACCAAGGAAATGAAAAAGAAACCATTTATTTCAGGTGACTTAATCTGGCATTATCTGCTGTCCAATAAGTGAGCATTGCTGTCTACTAATATGGGATGGTTTTCAGCCTCATTTAAAGAATTCTGAGCGCAAATGGATGTAATATGCTACATCTTAAAGTACAAATCAGCCAATCAATGTAAGCATATGTATACAAAAGACTACCGCTGTTCAATTGTACATTGAACAGCGGTAGTCTTATTTTTTATTTGAGCATATTTTCCTCAGTCTTTATAGTTGCCCAACTAAGACAAACATCTGTCTGCCGGCTTGCTGTCTGTTTTTCTCTCTTTCTTTTTGTCTGTCTGTCCCAAGTCTCTTCCAGACAGTATAAACAGTCATCATGTCAGGGTACAGATGAAGGCCTGTGGACTAAGCCCTCTGGACCTCAAGGTAACTGATGATAATGGCTTCTATATAATCCATCCACCCACATATCACCTATTCCTATAAAGAGACATGGAGGGGCATTCTGAACGTCTGTCTATTGGGATTGCCTCACACTTCCTGCTAAACCTCCAGAGATTTCCCTAACTCTCCATTGTATACAGTGTTAAAACTGTTGTAGCAATACCTTTATCATTGTTTATCATCATCATCATCAAACAAAAAATCCCATGATGCATTGTGACATACAAGAACTGATACATTGTATTGGTGAAAATGATTGCACCACTTGTGACTTGAATGCATGACAAGAAAGTTGCCATCCAGTTTGTAACGTTGATAATCCGGCAGATGCAAAGGCCAGAGGTTGAGTAATCATTGTTCTTGCCTCATTGGGCAATATATAGTGACTTCAAAGTCATTTGTTTAAATTACAATCTTCAAAATTGGCACTTTGTCTTCTTTAAAGAGGATATAAATATAAAGGACAAGAATATACAATGTTTGTGCTGAAATACCTCTAGATGGCAGCCTGCACTACGTTCTAAAGATCTTGGGAACGGCTACTGAATGCTAGATTGTGAACCACACAGGCATCATGTCATCATGTCAAAGTTTAAGGCTGCTCTAAGACTTTTAGGTTATCAATCAAGTGATTCTGTTATGAATTAATGAACAGATGTTTGCATATATATATATATATATATATATATATATATATATACAGAATATATATTCTGTATATAGATATCAATATACAGATATATAGCTACAGTATATAAATAGCTGTAAGACATAACCTGATAATTAAATTAACTGAAACCCAGGAATCAGTATAACATGTCAAATTTCAGAGACTGCTAAAGGACTAGTGACTTGTCCTTTAGCCTTGTCCTTGGGCTTGAGGCTGATCGTTAACTTTGCCTCCTTTTGCTTTTCTTAGATGTCTTTGCATTTTTTATTTTGTATTTACAAATGTATTGGATTTACACAATTTCAGTTTTATCCATATACTGTTTTTATACTTATCTGTATTGATCATTGCTTCAGAATGTAAATGTATTATTTTTAGAATATTTTTATTATTATTTATTTAATATTTTTTTCTATTGATAACTGTCCTTAAATGTTTCAAATTCGACAATAGTTGTTTACTGCTGAAGAGAATTCTATAATAGGGTTTTACAAATGTGAAACCCTATTATAGCCCAGAATTCTCTGGGCTATAAGATATTGTCAAATGACAATATCTTTCCATTTTCCCGTCTGTTTCCAGTTGCTAGGCGACCTAGGTATCCAGAGGGATTTGATTCCGGTTGGTCGAGAAGTTGCAGGGGTAATCTTGCAAGGTGACACTTTCTTTTCTTTGTCATTGCAAATTCAAATACAAGTACAGTCTGAAAGTGCAATGTAACATCTCTACAGATGTAATAGGGTGGGTTATAAAAAAAAAAAAGGGGTGCAGTAGTCATTGCATATTATATGACTATATTAACAAAAATATAGGTGGAAATGTTTAGATTTTTTTGTGTGATTTTTTTTTAAAGTTATTATGTAAAAAGTTGGCATGATTTGGCAAGGATGCTTTGTGTTCTCTGTGTTCTGAAGTTGGCCCCGGGGTGTCGTTCTTCCAGCCAGATGATGAAGTTGTAGGTGAGGAAGGCTCGTCTCCTTCAACCAGCATTCACAGAATTCACAACATCGCAGGCACTCATATGGAGAAATGTACAGCATGGCCCAGAGAAATCATGCTGTTAGTAGTGTTTTATAGCAATATGGCTTTGCAGGATTTGGAATTGTTTATTTTGGGCAAAGCAGGACTTCCTATACCCTCACATGACCGACTGAGTTATGTGCTTTTATCAGCGCTTTGACCATTTTGGACCCATGCAACATTCAGACTTTTAACTTTTTACTGAACTTCCCTTTATATCTTTCCTAAAAGTGCTCTACAATGCATAATGAAAACAGCTTGCTCATTGTGGGAATCGTTGGGTCTCTGTAAGTAACATCATAAAGAGCTCTGGTCTAGACCTGCTCTATATGGATAGTGTCTTGAGATAACTTCTCTTACGAATTGACACTATATAAATAAACTTCAATCGAAATGTACAGGGTGATGCAATGTGGCATGCCAGCGTCTTTGCTTAATTTGTTGTGCTAGGTATTTGCCTATTCAGCGATAAGTGGAAACTCAATTCAAAACAATATTTTTTACATTATTCACTTTATATCAGCCTTCCTATCTTGAATATGTTGATATGAATCAATATGTTTCCTCTGGGCATGTGTGTTTTCCTATTTGCATGTGGCTGTTGCAGTCCTTATTTGTGATTTTATAAATGCAATGCTGTCTTTTCCCAGGTATTCTGCCTTTGGACTATCCCTGCTCTGGACTTTGTGATGTCATCGATGTAGATGAACATCTTCTTGGTAATCCATGCAGACACATGCGCATGTAGCCATGCCAGACCTGCCAACCTTGAAGAAATGTTATGAGTACACACATGCCCCCAACATCCCCCAGGCCCCCGCCTACACCCGACAGAGACCTAACAGTCAGGTCTCTCACTGTCTCACTGTCTCACAGGTGGGCCACGGTGGAGCGTATATTGGCGGTGGGCGGTCGGGTGGGCGTGGGGGATGTTGGGGGCATGTGTGTACTCAGTAAATGTCTTCAAGGTTGGCAGGTGCTTTTCTAGCTTAAAGTCATAACTAATTAAATGAATATATCTATAGAGAGATTAGATACACTGAAATAACGTTAATTTTATTCTAAGCAAACCACTATTAATCTTGTATGTGTATGGGTGCATGCATGTCTTTTTTTTTTTACAGTGCACAAGCCAGAGAAGCTGAGCTGGATATGTGCTGCAGGAGCAGCACGTGATGGTGTGCGTGCCTACACAGCACTGCACACACACGCTCGCATGGCGGCTGGACACACACTCTTGGTCATGGACGGAGCCAGTGTATGATGACAACTGTGTGTGTGTGTGTGTGTGTGTGTGTGTGTGTGTGTGTGTGTGTGTGTGTGTGTGTGTGTGTGTGTGTGTGTGTGTGTGTGTGTGTGTGTGTGTGTGTGTGTGTGTGTGTGTGTGTGTGTGTGTGTGTGTGTGTGTGTGTGTGTGTGTGTGTGTGATTAACCTATTAACCTAGCTCCTTTTTTCCTCAGACATTTGGCCTCCTGTGTATCCAGCTAGCTAGTTACCATGGAGTTAAAGTCTTGACAACATCGCACACGCCACAACAGCACACATTCCTGGAACAACTACGGCCAGGTTTAGGTTTGTATTGAATCTCTGCATATGTTTTTCATTATGTGGCACAAGTACCAGCATGGTTTTGTGATGATTTCGATTCATGGTTCCCGCCCATCAGCTGTGATTAGGTTGTTGCTGTATTTCACCCAATCCTGATGAGAATGAAACATGCAATTTTTAAAGAATGTGAAAAGGTCCTGCAGACTTTTCCACACTTTCATTTCATTCTTTGTCCCTCATTCCACAAATCTTTAAACCTTTTCTGCCTCGCTTCCATTTCATCTCCTTGTTCTTTCTTCATTGCTCTCCATTCAGGTGTCCAAGAGCCTTTAGTAGGTAAGATAATCCTTTCAATATTTCCAACTTGTCAATGAACTGTATTTCTTTCTCGCTTTTTGATGACTAAGATGATAATGACTAATATGACAAACATCTATGTTATAAAAACAAAATAGATGTGTTTTTATAAAGTCGCTGTGTGATGATTATCCACCACCTACAGTGGCAGACATTGTTGATCTAATCACAGAGTTATGTAGATGAGAAAGTATTTCATATTTCCTTTCTGTTTTCAGCCAGGGTCATTCCAGTGTTTGAAAGCTCGTCGGACCTGCTTTCAGATGTTCTAGAGGAAACCGGGGGATTAGGCGTGGACATAGTCCTAGACACTGGAGGTGAATACACTGGGTGTGTTTGGATGTCAACTGAAGGGCTCATTGAGTGTCATTTGAATGCGTGAATGAATATACAAATGTGAGGTTCCCTTAGACTTAGTGCTTTCATTATGTGTTGGACATTGTCTGATAAGCAAAGCTTCTTTTATCTAACTATCTAACATCTCTGTGTCTGTGTGTGCGTGCACATGCACATGTACATGCTCAGTACGTCTCCAGGAAGATGAAGGGTCGAATGATGGAAAGCTCCTCCCTCACAAGCATGATGTCATCAGTGTGCTGGGAGTTGGGGGTCACTGGGTGACATCACACCAGGAGCTGCAGGTATTGGGGTGCTAAGCAATAAAGAAAAGCTATGATGCCAAAATGAATAGTGTGGATGAATTCTGCTGGGTCACGTCAACAATTGTTGCAATATGTATAAATTCAGGCAAGCGCAAGATGGATGATACTTGCCCCATGATGAATGGGGTCATGTCAATTATTGAATGTGGACAATGAATTTATTGATTATTAGATGAGATTAAATTGGTCCAGTCTTAAATAGCAATGGTGAGAAATGTATTGTTAATACACGTGTTAAAACATGTGACAGCTTGATCCCCCAGATTGCCGACTGCTCCATTTGAAGTCGGCCTCCGTGACTTTCCTCAACCAGGAAGTCTGGACGGCTTCCACCGCGCAGCAAGGTCGCTACCTCCGTATCCTTCAGGCTCCCGGTGTCTCGCTCACTAAGTAGTGCACACTGTGCCACCGCACCGAGAGCCACCAAACACATGGGCAAGAACAACATTTCAGACAGAACCACATGGATTCTACTATGTCCTTTGGTTCAAAGTTTCAAATACTTGTCCAGGCTTTGCCGGTACCCACAAACATATGTACACGTAACCAGCAGAGGTTGTCATACATGATCGTGTTGTGTCTTAACAGTCTCTGGTAGACATTCTGAAGGACATAATGGAGAAGATGTCTGCTGGAATACTCAGGTACACAAATTCGCCTCTTTCCTCGTCACTATTCTCAAAAGTTACTTTTTATCAACTGTTTTAACTTTTAATAGGGCTCCTGACTCAATGAATCAATGAATCAATGTTTGATGCTGTACATCAATTATGGCATTGTGATGTTAACATGTATGAACATGCACAGCAAAACAAGGAGGATGTTTAACCAGCCGGTGTCTCTGATTTTCATTGAAACTGAACAAAGGAAACAATTATCCAGATGTGTGTAGCAGTATGCTTTCACTTAACAAAAGTTAATATCTGAATACTCGTATCAATAATTGGTCATGGTATTTAATATTTGTCTATAAAACAGACATTGTATATAAACTTTTCTGTTAGATAATGCGGCATTACAGTGTATGTCTCCATGGTGATTTGTAACGCTTTCTAACGCTGTGTGTGTTTGTAAATATGTACTTTCTCTGTTTACTAACCCTCTCTTACTAGACCTGAGCCTGAGGAGGTGGTCCCTCTGCAGGAAGCCACCGTTGTCATGGAAATGGTCCAGCGTTGCCAGAAAAGGAGTGCTATAGTTCAGTTCTAACCTCTTTGGTTGCTGTAGACTGCTAATCCCATGTTTAATTCCTTGCATTTGAAATCATAGACTCCATTGGACCACACAAAGGCCATTTTGGTTTACACGTATTCTGATTACTGTAGCAAATGGCAACTAGTGAAATATGTCAGTACTGAGAGTCATAACCCATGATTAAAGTCTTATATGAACACAATGGAATTCCCTTAATTCAAATATATTCTACTTTTTAGCTGTGCTGCTTTTTTTCACAACATGTCTCCATCGTCTTATCAGCATGGAAGAAAACCACCATACTAATGCTTCAGCTCTGATCACCTTCCATAGACCATGTCCCTGATGACCCCTGGTCACTAATCCATGTACATTGAGATGGTGTGGTAGAGACTTTCCACTTACAACATGTGAACTTATAAGAGTACTTTGTTTATTCCTCTACCCTTTCAGCAACTTAACAATTTGATCTTCTGTAGGCCTATTGTTTGACGGTATTTCAAGGTTTCACAAATGGGATGGGCTTGTAAGAGCTAGATTGATTCCTAGGTACACACAACACACCACAACAGGGACCGGGATGAGGGAGTGTCTTGCCTGCTGTCCCCACAAAGTTACCCAGTTTGTTGGGCAACAATATTGTTATCGCCTGGAGGACATACATAAATATGGACTGATCTACTCTTTGTTGATCACAATGCATTAACATGCAGTAAATGCATGTGAAGACAACAGTCAATACATGTCTGCACCATACATAGTTGTTGAAAGTGTGAGGGAACATATCATGAATGTCGTGCTGATGCTAATACATTGGTGTCCTGTGTTCTTTTCATGGCTTTTGTGTTCTAAGTAGCAAATGTATTAAATGTATTCAATTCATAAATAAAGTTCATGTTTTATTTTACTGTGAAGTACTGGCTTTGTTCAGTTTTATATTTGTTATAACACAAAAGATGTGGAGAGAACTGGTTTCTTGTATATTCGATACTCCCATTTATTTGTGTTGCATGCGATGCTCCCCACTTCAGTGTATTGCAGAGGCCCGCGGGACAATGCCAGTGTAACGTAATCCCTTAGTTCCAGTAAACAAACGAGCACCAGATGGTGGGTGTGCGTTGAACATACACACAGCCCTGCAGAGTAATGAAATCGCTTTCTACATCCATTTCCGACTTTCTATGTATGGAAACAAATAAAAGGCATCGAGGTTCTGTCATAATTTCAATGTAAATGAATGAGCTAGAATTGTGTGCGCGCTGTTGTGGTGTGTTTTCACACCCCTTTTCAATAGAAGTCGTATGCACGATGATTACGTCCGAAAAATAATGATTGTACCCAATATTACTTCAAAAAGAAGTAGTCAATATGAATATGCTGCCAAAAAGCTATTACTGTTATGTGCCACCTATATGATGCGTTTTAATGCAGTCATTAAGGTAACTGTGCCCATACCGACTCCGTAGCAGAGTGGCGCAGCGGAAGCGTGCTGGGCCCATAACCCAGAGGTCGATGGATCGAAACCATCCTCTGCTAAACTACAGGTTTTTTTTCCTTTACATTTAGGGCATTTAGAAGACACTTTTGTCCAAAGCGACTTACAATAAGTACATTTGTTAGAAGAAGTTGAAACACTTCATTGCTGCTAATACAGTGAGAAAGTCCACAGGACAAGTGTCAAGCGTTCCAGTTGCTAGGTTAAGCGTATACAACATCTCAGGCAATTATGAAGCGCTAAGTCGTACATCCTACAAGTGCATGAGGGGAGGGTTGTTGTTTTTTTGCAGAATACATTTTGTGAATATTGTAACCTCAGAGGACATAATAGAGAGGAAGAACATCATTATGTAGGCTCGTATACGAACAACGTTTTAAGGAATTCAGAAAATATGAAACATTAAACCCCTTGGTTGAGGCTCTGACTGGAGTATATATATATATGACTGAACTGAAGTATCTCATTAATCATCATCATCTCAATAATCAATGAGATTCGCAACATTAGAAACTAAGCGCAGCGGTGTTCTCGTTATAAATCCATGGGTGTCGATCCGTGTTGTTAGTTACGAGTTTGATTTAAATTGTAGAAAATGTCTCAACTGCCAATTCAAACAACTCCAATTCGTGCACGAGAGACACGGAGAAACACACTGTTAGCTGCTCTCTGTGTACTTGCTTCATTTTCTGTTGCCAGTAGCAACAAGCGACCGACACCAAATAATGTCCAATCAGAAGTCGGCACGGGTTTTGCTTGACCAATTAAATACATTGTTGATGTGACGGACGTGTAATCCAACCAGTAAGGCTCGTTTCTCTTTGGGTATAAAGAGGTCTGGCGCATTGGTGTTAGTTATTTAATCCGTCGGAGCAGTACTACGCAATATACTAATACTTGTTGTGAAATTGTTCAAATAATCAAAATGAGGGAAATCGTCCATTTGCAAGCTGGCCAATGTGGTAACCAAATTGGAGCGAAGGTGACGTCTTTATTTTGCTTTTAATTGATTGAATATCTGTTTTAGGCGCGGAGGTCAGTTGGCTAAAGCTAACTTTAGCCTAATCGCACATAGATACCATTGTGTTTGCGTCAGTAGCTAAGGCAACGTATTTCAGTTAACGTCATTTTAATTTATCCTTAATTCCAGTTTTGGGAGGTGATCAGCGACGAACATGGAATCGATCCTACAGGGACATACCATGGGGACAGCGACCTACAGCTAGAAAGAATTAACGTATATTACAACGAGGCAACAGGTAACGTCGCCACTGCACTCCGTACAGGATTACATTGCATGAGCGAGCAGGAGGGGGCGTGTGTGTTTCACCGGAAAACATTACAGACAAATTGGGCGGACTCGTTTGAAAAGAGCGCTTGTTTCACGATTTTCATAGTGCAAGATCAACACTGCTTTGTCTTACGTTAACATACCAAGCATCGATCGTACTATGTATCACGTTGCTTAAAGCAACGTATTAAACATGCATTATTCTATGGAACCTGATTTAATTAAATAAAATTTAATTTATTTTAACATGGGTCTAATTACATTAAAATATCGTGTCAGCCCATCCACACGTCTGTTGGGGAAGTTGCCTGGCGCCCTACAAATAGACGTGACGTCAGGGAATGGAGACCCTTCCCGCCATAGGGGTCGTATCGCGACGTCACATCGCAAGACCACTTGTGAGAGTGGAGTTTTGGTAGTAACGCTGTAATATGAATGACTAGTAATAACCATGAAGTTATGTCTTTATGGGCAAACCTTGTGTTTCTCACGATAGACGTGGCAAGACAAATATTGAATTAGCCTCGGGGTTATCTGGCATTGATTTTAGGTCTTTACAGTACTACAGCTCTCTCCAGTGCTCTCAAAATAGCGTAATATCGCCAACAAACATTTTGAGGCAATCCGATGTACAAGCCATATTATGTGTTAAGGCATGTTGATATAGTTAATATAGGTTAACATAGTTAATTTTAGTCTTTCTATGCAGTCTAGGGTTCCTATGACCTACCCAAAGTCAAATACTAAGGGTAGCCGCTGCTTTTAACGTCCATCCTCGCATGCAAATGCAATACATAAATGATTCTTTCTCACAATTGTGGTGTTTTTTGTCATGCATTAGCACTTGAGAATACATCTCTGTACGTTAGCCAGTGATGTTAATTCTTGTCCTTTTATCAGTATTTGCACATTTTCCTATTAGAAATTAAACATTTCATTAAAGGCATCTGTATAATATTGTAATTATACAATATACAACAACAATATCTTCTAAACAAGCAAAATAAAGATTTAACATAAAACAGAATATACTGTACTTGTAGGTACATAAATTATTTTCCATCTCCAGGCATACAATGGTGTGGTTTATCGATAGGCAAACGGATGCTTAACTAGCAGCCAACACTCATGCCCGACTCTAAAATGACATATAAACATCCCTGTGTTTGTTTCCAGGTGGCAAATATGTTCCCCGCGCTGTGCTGGTGGACCTGGAACCTGGCACCATGGACTCTGTGCGGTCCGGGCCCTTTGGACACATCTTCAGACCAGACAACTTTGTCTTTGGTGAGGATTCTGCACATCTGATTGTCTACACTACTAGCATGACTGCTGATGTTTATTCCCCCTGGATTAGTGCATATTGTGTCCAATGCCTATGAAGGCCAGTTACGTTTGGTTGTTGAGTGATGATGCAATATCTATTATTGGTTTGCTTCAGGTTTTTCCTAAACTTCCATAGAGTTGGTTCTTTCAAAGCTTCATAGAATCATTTACATTACATTTACATACAGAATCACACTTGTATTCTCAACTTCTCAACCACTAACAAAAGTAATCCACACAGTAATACACTTACAGTTTCTGTAACAACATTCTTGTGGCTCATTTGCTGGTGAATAGGCCAGAGCGGCGCCGGTAACAACTGGGCCAAGGGCCACTACACTGAGGGGGCGGAGCTTGTGGACTCTGTGCTGGATGTGGTGAGGAAGGAGGCGGAGAGCTGCGACTGCCTCCAGGGTTTCCAACTCACCCACTCCCTGGGTGGGGGCACCGGCTCCGGCATGGGCACCCTGCTCATCAGCAAGATCCGCGAGGAGTACCCCGACCGCATCATGAACACCTTCAGCGTGGTGCCCTCCCCCAAGGTAGGGCGCAAGGACTCAACACTAGATCATTATGATGAAGGCAGATCTCCTGTGTGTCATTGATTCCCCCTGACGACGCCGTATCTCCCGTCACTCGCTAGGTGTCCGACACGGTGGTGGAGCCCTACAACGCCACCCTCTCCGTGCACCAGCTGGTGGAGAACACAGACGAGACCTACTGCATCGACAACGAGGCCCTCTACGACATCTGCTTCCGCACGCTCAAGCTGACCACGCCCACCTACGGTGACCTCAACCACCTGGTGTCGGCCACCATGAGCGGCGTCACCACCTGCCTGCGCTTCCCCGGCCAGCTCAACGCCGACCTGCGCAAGCTGGCCGTCAACATGGTGCCCTTCCCCCGCCTGCACTTCTTCATGCCCGGCTTCGCTCCACTCACCAGCCGTGGAAGCCAACAGTACAGGTAGCAAAAACCGTTTGGCTCTATTGCAGCACCACTGCTAACACCCGGGCTGTACCACTTGTGGCCCAGTTTGCAGTCAAACCCAGGGTCCTGTCTGCATGTCGTCATCCCCTCTTTTTCCACCTGCTGGTAACTGGTAACGGATCAAAAGAAAGAGTATTTAAAAATGTATAATAACCAGCTGATGTCAGTGTAGAAGCGGGCTGTTTTTAAGGGGTTGGGCACAGAGTTGTATTATTTGAAGGAAGCTGATCTTGCTCCCCTGGGTCCCTCCAGAGCTCTGACGGTGCCCGAGCTCACGCAGCAGATGTTCGACGCAAAGAACATGATGGCGGCGTGCGACCCGCGCCACGGCCGCTACCTCACCGTGGCCGCCATCTTCCGCGGCCGCATGTCCATGAAGGAGGTGGACGAGCAGATGCTGAACGTGCAGAACAAGAACAGCAGCTACTTCGTGGAATGGATCCCCAACAACGTGAAGACGGCCGTGTGCGACATCCCGCCCCGCGGCCTCAAGATGGCCGCCACCTTCATCGGCAACAGCACCGCCATCCAGGAGCTGTTCAAGCGCATCTCTGAGCAGTTCACCGCCATGTTCCGCCGCAAGGCTTTCCTCCACTGGTGCGTAATGCACACCGCTACTACTGTACCTGTCATACTACTGTACCTGTCATACTACTGCATTCAGGCTCCCAAGTTTCTATCCAAATATTTGAAACTTTGAAGGAAGGCAAATGTGTATCCCTGTATTGCGCTAACAAGAAACTAGGGAAATGATATACCTGGGAAGGGCTGGACACAAATAGAAGTTGCTAAGCAACCACCACAATAACGACAGCTGCTAAGCTTTTACTCTGAAGAGACAATGGATGATGTCATTCTGGCTCCGCCTATGTTGCCATAGTATATTCTCTGGGAATGAGGTGACACTATTCATCTGTCTGTTACCCAAAATGGCAGGTTTTCCCTAAATGTTGTATTTTAGCAACCGTCTTTTTGTAAGCATTGAACAAGTCCCATTATTCTATTTCAATGCATCCTACGTGACATGGCCATATATGGGCAGTCCTTACTCAGGCCATGGGAGAGTAGCAGGGTTTATTTGGCTGTACCCAGACATTTTCCAGCTGGCCCAATATCAAAAATGTTTTGCATTTTCATTTGCACAGTAAGATTTGGGAGGGGTAGGGCTTTACTGATCATTTATTGTTGTAGTAGTAACGGCATATTGTCCATTGCAGGTACACTGGTGAGGGCATGGACGAGATGGAGTTCACAGAGGCGGAGAGCAACATGAACGACCTGGTGTCTGAATACCAGCAGTACCAGGAAGCCACTGCAGAGGAAGAGGGGGAGTTTGAGGAAGAGGAAGAAGAGGTGGCATAGAGGGGCCACCTCATCTTCTCTGTCCTGCTGGCCTCAGTCATTTCCTTCTCACCTCGTTTGTTACTGTTCATTGTTAATGGATTTGAAACTACCTGACTAAAATGTTAAACCCCACCTTTTATTTCAATCTGATGCAATTTTTCTTAAAAACTGACAAAGTCCGACTTCGCATTGTTCTGCATTTGACTCTTTTGTTTCTTTTGTATCTGCATAGTTTTTAATGCTTCTATGCCTTGTTTCATTGAGTAAACCATTTATATATATTTTTAGCTCAAACACACAAAACGTGCAGCACCATGCCACTTTCAGTGTCTCTTCTAAACTATTCTCCAATGTATGTTTTGGTTGTATATTGTTGGAGATTATATTTTGGAACTGAATCGTGAATGCAGCCTAATCTATGAGGATGTTTCCCTTGTTAAAATAAACCTATTCAAATACTGATTTGATGCTTTTAGACTTGGACCCTTAAATGGCCATAAACCAGTGCTAAGCATAGCATAGAGGTGTAATCTAGGCCAGGGACTTCAAATGTGATCCTGTCAGCTGTTGGTTTAAATCCTTAAACTGCGTGGTTCAAAACCACTAGGATCCTCTGGGCATCAGATCTGATTGGTTAATGAAATCCTAGCTGTAATTGGGATACATCAAAACGTAGATGTAGTATCTGAACATAAATAATGATATATAATAAATGTATCACAACATTATAACATAGTGCAATCACTAATCAAAATGACTTTATTTTTATCATTGCCTTAAACTAAATTGCCGCATCTGTAACCGAAATGCAAACCTAGAAAAGGCCCGACATTAGTCAGCGATATAGTTTTCAGTTCTTCACCTCCAGTAGGTGGAGCTGTTACATGACATACTGTACTTCTTCATGGTTTACTAGCAGCAGTCCATGGAAGAACAAATGTACGCAAACGGAACATCCAATGGCCACACTGATCTCTATTACTTCGATGTATGCTGAATGTTCATGACGAAAATGGTATCTGCAATAACAAATATTACCATAATTTGGTAGCTGCAGTATAAAGTTTACTTGAATCTTGAATAGCAGTAGACAACGATGTCCATGCATTCCATAATTCCGCCTTCTGTAGTGTTGCAGGAAAGTTACGTGTCTATTTGTTTACTTTAAAAACAATGATCTATATGACTACTGATTTGAAGCCAAAGTTTTGTGCAGAAACCAAACGAAAAATGATTTCCGTTCTTCCGAGCTCCACATCTGGAAACGTTGCATCACTGCCAGGCCGGGGTATGAACCAAACAGCTGCATTCAGATCAGACCAGAGCCCTGCGTTCAGTTTGGCCACAGCACATTTTTATATAAGGAAAATACTCAGTGTGCTGATGTCATCCATGCGGGCAATTGCTGTAGAATCCACCCCTATTTTAATGGTATGGAATTAACGACTGGACTTTCAAAAGTGTCTTAAAATATCTTGATTGGTTGAAAGACGAGCTGAACTCGCGTGGAATGCGCGTGTTACTTGGAATAATTATGTTATCTCTTAAGATTGTATGATTATACAATTTATTTCGACTATTTGCGCGGACTAAGGCCATTTTTACGTGAAAAATACAGCCTATAAATGATTGAGCGGATGTATTGATATGAGCTCCATGAGCAGCCCCCCTGTCAGAGGCTCAGCCCAGTGGGTCGGCATCCACCAGAGACATCGCAGGGTCATCTGAAGTACCAGACCACATGAGTGAACCACTACAGACTAATAGTTGACATTCGATGGGACATATCTGACAGTGCAACAAAGTTTCTGATTGAATCGGGTAAGTGAATCCCCGTTTGCTAAGTATGAAGACTTTTCTGCCGGTCTGAGAAAAAAAGTTTTGCGAAACGGAAATCGCGACCCTCCAATACATTATGCAAACCGACAACTTTTCATCTCTGCACTAAGCGAGAGTGTTTCTGGCGTGATTCTGTTACCAATATGACATTAGATTGACATTATGAACATTTTAGTTGATGCTTTTAAATTTGCACGCATTTGGCAACATGCCAAACTGCGGGCAGCAGTCCGAGATCCTCCTGGTCTGAGAACATCTGGAACACGAAGAACATCAGACCAGCCAGGACATAGCTGCTGCGCAATTCAGTTCTATTTCATTTCAGTTTCATTCCATTTAATGGTGAACTCAATCGTGTAAACTATAACATCACTGGTATCGCCTCCAGGTAGGACTTTTATTTAGCCAGGGGATTCATCTTGGACTCTGACGGCTGAATGGATGGCTCTTGTGTGCACACATGATGTGAATGAAATGACTCCATTCATGTTGCATTGAGTTGCTTCACTAATTAATTCACTCGTGCCCTCACTCGCTCAATTCCTGTAAATAGTTCGTCTACATTTTGTGTTTACTTTTTTATGCGAATCTACGGTCATTATAATGTTGCCGTTGGAAGTAGCATCTTTTTTCAAGCGTTGACCATTGAGGAGGACATTGTAGGAGGCATTGTTTCTTCAGCCCTCACTTGGATTTGTTCCACCCCGTGAAAATAGTCTTGAGATCGGACCTCATTCCTGTGCCTTGAATCATCCAGAGTTCCTCCAGAAGAACCCACCCTTGCAGCAGTACGATTGGGTCATGAAAGACCAGTGTGTTGTTGGGGGTTTCTGGGGATGAGTGTACAGTCACACAGGCTTGGTTATCAATCGCCACATGAGCCAAATAATAAATGAAATGGTGTCTAGGCAGTTCTGTTTTCCTTCCTCCTCACTTCCTCTACCTTGGTTCCACTATATTCTAGGAAGCCAAAATTACATTGCACTTTCTTATTATATACTAATTATATACACTTTTACACTTCTTCAGTTTCATAGCACCCCATGTTCCATAGCAATGGTTTACGGTGCATATCACAGTTTTAAATGTGTAGTAGCATCACACAAGTTTAACTTCTAGTACATAGCATGGGTTTTAATGGCACATGCTCAAAAATGACAAGCAGAGGTTTGCATTACATTGCACATGGTTAAACTACTAACCACTTATTTAAATTGCAAAGCCCTTTAAACAATATAATAGCATATGTTCAATTAGCATATCACAACATTGTACTTATAGCTATGTAGCACACGTTTTTCAACGTGGATAGCACAAGAAACAATTGCATAGCACAGGTTTTAGGTGCTTTTGGTGTGCTGTGTTATCTCATGTTTTAACATAGTGCTTGTGTTTTGTCGTTTTTTTAATTGCCAGAATCCATACTGTAGAATATTTCTTTCAACTGTGTGTCTGTCAGGAGGACCCAAAACGGGTGTTGATCCGGCTCTGTGCATCAGGATAGGTGATCCTTGTGTTCCATTTGGTCTTCCCTTCATATAGCCTGTGAAAATAAGTTAGGCAACGTCACCTAATATTGAAGTGTTTTCTCAGTGATGAGACTGTGAATGTATTTTACTGCAGTAAAAGGCTGGTTTGACATTGCTACAATCTCACTGCCTTAGTTCTCCTTCTGAGTATATGACACTGGTGTGGTGAAGGCAAGGAACCAAGAACTATTGCAGCCCATAGGTTGATTTGGTCAGCAATAACTGAATAGAGTTACATGACGAACAATGGATTGGGGATTTGAAGGTCAACCAAGATGTGTTTTGCTTGATGGTGCAATGAGTTATGTCATTAACTGTAACAAATGTTACAAAGTGAAAATGATCCACAACATTACATAGCTTTCTGGTTAGATTCCTTCTGAACAATATTTCACAATTTGTACTTGTGGAAAAATGTTGTCTCTTTCAGTGGAATTAATTATTCAGCAATTGACAATATTCATTTTTAGCATATGTTAGCGCAACTGAACAGTGTGGCATAGGCCTCGATGCAAACCCCAGCCGATGTTTAGTAGCATACCATGTAGCATACCATGCACATGATCACATGTCGACGAGGCTTTCCTTAAACCCTCACATTTGCTCAAAGATGTGTTAACCTAAGAAGGGAATGTCCTCACTTCAAAGAGAATAAACAGAACCTTTTTCTATCACAGTTAAACCTCGGCTTCAAACCAAGCTTCCTAATTGTAATATTTGGCCACACCCAGTCAGACCCAAGGCATGCTTGGATTGGCTCTGATTGGTTTCTGGGGAAAAATATGTATGGATTTTTAAAATAAGAATTGATGCTTTAAATTCAAGAAAAAAAGTGAATCTTCCCTGGGGCTTTAACTAGTTCTTCCGGGTAGGGAATTAACCATAACCAGCGAAGCAGTCACTCACTTCTTTGTTCACTCAGTGAAAAGAAGCCATAATTCACTTACATAGTTTAAATAAACCATTCATTCACCCAGTTATTCCCCCAATCGCTTCAATGCATCATAATCTCATAGAAGGGACTTTTGCCTGGTCTTTGTAAACTGTACCAAATGCCAACAGCTAAAGCTAATATATTGTCTGTATCATCTAGGGTTGGAGGTTGCAACCAGAGACTGTATGGTTGGAACAACCCTCATGAAGTAATTGATTCATTCTTGTCTCGAGGCAGTTGATTAGGATACAATAGAACACTCAATCCCACTTGATGTGATTCACTTTAAAACTAAACTCAATAGTTTACTTGTTCTTCTACATGCCTCACACATGCTTATACATAGTGTGTACAGATAAGCTAAATGGTACTTCTTCAGGAAACTCTTTATAGAGTATACTCGTTTAGAACATCAGTGTTATTTTTGTCTGGCTATAGCAGCAGAATCTATAGCTGTACCCTGCATGCACTGACAGAGAGGAAGTGGTGTGTGTGTGTGTGTGTGTGTGTGTGTGTGTGTGTGTGTGTGTGTGTGTGTGTGTGTGTGTGTGTGTGTGCGTGCGTGCGTGTGTGCGTGTGCGTGTGTGTGTGTTAGGGGAAGGAGAATCAGGAAGCTCTGCTTGACGTTTTAATAGAAGTTGAGCAGTCGTCTTCCTCTTTTCTTGTAGTTGTTTGTATGGCTGCTGAATTTTATTCAAGGATGAACTGAGAAGCTTGTTCTATGATACTCTAAACAAACCGGTGATTCCTCAGTAGACACACAACGAGTAAGTATGAATAGCTTCTACATTTGAATTGATTGTATTGTACATTTTATGTGTAGTCTTTTTGAATGAAACCCAATGCTGAAGCTGTGCTCTGCTGGTCCAGCCATGTCTGGTATATGATGATGATGATGTTACATGATGAGGTTCTGCCTCCCATCCTCTCACACCAAAATGTTTTCAGCTTCATCCACAAAACAGGTTTACATTGAAATGCAGTCTGCTTTGGGTTAGCGTTGCTGTGGCAACAGTTAACGGTACATTTATTTTGGCACCGTGTGGAGCTCCACGTGTGCATTTTCAATAAAAGAATAAAAGGTTGAGAGTCAAAGGCTGAATTTACTTGAACCCTGAAAAGTCAAGCATGTGACTCTATAGCAGACTCCCCATAATGATACTTGTATTCTTGCTTTTATTCTTAGTACTCTCTTTTCCCATCCCCAACAATATTCATACTTTCAGAAATCACCAGAGGTAGGTGAGCAACAGGAGTTTGAAATAACCATATCCTACCAGAAAGGCCACATGGTTATTTAAATGCATGTCAGGTTTAGCGCTTCTTTCACTGGTATCTACAAACCATGAATATGGCTCTAGATTTTGCCTTGAGATTTATATGAATTGTTACAGTTTGTTTGAGATTTATAGGAATTGTTATTGTTAATTGTTATTTTATATATCGTTGTATAACGGTTAGGGTTGGTGCTCTGTTTGTGAGTCGTAAAGCATCCTTTTCTTTCCATGAGGAACTGACATAACTTTAAAATATATCTGCTCTGCGAACCAGGAAGTGTCTCAGAGCCGGCCATGTAGAAGCAGCTCGCCTGTTCTTTCAGAACTCAGAAGCTTGGCCTGCTCTGCCCTGTTGTTCAAGTTGGGGCTGTATAGCGGACTGTAGAAGAAGTCGCTTTGGACAAAAGTGTCTGCTAAATGCCCTCAATCTAAATGTGAATGTAAAGAAGAATTGGGTCACTCCTTCAGACCTAACTGCTCTGCATTAGTCCGACCTGTGTAAGCCGAGCCAGCACTGTGGAGGAACAGCTAGGAGCACAAGGACCACTAGGTGTTATTATCAGACATATTTAACATATCATTTCTAGCACTGATTGGCATTTGTAAGCAGCATCAGATTTGTGAGACTTCATATCTTTTAGATTATGTATGTATTTAAATGTATAGTGCCGCTTTGATATTGTGCCCCCCGCCCAGCCTGCTTTCCTTTCTTAGTATGATATGATGTATTATACATACTATATCAGTAAGAATACAGTATTATAGATGACATTGATAGGTTTTTGAGGGGTGCTCTTTTGGTGATGTTTCCCGGAGTTTGGATTGTTCAGGGGCTGCCCCCACCTGTATTGTCCACGTTTAAAAACTCTGCCACAGGGCCAAACCATTTTAGAAATGCATTTTAGAAGAAGCTTCAGGCAACCATGTTTTATCATCACAGATTTCAAAGAAGTCTACCACGCAAAATGTTTGGCAAAGTTGACATAATAATAATCACAATAATCATAATGACCATAATAATCATAATAATCATAATAATCATAATAATGACGATGAAAAAACTTACAGCTAAGTGGCTAAGTAAGAGGGTCTTCAGTGCTTGAAGCACTCAATTCCTTATGAGGTTTTGTGTGTCACCAGATGTATTTTAGGGTTTACTTTAAGCTTTTTCCCGTTTTGTCAAATCACACATTTTTAGCTGTATAACCAGAAATACAGCACATTGTGTGTGTGTGTGTGTGTGTGTGTGTGTGTGTGTGTGTGTGTTACCTGACAGGATGTTAGCTTAGCCACTCAGCACTGTTCTTGCAATGCCAACACATTTATGACTGCCATGGAAAATGCCTTCCTTAAGACACATTGCATTTCATAGTTACTTCACTTGTTTTTGTTATTTATACCTGTTATGCTTTGTTCGACAAACGTAAGATATAAAAGTACTGGTATTTGAATATATTCTTGGTATACTTTACATACTATTGTTTAAGCTTCAATCTTCAAGCGTTTCAGCGTTAATCTTCTACAGGTGCATGGGATGAGAGCAATAATGTTAACATTTCTTTCCATTTGGTTGCAAAGTGTTTTGACACCTAAGTGCGGAAACAGGGTCAACTGTCTACGTTATAGGGTGTGTGTCTGTGTGTGTGTGAGAAAGAGAAAACCAGCATTAGAACAGTAGTTTTGATAGCAGAAAGGGGAGGCCTTTTAATCCAGGCTCTATAAACTCTGAACAGATGTGCAACACATGTTGTGAGCATGCTCGCGTCCTTCTGGTGTCACTTCAAAGGCTCCACATGCCGGAATTCCAAATGTTGGCAGACCAAGAGTATGTTCAACAATCCCGTCTCTCTTCCCTCTTTTTCCACCTCTATCATGAAAGTTGAGTGTCCGGAGATGACAGATGACGATTATACATTGATAAAATGGTACTTTGCAGTTGGTCTGCTTGTTTTGGTTCAGTTCCATCCGAGTCATGGGCAGAGGTAAGCGAGGTCTTGGGTGGAAGGTGCCATTCATTTATAGGCTAAACAAGGCAAAGTTTCCTACTGCTGCTTTATGTTCCCAATAAAGAGCATGGCTTTAAATAGAAGGACACACAGGCAACAGGAAGAGACAAAGAATAGCATAACAATAGGCCACTAAGACACGGACGCCGTTGTTAGCATCAAGTAATTGGCTAAAGATGAATCTCAACAGCCATACAGGACAGTGGACCAACCCCAAAGTCTTGTGACTAGAGGCATTGTCATCTCTGGCTTACATCGGTGTCCCTGGAGCAGTAGTTTCCACCACGTGTTCCACTGCCACAAGACTGTTTGCCAGAGTTGCTTTGTTTATTATTGAAAAATATGATCTTACAAAGCTAGTGTTGCATCAGTATTACTCCACCACTTCAACAAACAAGCCGAGAAACAAGTTGAGGGGAAATCATGTACCTGGCTCAATCTTCCAGATGGTTGCTGGTTCCTTCATCAGCTCCTCCTGATTAAAGTCCTTGAGCAAGATATCTTTCATCTAACTGTTTACAAAGTTGGTTGTGTGTGTGTGTGTGTGTGTGTTAGAGACATAGGTCTACTTGTGAACAGCTTTGATTGGCCCCAGAGGTTAGAAAAGTGGCATATATGAATGCAGGCAGAATGGAGCTTTCATGATTTATTAGTGAATTATTATGTGCTACTGCAATACAGTATAGATGCTGCTTATGTGATTCCAGGATTATTGTGACTTACTGACTTACTTAGTTGATCAATTGTCAATGAGTGATGGTGATTAGATGTGAACAGCCTGTCCCCCCATTGTTGCAGCTCCTAACTTGTTACACGCATCTTAGTGGTTGTTTGGAAACAGCTTGGCGAGCGACCTCAGCATGAGCTCATTCACACAGAGCTGTTAAGGTCTAGCAACGTTACCAAAACCTGAGCTACAGACACAATGCAAACACAGTGCAGCAATGTGAAGAAGCCTGCAATCGAAAGAGTGGGAGTATTTTTTGTCGAGGTGAAAGCATATATCATCATCCCTGCAACCGGATATCTGTGGTGGTGGAGTCTTATGTTACTTCCTGTTTGTCAGCACATCGCGCGAGAGAGGCGGGTGGGGGTGGGATGGGTGGGGTGGGTGGACGGGTTGGGCATGGGAGAGACTTTCTGTGTGGTTATGTTTTTAAATGGTTTTAAATGTACTACACAGTTTATTCTTCATTCAGCACAGACAGGAAATTGGGATGCTCTCTTGCTCTCTTCCTCAACAGGTTTTTGGGACAACAAAATGGTTTCATTTCTGCCTTTTGACTACAATATGAAAGCAGTTGCTTGACGTCTTGTTATGTTTTGACAAGCAAGCATAACCAGTTACTACTGGTTTTCTGCTCCAGGGACAGCCAGCGTTGCTCTCTGCCTCTGGGGGTCTTTGGGCTGGGGCTCATTATATGCATGACCATATTTGTATGTTTCATTTTCCATTGTTTATATAATTGTGTGTGTGTGTGTGTGTGTGTGTGTGTGTGTGTGTGTGTTGATCTGATAAACAGAGTGTGCAGCCTCCAGCGCAGACATTGAATAGGAGAGGCGAGGGAGAAGATGCCAGCCCCACCTCCCCCACCTCCCCCTTGTCCGCCTCCTCCCCCCACCTTTACTTCGGTCAGTGAGTCTGTCTGTCTGTCTGTCTGTCTGTCTGTCTGTCTGTCTGTCTGTCTGTCTGTCTGTCTGTTCATTGTTGTGGTGGACACGGAGAAGAATGGAGTTGTAACGGGTAACAGATAACGGGTTCATATGAGGAAATCAGATGGTGTCTGGTGTCTGCCCATAGGGACTCAGCAGAACGTCTGGTCATGCAAATACCTGCAAAGTGACGTACAATACAACACTTCCCTGTCCTTCTGTGACCTGCTCAGCAGAGACACCTTGTGGCTGGGGGCAACGCCACAGTTTTCATTCTAAATTCAGCTACTTATAAGACAAGTTAAAAAGGGTAAAGGGGGGCATTTAGCGGATGCTTTTGTCCAAAGCGACTTACAATGAGTACATTTGTGGGGTTTGACATGTGGACAGTTGGAGGAGGAGGGATCGAGGGGATCGAACCGCCGACCCTACGGTTAGCGGACGACCCGCTCTGTCCACCCGCTCTACACACTGAGCTACTGCCGCCCCATTTTTACTCTAAATTCAGCTATTTATGAGACAAGTTACCTCTTAAATGCAGTACCTCAGAACAACTGGGGAAACAGCGGTCCAACCATCTTGTTTCTGAAATTATTTTGGTACTTAAGATTGGAAGAGATTCCCCATGTGTCAGACCATTGGCTGCAGCCCACAGCGTCACGATTAAAGCCAGGATAGTGGATTACATTACGGATTAATGACAGATTACTGGCCAGGAACGGATTACTAGCTAAGATGACCCCACCATCAGATCCTAACCCTGTTTTCTATACTCTGTAACAGATTACCAGTCTTGGATTCTCATGTCATTTTCTAGGTTATTTCATGTATACTTTATTTATACAGTGTATACATGTATGTATGTGTATATTTATTTCTCAGTATTTTGTAGTAC
>JAXIVH010000004.1:2304167-2351667 GCA_036785325.1 Urophycis tenuis
TCATGCTACTCCTCGCCTGCCCGAGAGGAACATGTCGCTCAGCAGGTGACACTTCAGCTTTTCTTACTTTCTTCTGAGATACTTACTATTACTTATATATATATTATTAAGTGTCCTTATTTCATGATTTTGGTATTACTAGTAATTGGGGCAGCCGGCCTACTGGTTAGGGCTTTGGATTTGTAACCGGAGGGTGGCCGGTTGGAACCCCGACCAGTGCGCATGGCTGAAGTGCCCTTGAGCAAGGCACCTAACCCCTCACTGCTCCCCGAGCGCCGCCGCTGTTGCAGGCAGCTCACTGCATCGGGTTTAAGTGTGTGCTTCACCTCACTGTGTGCTTCACCATCACTGTGTTCTGAGTGTTCCACTAATTCAGATTGGGTTAAATGCAGAAGACCAAATTTCCCTCACGGGATCAAATCAGTAATTCTTCTTCTTCTTCTTCTTCTGGTCAAATCAACCAGAAGATGCTGGAAGCTGTTATGTCACTCCAGGTCACAAAAATGCATTTCCCTTTCCTGCATCATGATGGAGTTCTCCAGTATTCACATATACAAATCATAACAATCATAACACTATATATGCATGTGTCTTAGTCTTTTGAGACCAAATACATGTCATCTAGAAGGATTTTATAAGTGCTGTACTGGATTGAAGCTGGTAACTGTAAAAGCTGCCCAAACTGTGGCCATAAAAAAAAGTGTTGCATATCTAGCAGCAATCAAACCTGATGAAAAGCTCATTGTTCTGTCTGTGTTTCCTGTAGGAGGTCATATTTCACAGGCCAAACTTACAAATAGCCTTCTTTACATTTTGTTCTTTTTACTCATGGAAAATATGCCCAACCAGATGAAAACAGCTCCTCGCAGAACAAACCATAGTGAGCTTAGCATTGTGCAACACCTGTGGAGCTGCATTGCCCCTAAGTTATTAGCTTTGATACAAAGCTACAAAGCGCACAGTGTATGAAGAGATTGTTCCAGCTTTAGTTTGTCTTCCCAGTCACGCTCCAGCATCCCCAGCTGGCCGGCCGGGCCCGCTGCCCCCACCCCCCAATGAGAGGCCACCCCACCTGGGAAGAGGACGCATAGGTGAGCACACCTGGAGGACGGTCCAGCTGACCAATGCACACAGATCAGGAGATTCATGCATGAGATATTCCCTCCTCTGTCCTCCATTCGTCAACGTAGTCACAAACAGTGAAAACATTTCGTGAAACAGAACAAAAACAAAACAACAACACTCCAAACATTTTTTGATGTCATCTAAATAAATAAATTCAAGGCAGTGCGTTTACCCACTCTGATGTCATTTCCTGTTCATGTGCAGGTGCACTTCCTCCCCCACCGCCCTCATCCCGCAACAGCGTGAAGGTAACGGCGTTGCCTTCACCCATTGGTCGGCCAGGCCTGGGCACACGGCCGCCCCTCCCACCAGACAGACCAGGCATGGGTGGGCCGCCGCCCCCTCCACCCCCCATGAGCAATGGCGTCCAGAACAGCCACCTCCAGCAGCAGCAGCAGCAGATGAGCGGTAATGCTGGTGCTGAGATGCAGTCTGTGCTGATGGCCCCTAAGCCCTGTACATGCAGCACATAGCAAACACAAGCAGGTGTCAATCAGACACACCTCATCACACGACATCACTGATCCATCAACTGACTGTCGGGGCAACTTCTCTGTTGCATTCTACAGCTAACTTAGCTTACGTTTTGATTCTGACAAACATTGTACTTGTGCACTTGCTTTACCTTTTTGAAATGATTATAATAGTATCCAAATACAGGAGGAGTGAGTGTTCACCAGTGATTTAAAAAAAAAAAAAGTTGTGAGTCTTTGTTTTGTGATCCATTATCAAAAGATGTTGGCTATTTAGCCAGTTGAAAAATCCCCCTCTAGTGTTAATTTGGTGTATTGACATGTAGGTTGTGAAGTTGCATAATGAACATTATTTGTAATGTAGATGCCTGTAGGCTCAAGGTCTTCTTCACATTTTTTGTTTGAATTATAGGTGGGCCTCATATGTTGTAATAGATATAAAAAAAAAAAAATAGAATCAAAACAGAAAAGCTGTATCTTGCTAGACGACCCAATTCTGACAGTAAAAGTAGAAAGGTAATGCGTGGGGCATGGTGAAAGAAAATATTCCTTCTTTCTACCCAAGGTTGGACATGCTTGTTGTTAGTGCTCCAGTCCACTGGCTTGCTCTTGATTCATTTCAGGGTCTTTTTCTAAGCTCTATGTTGAAGATCAGGCTGATGGTCTGTCTGGTCTTGTCCTTCAGATGAATGGGAGTGTCGCTTCAACTTCCACCCCATGTCAGACCTGCCTCCTCCAGACCCCTACGTACCCAGTCAGAAGACCTACCCCAGCAAGATGGGCAAGGGCGATGGCAGAGGTAATCACACACACACACACGCACGCACACACACACACACACACACACACACACACACACACACGCACACACGCACACACACACACACACACACACACACACACACACACACACAGACTCACACACACACACACACACACACACACACACACACACACACACACACACACACACACACACACACACACAGTAACATAAATAAACGAAATGGTCAAATCTTGATGATGCTAATATATGGAGAAACGCTGCCATCTACTGGTAGCATGCATAGTCCACTGAGGATGATACAGCATGTCTGCCCAGTCCTCACCTGTTGGACTCTTAAAAGACTCTTATAAATCTTACACTTAAGATACAATGTCAATGGGCTTGTCCACCTGTGCTGTTGAGCTACTGTCAGCATGACGGTGTTGGCGTGACCACAGTAGTCCCTGCGGTTTGACGGTCCTTTGTGTAATGGTGCACATCACGGTGGGAGGTGAGGCCCAGAGGACAACTGATGCAATTCACTTGGTTTCCTTGTCCAACCTTAACCAGGTTGTTACAAGTGTTGACCAGTGTGGAACGTGGGAGCACTAGCTTGGCTGAGGACCCTGCCCACAGGAGTGATTGAAGCCCAGTGTGGCTCTTCAATTTGGTAGCAAACTTGCATAGAGCCTTTATTGTCAGGGACAATCTCAACGTGCCTTTAAAGTGCATTACAACTCAAGACATATAAAGACAGACAGGAGGGAAATACTATATAGCTCAACTAAGAGTTTCTGAAAAAATGATCTAAGGCCTGTTTTAAAGAAGGCCAGAGTCGGGGGGGGGGGGTTCTTAAGGGGGCCAGGAGGGGGGTCCAGAGATGGGGAGCAGCAGGGCAGGACCCCTGGTCCTACATTGAGTGGACCAGATGGTCCTGGATGTGTGGAGGAGCAGGCTGCTGCCAGGTCAGACACTGCAGGCAGTGAGTCCTTCTTTGAAGTCTGCAGGTGCATTTCTGTGGATACACTTGCAAGTTAGTGAGATGGTTTTGATTCTGCGGGAGACGGGAAGCCAGTGCATGGAAGCCAGGATGGGGGACTGTGTTAATGCTTTAGCACACGTCAGTATCCTGGCAACGCTGTTGTAGATTCTCAGAGGACACCCCTCTCTTCAAAGTCACATGTGGTTCTGTCCGTGTCAGAACACAAATGACCAATGCCATTTCTGGAGGATGACAGCTACATAAGCAGGCATCCTTAATTTGTATAAATATATATATTTTCGTACATTTTTATGTATAATATGTATTTTCTTTTCTATGAGGCAGGACCTCAGACAATTATTACAAAGCCAGCTTATGGTTTGCTGGCATTTGCTGACAAAAGCAACATTTTAAGTAGGATTGATTTAAATGTTGCATTGTGGTTAACTAATTATTAACAATGATGTGTGACTCAGAGAATGTGTGACTTCAAGTTACTTTTCCATGAATTGTAACGCTGTGATCCACGGGTTTCTTCCCCAGGCTCTGGTAAGGAGAGAGGCGCTCCGCCGCTGCCCCCCATCCCCAGGTGAAGAGGACCCCCACCACACCGCTGCCCCCCATCCCCAGGTGAAGAGGACCCCCACCACACCGCTGCCCCCCATCCCCAGGTGAAGAGGACCCCCACCACACCGCTGCCCCCCATCCCCAGGTGAAGAGGACCCCCACCACACCGCTGCCCCCCATCCCCAGGTGAAGAGGACCCCCACCACACCGCTGCCCCGCATCCCCAGGTGAAGAGGACCCCCACCACACCGCTGCCCCCCATCCCCAGGTGAAGAGGACCCCCACCACACCGCTGCCCCCCATCCCCAGGTGAAGAGGACCCCAACCAGTCCAGAGGCTTTGCCTGACTTCACTCCTCTCTTTTTATCTCCCTCTGTTTCTTTTGTTTTCCAGTTGCACACACATGTCACAGATGTGTGAACTGAAATATTTTATAGATCTAAGGTACTATAAAAATATGGCACAAGCACATCTGTGGAGTTTTGACTGTGTGTGTGTGTATGTGAGTGTGTGTGTGTGTGTGTGTGTGTGTGTGTGTGTGTGTGTGTGTGTGTGTGTGTGCGTGCGTGCGTGCGTGCGTGCGTGCGTGCGTGCGTGTGTGTGTGTGTGTACATCTGTATTACAGCTCTTGACCAAAGAACCCAGTTTAGAACTGGAACATACTTTACAATGCAGTGTCTATAAATAGCAACATGTAATTGTGTTCCTCATGAATATTAAGGAGACAGTGCCACTGCTTTCCACTGAGCAACCTTGAAGATCTTTCTCTAGCATCAAGTTCAGGATGTAGATCTTCGTCCACTTGTAAATATTGTGCTATGCTTTGGGCACAGCCTTTCTTTGGGGGAAATTGTGCATGTCACTGTACAGCAGCATTCCAGTACAATTGCACATTATTGACCTTGTTATGAAATAACACATTTACATTTACATTTAGGGCCTTTAGCAGATGCTTTCGTCCAAAGTGACTTACAAAAGTACATTTGTCAGAAGAAGGTGAAACACTTCATTGCTGTTAATACAGTAAGAAAGTCACCAGAACAAGGTTCAAGCATTTCCATCGCTAGTGAACAAGTGGGTCTTGAGTCTCTTCCAGAAGATGGGGAGTGACTCTGCAGTCCTGACATTGGCAGGGAGCTCGTTCCACCACTGCGGTGCCAAAACGGAGAAGATGTGTCCTTCCTAGGAGACGCTGTGTTCAGGGTGTTCAGCCCTCGCCAAGAATACAGTTTCTATTGTCTCTGTCTCATATGCCCCTCGTACCTTCGTTCAGCCAACCTGCACCCTCTGGATAGATTCCACTCAGTATTATATGAGCAGGATAAATAGAGCTCAATATTTGCAACATTATTATTATTTCTATTATTTCTCTCTAATGATTGTCATGATTAGAGAGTGTTAGTGTCTAAACAATGCCCGGGGGGGGGGGGGGGGGGGGGGGGGGGGGGGGGGTTGTTCCCTCTGGGGCCTCCAACAGGAAGGGGAGGGGATGTAGAACAGGGGGTGTGGTCTAGTGTTTATTTTGACATGCCAGACAAAAACAAGCACCAAAAAAAGAAAACAATTCAATCACAGCCAGCGATCTGTGGTGATGAAATAGGTGGTGTGATGAAATATACGGTATGGAATATTGTTTTTCTGAGTCAGAAACAATATAATGTAATCACATTTCTGAGCAGCTCAAACAGCAAGCTGTCATATGATCTGTTGGTTCAGGGTTTATGTTCAACTTATTCATATATCAGCCTCTGGCTGACATTAAACTATGGAACAAACTGTACCCTCTACTCAGCCTTCTGTTCTTGGCAAAAGTAAAGGCCAAGTCGCTTCTATATAGGTGTGTGTGTGTGTGTGTGTGTGTGTGTGTGTGTGTGTGTGTGTGTGTGTGTGTGTGTGTGTGTGTGTGTGTGTGTGTGTGTGTGTGGGCACATGCTAAGGTACGAAAGACCATGTTGGAATGTGGCTTAATTGCATTGGGAGGAACTTTGGCCCCATGTCATGGTGACATGTTAGCATTGATTCACCCTGCATTTGTAAGACCGTCTGTGTGTATGAGGACTTTCTGAAGTTGTGAAGATGCTTTTGTCTATGTAAATGGTATGATTTGTTCAAGTGCTTTAAAGGATTGTACATGGTATGTTTTCAAACTATGTAGTATTATTACTCCGCTCTACCCTATGCTGCTTTGATAATTGTTTTGTATGTTTTGTTTTATGTTTGGGTCAAATGATCTGTTGGTCATGGAACCAATATTTTAAGGTGTTTTTTTAAATGAATTGGATACCATTAAATAAAACATGTCATAATGTTTGTGCTAATATAATGTATGCCTCTATTTGTTGTATTTGCTTACTATATTCCTTCAAGATTCGTTGAGCAAGGCCTACCAAGCTGTTTAGTTTTGCATTAGTATTTGCCTATTGTGGCTGTGTCCAGTCCGTTTTTTGCAGTGAATAAGGGTTTGACTTTATTTTCAATCACTTTGATATAGGCCTGACTTTTGTTTAATATCAATTCATCTGTATTTTCTGGGTTAGAAATAATTTATGTGGGACACGAATAGCGTCGTTACATATTTTCGGTCTTATCAAAAATCACAGCGCTTCAACGACTGCTCCGTGTGGGTGTAGTACGGTCGCTGCTAACGGTCTTGGGTTCCAGTTCACAGCAGCAGCCAATGGAGGCCCTGCACGACAGTCACGTGACCGAGTGTTATTTTTTTGCGGCAGCTGTCAGAATCAGAATGAACAACACGCTCCAGCGATCAGTGCCAAAATGGACCTTTAGCATGAATTGACGGCTTTACATGACTATTGATCATCTGACGTACAACCGTAAGCAGTTGCTGTTGACAAAGTGGTTACTGATATTGCAGAATCTACACATTAGTGCGACATATTGGTTAGAAATAAGCATATTGTATGTTATGAATGCTGCAGCTAAGGCTAACTAGTGCTTGTGTCAATACACAGGCTCAGGGTGTCATTTTATGTGATTATTATGATTTTAGGTGATTTTATCAGTAATTAAGTAGCCACATCATTTTATGATAGTCTTTGCCGAGGTGGTGCGATGTGTTTTTATGCAAAAACGAGAATTGGAAAGATAATGGTTTCCTAGATGTACTCTGTAATGTGGTTCACGGTGTTAATGTTGTATTTATGTTCGATTCTGCATCAGTCCATCACACTCAGCGAAGTGATACAGAATTGGTCTCTTTTGGATTGTTTGTCTGTCCTACATCAGCGTCCTTCCCAGGACTTTGACATTGCCAATAGGACCAACGTCCCCCTCATCTGAGCATGGAGACTGCAAGCAACTACGTTGTGATTCATGGGAAGAACATATCCCATGATACTCTGCCTTCTTCTGTCGGGCCACATATGTCCATTGATAAGCTGTTCCCTGCTCTCGTTGAGTGTTTTGGCATCATATTATGTGGATATATAGCTGGCAGGTAGGTCGCTTTAATACATTAATACTATTACAATGTGGATAGCACCAAGTTATTTCTCACAATCACAACAATAATTTATATCCAATATAGCTGGCACAATACAATCAAACCAGACATTAAAGAATTACAAATATATGGATATATAAAGCTGTTAAAGAATTACAGTGAGTCAAGATCTTGAGAAATCTGTTGTCTTCATCTATACCTACAGGGCCGGTATCATCACAGGCAGCCAGGCCAAAGGACTGGGGAACTTTGTGTCTAAGTTCGCCTTACCTGCCCTTCTTTTTAAGAATATGGTTTTGCTAGACTTTGGTGATGTTATCTGGGCATTTCTATGGAGCATATTGATAGCTAAGGTGGGTGTGGGCGCGGTCATATACATGTATGCGTGTTTATATTCAAACTTATCTCTGTGCACATGCATGCATGTGTTTATAGATGTTCTGGTGTTACTCATGTTTGCAGTGATTGTGTTTATGTATTTTTGATTTAAGCTTTTGTTTTTTCTTTCTTTGACTTTCTCTTTCTTTTTGCTCTCTCTCTCTCTCTCTCTCTCTCTCTCTCTCTCTCTCTCTCTCTCTCTCTCTCTCTCTCTCTCTGTGTTTCCCTCCATACCCCTCCTGTGGCCTCCCCCTATAAAGGTGACGGTGTTTGCTTTGGTATGTGCCCTGACGCTGATGGTAGCCAGTCCAGACACCAGGTACAGCAAGGCTGGTCTGTATGCCATCTTTGCGACGCAGAGCAATGACTTTGCATTAGGATACCCGATAGGTAAGATTGGGGACATCATGACACAATATGTTATGTAACAACATCCTGCATTCACAAAGTAGATTACACGTGTCACTCTCTTTCATTCAAGGCAATCAGGGCCTTGTCCACACTGCTCTGCATGACTCGAAGCCTTGAGCATTTCTAAATTGGAATGACAACTTTCAAAATCATCCACCAAGAATGATAAAATCTTACCAGCTACTGCAGTCAACACCCTGGCATGCATACATACAGTACATGCATGCCAGTGTGTGTGTTGGCTACAGGAGTTGCTAAGATACAAAATGAATACACTTATCTGTATGTATGCTCTGTTCTGAGGTGATAGCACTGAGCAGTACATGTAATGCTCTTGTGTTGTCCATCTCATTTGTTTCCAGTGGATGCTCTGTACAGAACTACATATCCAGAGTATCTCCAGTATATCTACCTGGTAGCGCCAGTCTCCCTCATGTTTCTCAATCCCATTGGCTTTGCACTGTGTGAGGTGCAGAGGTGGAGACAAGCCAGTGGACCCCAGCGCAGCACCCTTTCTATCCTGGGAGTTGTAGTTTTACAGGTATTGCTGTAAAACTCTCTTTCCTTTTCCACCTCATTACGTGTACTCAATACTCTCTCCACTTGCTTTGACCTTGTTTCTGTTTTCCTCCTCCACCTTCTATAATACATTTATTTGGAAGCGCCTTTCACGTCACTCAAGGACACTTTACAGATTAAGATCAAGCAAATAATAAAAACATTAAAAGTCTGGTCTTCTACATCTCCTTTCCTCCCTGCCCTCTTCCCCAGGTGTTGAGGAACCCAATAGTGTTCATGGTAGTGGTGGGCTTGGTGTCCCACTTTGCTCTGGGCCAGAAGATCCCCCTGGTTCTTGTCCAGTTCATTGACGGCTTGGCCGACTCCTTTGGAGGAGCTGCTCTCTTCTACCTGGGCCTGACCATGGTAGGATACATCTAGCTTGATTAGCATTTGAATTAGCATTTAGTTTCATAATTCAGTCTGAAGTGGCAGTTTTCAGAGACAGGGCAGTGTTGCTTGCACCTAAACCAATCTGAAACGGGTGAGGATTCTGCAAGTGATGTTGCTCTCTGTTTTGGATTTTCGAAACAACATTTCTGTACATCTTTTCTCAAAATGGCTTCAGAATCCAACAGAATCCAAAGACTTTAAAAACTTTGGAACTTTAAACTTTGACCTTGAAACTTTAAAGAAGTCCCACCTGCAAGACACCAGACCCTGAATCCCACAACACTTTCAAAAGTGGACGGGGCTTAGCGGCTGTAGGGTGGACCAATGAGGTTTGGTCAACCCCAGCAGCAGAGACCTGGGTTCAGATAAGGTCTTGTCTACATAGGGTTTGTTAATGCTGTGTGGAGGTCAGGTGATGGTCATCTTTCCTCTCAACACCAAAGTAAATGTACAAATGTACAGAGTAGGTGTGTGTGATGTGTGACCAGGGATCTGTGAATATTACAACAGTTACTAATAATTCATGAATACATCCAGGAGAACTGCTAATCACTCTCTCACTCTGCTTGTGTGTGTGTGTGTGTGTGTGTGAGTGTGTGTGAGTGTGTGTGTGTGTGTGTGTGTGTGTGTGTGTGTGTGTGTGTGTGCGTGTGCGTGCGTGTGTGCGTGTGCGTGCACTGGTGGCAGGTGGAGCAACTAAGAAAGCTCACTAGAGACTCTGGTGTGGCCCTGATAGTTTTGATCACAGCCAAACTGTAAGTAGTATCACCAGTGCATGGTGGGTTAGCCACACACATTTTGCTCGTAGTGTAGTTTTGATGTGTGTGTGTGTGTAGTACACTGTGTGTGTGTATGTGTGCGTGTGCGTGTGTGTATAAATATTTCCAGCATCATACCAGCATGTCATTGATGGAAAAAGAAACATAACCTGTCCCGGTCTTTGCTCCAGCCTGGTCATGCCGCTGATCTGTAAGGAGATGGTGGAGGTCCTGGATGTGGGCGGGGCCAACAGCAGCAGTGCCAACCACAGCAGCCTGTCTAACTTTGCCTTCCTGTACGGGGTGTTCCCCACGGCCCCCAGTGTGGCCCTCTACGCTGCACAGTTCAACATGGAGCTGGAGGTGGTAAGCAGCCATTCATCATGCACTCACTAGGAAGTATGCAGGGCACTGTGCTTACCAGCCTGACACCCCCCCCCAACCCCCCCCCCCCCCACATTAAACACCATTGAAGATACTTTCCCAACCATATCATGTAGGTTCATCAGTGGCACGTGAAGATATTACTTCATATTGTTACTGCTACAACCAGTGGATGTCAGGTTTGTAGCTTAATTGCTGGGAATATGCTGTATACTTTTTGATTCATTATTGATCAATCACAAGAGAGCACTTGGTTATAGTCCCGGACAAAACACTACACCCTCGCTATACTGAGGGTCTAAAGTCTACAGCCCACGCCCTGCTGCAGTCGTTTATTCATGTCCACATAAATCAAGAGAGCAAAGGCACAATACAATATGGTTGTATTTGTTATTGGGGCTGAGACGGTAACCATATCATCACAGTTGTTACTTGTGACGGTCTGCCAGACTTTGTTCAAGGACTTGTGGAGGAATAAGGCTTTAGTTGCGCTTCAATTCAGCTTCACTTGTGAGGGGGAGGGACAATCCATGGGGGGGGGTTATTTTGTTTGTATCCATTATTTACCATTCAATTTAATATATACACAATATGCAGACAAAAAAGACTTTGATGAAGACAACAGTTGGTGTTAATTACACTTGTAAGTACCTTTAATTACCTTTTAATTACAGGAGTAGGTAGAAAGTAGGTGATGTTTGTTTGTGTTTGTGTGTACTGTTTACAGAAACCCTCTTCCTTCTCTCTGTGTGTCTCTCTGTCCGTCTATAGGTGACATCAGGGATGGTCATCAGTACCTTTCTGTCGGCGCCAATCATGTATGTGTCGGCATGGTTACTAACGATCCCCCTGATGGACCCCATCGCGCTGGTGACGGAGCTACAGAATGTCAGCTTCAACATTAGCATAGTCTCCCTCATAGCACTGGTAGGCTTGTTGGCTTGTTGGCTTGTTAGCACGTTAGCACATTGGCAAATGCTGGTGCATGCCTCCCTGTGTTTCCACGACTACATCGAGGGCTTCAGTCAAGTTGACACTGTGTGAACAGGGGTATCCACATTTGAGACTGCTTGACTGAAAATGAAACTGTAATGGTCATGGGAAATGTAATGGGAAAGTGTAGTCATTATCTCCAGTAAGAACTACAGACCATCTCCACAGAGGAGTCATTGAAATGCCACTGCCTTGCCCCGTTGTACATAGAAGTAGCAGGTCCATGATTGACACCTGTGTGAATGGTCTGTACCAGTTGTGTTAGGCCCAGTTCTGTGTATACAGAGATCCACTTCGGGACTCAGAGACACCGACCAGAGTGGGCTGGATTTAGATTTCCATGTCATGTTAACTTGTACTCAAAGGGACATTTCCTTCATGTTCATGAGCCGAAACAAAACAGTGAGACTGGGTCTGCTCCATTGAAAATATGTTGAAAAAGCAATATATCCACGTGGAAAAGAAAATGATTCAAACGCACTGCTGAAAAGCAGCTGATTTGTCAGAACCACAAGGATTCTGTGTTTTGATTAAGCCAGGTGATTTTATTCTTGTGTGAGGGTATCTAACACTAAACAAAGCCCTTAGCCTGGCCCTGCTTCCACCAATCATTGGTCACCTGACATGAACCCTTTAGCCCTACTACTTGCTCAATGCAGAAGTGTGATTTGGCATTTACATTCAGATTTAAGTGTAATTGAACTGATTCATTTACATGTATCACTTCAATTAGGTGCTAGATACTTTATTATTTGACAAGTTATTACAATTGTGTGTGTGTGTGTGTGTGTGTGTGTGTGTGCGCGCGTGTGTGTGTGTGTGTGTGTGTGTATTCCAGGTGTGGACCATCGCAGTAACACTGCTAAGTAAGAAGTTTAACAGGCTCCCTCATCTCTTCACTTTAAACCTTTTCCTGGCTCAGGTCAGTCTCCAACAAAAGATCATAAACAACATCTAAAAAAGACATTTCTACACATTTCCACCTTATTTTTAACACATTTATTTTGCAATCTTGCTTCTAGGGTTCAGTATATTCTACCCAAAAGACAAACATCTCCCCTTCCAATAATGACTGCATTGAAAGGGAAAATAACAAATCAAACAACTAATCCAATGGTTCCTGTGTTGCTACTCTTTCTCATCAGTTCCTTGTGTGTGTGAGCATGATCCTGTGGAACTTTGTGGTGCAACAGGAAGACATTCTACTGAGCAAGGTTTTAACCTTCATCCTGCTCTACGGGTCTCTGTACAGCACCTACATCTGGACTGGTCAGTCAGTGCATGTACCTGCACAATAAACCCATCACAGTCTGGTTCAGACAATCAGTCCATTTCTTGATTGCCATGTAAACACTGTGAGTCAGTTACACAAATAGAATATTATTCCCAGAGTTAAAACTGCTGCCAGTACTGCTACCAACACTATTATTGTTACTGTCAGAAATACAGCTACTGCTACCACTACTGCTACCACTATAGCTACTGCTACTGCTACCACTACAGCTACCACTACAGCTACCACTACTGCTACCACTACAGTTACTGCTACTGCTACCACAGTTAGTACTGCTACCACTACTGCTACCACTACAGCTACTGCTACAGCTACCACTACTGCTACCACTACTGCTACCACTACTGCTACCACTACAGCTACCACTACTGCTACCACTACTGCTACCACTACAGCTACCGCTACTGCTACCACTACTGCTACCACTACAGCTACTGCTACTGCTACCACTACTGCTACCACTACTGCTACCACTACAGCTACTGCTACTGCTACCACTACTGCTACCACTACTGCTACCACTACAGCTACCGCTACTGCTACCACTACTGCTACCACGACTGCTTCAGACATTCTTGTTAACTGAATACCAATAATCATACTTGAATCTCCGCTTGTTTAAGAAGTGGTAGAGCAAAGGTTTGATCTCAGCAAAAGGAGTGTCAACTTTATTATGTAAAGCTGACGTGTGTGTTCTTCTGGTTTTTTGTTGTTGTCCAGGTTTGATATCTCTCTGCCTGGCGCTTACTAGCAGAGATGACCTGCTTAGGCTTCGACCAGCAGTCTTCATGGCTCTGGGCTGGGGGTAAGCCACCACACACACCTCCACCCTCCCCTTCAACACACACTCCTCTCACACTCTTTGTACGTGACATCAGCAATGGTGCCCTAACTGTTTGACACAATGAATGTGTGTGTGTGTGTGTGTTCCTCAGCGTTCCCTTCTTGGTAGTAGGTGCTGTTCTGTTGATGGGAGAGAGGATGGATGACACCATTGACTCTGCCTTCTACTACGGCGAAGCTCAGGTTGGACACTGTCCCAGCGTTGTCCTACATTGTTCCCTTTATTCTATGATATTCACTTTTTTTCTATTCAGGTTTGTTCCTGTAAAAAAGGATCTCATAAGCAATACAAATAAGATAAAGTGCTATGCTATTTGCTCCCCTATGTTGCTAGGATTATGTTGATGCAGAATGGTGATTTTCCTGGTTGCAAAGACCTTTGTGTTTGTTGAAAATGAACACAATATTCTATTTTAACACAATATATGGCATTTGGCATTAGAAGACCTTGACGATTTGAATCCTCAATGGTCAAATAGTCTTATTGGGAACATTGTGAGACAGTGGGAGGACGGCTGTTTCTACAAGGAAAAGCCTGGAAGTTATTCAGTGTTTCAGTGGGGTTGGGGTTGACTTCAAATAAATGAATTAAACATTTTTAACCAGTCAAAAGGTTTCATACTCTCGTTATGGGTGGGGGTTTTGTCACGATGGGATGTGAATACCGTGCATCATCTAGACAGTACAGAGCTCTCCGTCTCCACAGATCATCTCCACTGCTGTGGTGCTGGCGGTGAGCCTGACGCTAGGGACCTTGTCCCTGATGGGCCTCAGCCAGGGTGGCAGGGAGCAGAGGAACTACCAGGCCCTGGACAGAGCTCCTGCGGGCGTCGCTGAAGACTTAAGGCCCCCTAGTGGTCTGGACGATCATGAACAACAACAGCAGCATGCGGAAAACGTGTTTGATTCAGGTAAACCAGCTGATGTTTTGCGACAGCGTATTTATGCATGCGTATTTGTTTGCGTGAATAAATATTGTTTTGTTTTTGTAGATGGCCGCATTTTTTCTCCTGTCCAGTCTCTGCCTGATATGATTGCCAGCACACAGATGGAACACACACATCATTCTGGTAACGCACGCACACACAGACACGCACACACGCACACAGACACATACACACACACACACACACACAGACACACACACACACGCACACAGACACATACACACACACACACACACACACACAGACACACACATACACACACACACACACACACAGACACACACACACACACATACACACACACACACACACACAGACAGACACACACACACACATACGCACACACAGACACACACACTCACACGCACACAGACACACACACACACACACACACGCGCACACACACACACACACACACACACACACACACACACACACACACACACACACACACACACACACATATACACATACACTCTCTCCCACAATCTCACGCTCTCTCATCACATCCAATGTCACGCTACTACAATACCACCTTTGACTCTGTAAACCGCCATGTAGTTGTTGCATCTTGATGTCAAACGTATGGTTTGTTGTGTGTGTGTGTGTTGGTGTTGTCCTCCTCCAGGCCACACGGGGGCGCTGAGTGGTAGCCACCAGCGCAGCAGCGGCTCCTCAGAGCAGCCCCTCAACCTGCCTCCGCCTGGCCTTCAAAGCCCTGACGACCGCCAGACCGTCAGACACGTGCTGCTCTGCCTGCTGCTGATCGTCAGCCTGCTAGCGGTGAGGAGAGGCCTGTCTGTGCTGCCGTGCTCTCTAAAGGCTTTAGTCTCCCCCTGTATGTGTCTCCAGCCCTCTGTCCCTCAGTCCTCCCCCTGTATGTGTCTCCAGCCCTCTGTCCCTCAGTCCTCCCCCTGTATGTGTCTCCAGCCCTCTGTCCCTCAGTCCTCCCCCTGTATGTGTCTCCAGCCCTCTGTCCCTCAGTCCTCCCCCTGTATGTGTCTCCAGCCCTCTGTCCCTCAGGCTGTTCCTCTCTCTACCTGCTGCTCTGTTCTTTAACATGCAGGTTCCCTTCTAAATGGTATTTCTATGGTGTTCTGTTGTTTCCTGTATTTAACTCTGTTGCTCTTTTTGTGTCTTATCGGACCATTTCTCATTCTTGAATCATCTCTGTCTGTCTGTCTGTCTGTCTGCCTGTCTGCCTGTCTGTCTTTCTTTAGAATCTCTCCAGTTGTCTTTGGTGGTTATTCAACAAAGATCCTGGAAGACTCTACCTTGAACTTCAGTTTTTTTGTGCCGTTGCAAATTACGGTCAGGTATGTAAAAGTATGCACAGTTTAATGAGGATTGTGGGTATCACCATAGACCAGAACACAAACAGACTGTATACGTACGCTGAATACATCCATTTCATACTTTTATTTTCTAATAAACGGACACACAACTGCAGATGGGAGGTGTGTGTGTCTTTCTCACTGTGTGTGTGTTTGCGTGCGTGCGTGCGTGTGCGTGCTCGTGTGTGTGTGTGCACATATCTTCTCAGGGTTTCATCTCATTTGGGATCTTTGGCCTGGATAAACAACTCATCCTCCTGCCTTTCAAGAAAAGGTGAGCCGTGCCCCCCACAATCCCCTGTTCCACCACCCTCCCACCCATATACCCCTGGTTCCACCACCCTCCCACCCATATACCCCTGGTTCCACCACCCTCCCACCCATATACCCCTGGTTCCACCACCCTCCCACCCATATACCCCTGGTTCCACCACCCTCCCACCCATATACCCCTGGTTCCACCACCCTCCCACCCATATACCCCTGGTTCCACCACCCTCCCTCCCATATACCCCTGGTTCCACCACCCTCCCACCCATATCCCCCCGGTTCCACCACCCTCCCACCCATATACCCCTGGTTCCACCACCCTCCCACCCATATACCCCTGGTTCCACCACCCTCCCTCCCATATACCCCTGGTTCCACCACCCTCCCACCCATATACCCCTGGTTCCACCACCCTCCCTCCCATATACCCCTGGTTCCACCACCCTCCCACCCATATACCCCTGGTTCCACCACCCTCCCTCCCATATACCCCTGGTTCCACCACCCTCCCTCCCATATACCCCTGGTTCCACCACCCTCCCACCCATATACCCCTGGTTCCACCATAAAGCCCAGAGAACCACACTTTGAGTCTAGTTTTACTGCAATACAATGAGCAAAGTAAAATATCAATGAAAGTATTCCACCTTATAATGAAAAGCGGAATCCAGGACTACTGTAGTGTGAACTATAGGACATAAACAATGGTTAGGACAGAACAATGGTTTGGCCACCTTGGTTAGTATAATTGAATTGAATTGAATTGAATTGCCCTTTATTGTCACAGGTCAGAAGTACCCGCGAAATTGACTGTCAACCCGTCCGTACATATACAACATAACATACAATATGACAAGGGGGTAGACAGGACAGGAAGACAGGGATGAAGGAAAAATACAGACTACAGTTACATGAGGAGAGGGAGTAGAGAAAAAAAGCATCCCCTCAGACTATGTTCCTGTGAGGAGCACAGTGTGTGGGCATATAAAAACACCTCAGCAACATAAGCACACATAAGTACACTTTACAACATGAAACTCAGGACTCACAACAGGGTAGGGGGGTCGGGGGTTGTAGGTGGCCCAGCACCGACAAGCTGGGCCATTCAGTCCTGCAGCCGTGGGGCGCTGCTCACAGACCCGCCTGCCGCGCTGGGGGGGTAAAAAGCAGCAAAGGCGTGGTGATGGGGGATAGGGGGTGAGGTGCATCTCTGTATGTCTGTATGAGTTCTTGTGTGTGTGTAGGCCTGGAGAGTCGTCTCGCCTGGCATCGCAATCTAGGAGCCTCAGTCCGCATGATGTCATAGCGATAACACAGCAAGCTGCCATGGAGACGACCCTGATTGGGTCCCAGACAGAGTCAACAATCAACAGGAGTCCGTGAGGGAAGTGGGTGAGGGTAGACAAGAGCGTCTCACTGCAGCGTTCTCCAGGGAAAGTTGTTCCAGCAGCGGCCTTGGCCAAGGCCAGTGCCGGTTGAGGGGGGCCGAAAGCAGATAAGATTGGGGTTGTTTGGTTTTAGGGCGAGTGGCTGCATTCCAATATACTCAACTACTCGTTTTGTCCATTCTGGTCTCCGAATCGATCCAATTTTCCTTTGCAAAGCCGAAAGCTTCTCCATGATGTTATCCATGTTGCGGTTTATAGCCACAGTCTGAGTGCCGACAACTCTGCCCATCGCCTCAATCATGTCGGGCAGCTTCATGGGGCTTTTGACAGCTGTCACCGTTTCCTTAATTATATATAACTGCTACTAGTAGTAGTATTAAAGCTACTTATAGCTACTAGTAGCTTATAGAAGCGCTTGGAAAGGCACAGGGTTACAGAGATGTGAAGTGTAATAATGTGAGTGTTACGGTTCCACTCATTAGACAGGCACATTGCATCTTTTGAAGCAGAACAGTTTCAAGTCCCCGGGCCATCTCAACGCTTGTGATGGCTTGAATAAAGGGGATTGTTATAGCGCCCCCTGTGGTCAAAGTTGTAGTTTTGGAGACCTGCTCATGCCGGTTTCTGTTCATGTACCGACCTTTAACATTTGGGGTTGTTCAATGGTGGTCCATTTGCATACTCATCATCATCATCATCATTGGCAGACACTCGTGGTGGAGTATGTCGGTCCACCTTCTTGGTCCTTATGGTCTTCAGGTGGGCGAGGAGGCCAATCCTGGACCCCCATATTTTGGGGCAATGGGTGGGCAGTAGCGGTTGTGGGTTTGGGTGGAGCCTTTTTTGGCAGAGGCGATTTCCTTTCTGCGTCTGCGCGTGTCTACTGCAGCACTATGGAGGTCGTTGTTATATTGTGCAGCTCCTTCTCAGACAAGTTGTCTCCAGGCCGTCCTGTTGGTTGCTGTGGCCTCCCAGGTATTAAGCTCTATGTGGCACTTCTTGAGGTTGGCTTTGATGTCGTCTTTGTACCTTCTCTTTTGGCCTCCTGGGGCACGCTTTCCTTGGACAAGCTGTGAATAGAGGACTTGTTTGGGGAGGCGAGACATCCGAATCACGTGGCCAGTCTATCTGAACTCACGTGGCCAGTCTATCTGAACTCTATCTATCTGAACTGCCAGTTTGAAACGGACTTGTAATTGATCGTTTAACAATTTATAGCACCACCCCACGGCCTGAGTGGGGTGGTGCTATAAATCACTTTTTGGTGCTTTATTTGCTTATTTATACATGTTTTTAATATATGTACCAAATCTGAACAACTCTGAATTGTTCACCTTCAGAGCGGTTGAAGTCAGCAAATTTCACAAGAAGTCAAAATAATTTTATACAAAACAATGTATATGTTAGTTAGGTAGATGTTCCTACAATTTCAGAGATTGTAGAAGTCCACTACCAAACTAATTAGGCACAGAATAACAATGGTGTGGCTTGCTTTGCAGCCATATCAATCAGCGGGTGTGTTGGGTTCATAAAAGACCCGTCTTGAGACCCCGGGGCCGACCTCCTCTCAGAGACTATGGATAGGGTCTGTGATACCTGAACACATACGGGTCAGAAAGTACTTATATTTTAAATATTATGGCTCTTGGAATGAATTGCCCTCCCATCCTCCCACCCTAACACCCTCTCACCCATCTAGTGCATCCCCCCCACCCTCACATCCACCTAGCTTATCCTCGCTTGTTGTTCAACTGGCAGGCAAACACATGCAGGTCAAAACTAAAACCACTGTGTTACTGTCTCCATCTCTACTCTGTGTGTGTGTGTGTGTGTGTGTGTGTGTGTGTATGTGTATGTGTGTGTGTGTGTGTGTGTGTGTGTGTGTATGTGTATGTGTGTGTGTGTGTGTGTGTGTGTGTGTGTGTGTGTGTGTGTGTGTGTGTGTGTGTGTGTGTGTGTGTCTGTGTCTGTGTGTGTGTGTGTGTCTGTGTCTGTGTGTGTGTGTGTGTGTGTGTGTGTGTGTATTTGTGTGTGTGTGTGTCTTAGGTTGCGAGGCCTCTGGCAGGGTAATGAGAATGAAGAGCTGAGCCCCTCACTGGTACAAGAGGAAGTCCGCCTCACCTGCACCCAGTTTGTCCGCTACCACAAAGACCAGTGTGTCCTGGATATACTGCAAGCCCGCAGGTAAGTGTGTGTGTGTGTGTGTGTGTGTGTGTGTGTGTGTGTATGAGAGGACATTTTTTAAAATCTATCTGTGTTTGAAAGTGTTTTTGGTGAACAAATTATTTTGTGAACCTACTGCAGTGTATTTATTGGATCAGATTCATAAAACATGTGTCCCCCTCCCTTCCCCCACATCTGGTTGTCATCCTTCCAGTGGCTCCAGGGAGAATGTGAGCAGTCCACCAGGGGAGTCCTTCCTCTGACCATCACAAAGGGAAGGAAGAAGAACGAAGGCAGAGCTGTTGAGCAAGGTGAAGAAAACACAGTTGGCAAAAAATTCAACATTCTGCCCCCCCCCCCCCCCCCCCCACCGCCAATCCCCTCCCCTTGAACCAATAATACCCATAGTGCCACAGTCCGTCTCCATGGGAACAAGGCCAAAGACTGCATGGCATTGAAACCCAGCACTTCCCTGACTGAATCCCACCAATCATCCTTGGAATCCACGAGGAGTCGAACCAAGAGCGTATCACAGGCACAGCATCCCAGGGGGTCCGCCATTCACCCCCTGCCTGGGACCCAGGGACCCACCACCCTGCTGGACCCCAGGGACCCACCACCCTGCCTGGGACCAGGGGGCCACCACCCTGCCTGGGACCAGGGGGCCACCACCCTGCCTGGGACCAGGGGGCCACCACCCTGCCTGGGACCCCAGGGACACACCACCCTGCTGGGACCAGGGGGCCACCACCCTGCTGGGACCAGGGACCCACCACCCTGCCTGGACCCCAGGGGGCCACCACCCTGCTGGGACCAGGGGGCCACCACCCTGCCTGGGACCCCAGGGACACACCACCCTGCTGGGACCAGGGGGCCACCACCCTGCTGGGACCCACCACCCTGCCTGGACCCCAGGGGGCCACCACCATGCAGACCATCCCGGGGATCAGGTCCAGCATGATCTTAAATGTTCCCATCGTTTACTTCTATCCAGTCAAGGCTGGGATTGAACTGTTTGCTGTCCCCTAGGAACAGGGTCTTGAACTGGGAGGCTGTCCTGGACCTAGTAATTATTCTGGGACTGATTGAGAAAAAAAGGAGATTGAGGTGGAAAAGTACTTCAAGAGAAAGAGGAGGATTTTTCAGATGAGGAGGTGTGAAGGTATCTCAGTCAGGAGAGACCAGTATAAAAAATGACTGAATGAATATCTATTGACTACCACTTATGTCTGCTTGTGGACTTAGGGAGAATTCCCAGCTTTGGTAAGACGGAAAGGCTCTTATGGCTTATGAATGACCAGCTATGAACAAATAGCTGGACAAAGGCAGGAAGCCAGCAATGGCATAGTAATATTAATAGAATGCCCAATAGGGGGCACATGCGGCATGCAGAGACAGTAATACCCAGTGAAGGGGACCAGCAGTGAATGGTCTGATGGACTAGTAGCCGATAGAGGGAGCACAAAGCCCACTGTGTACTTAGCTGCGATGTTGCCAAACTTAAAAGCTTTTAGTGGGTAGTAATTAAAAGAAGGCCAAGCTTAGAACGTAAGGAGGCTTGACATGACTAGTATCTACACATGATATGCTATGAAAGCATAGCCTGTGGTAATTGCTAACTGGTGTTAGGGGTTTGCTAACGAACAGGCAGATTATAGAAAATGTCTTCCACGTAATGTCATAAGACTTGAGGGTGGACTCCGCTAGCCCCTTTCTCTTGTTGCTTTTAGCGGACTCTAGGAGTCCGACCAATGGATTCTCTGTGAAGAGAGAGTTAGTGTAGAAAATAGGAGGATGCCGATGGTTGTGACACTGGCATCCGGGCAGAGGCTGCTGAAGAACTGAAGATCACAGCGAGATAGAGAGTCAGCTGCTACATTATGATGCCCTGGGGTCTGACGAGCAGTCAGATCCCAGTCTTCGGAGGACAAGCCACAATTAATGGTGATGCATACAGCTTTGTTGTTGCATTTGACTGCTATGCACTTCCTCTGCCATGACTGTCCCCAAACATGGCATGCGGCAATCCTGGGGTTTTATTTTTAAGCTGCACATTTGTGGAGGCAAGCTGCATGCACCATTGTCCTTACTAGTACCCCCACAATCCACAGAGTGCAATGCAGTCTGAGGAGTGCATGATGGCTTCGTAGAAGAACAAGCTCCTGTCCCAGTGGGAGGCCTGGAGACGTGACCAGAGGTTTAGGTCTGAGTGGCAGCCGTACGGGGAGATGATGGGGACGATGGTGCAGGGCTGGAACAGAGGACCCCAGGTCAAGCAGCCTTGGCTATAAATGAATGGCCTCAGCTAACCTTTGTCTGTGGGAAAGGAAGCTTGTTGCAGATGCTGTCCAGTGTGATTCCTACTAGGCAACCATTGGGGGTGAGCCGGTGGTTTTCTCCTCAGATAACAGAATGTCTGTTGACTCTGTGTGCCCTTTAACTTGGCCTGTGTTGACCTTGGGTGGTTGTGAAGGAGGCTCTATGAGGAGAAAGCTGTTGAGCAGATGAAGCACAAATGTACTGCACTGTAACAGAATACAGCATCTCTGATTCCAAGTTGAACATGTATGGGCTGCATCTACACACAAAGGTTAACCTTAGGGAGAAGTAAGGCCGTCCCATTTGATCTTTAACAGATGCCACTGGGACAAGTGAATTGGCATTATGATATTGACATGATATTGGCTTCAAAGCCAAGCTCCCTGGCCTGCTAATTTAATGAACTTGATGGCGTTATCTGACATTGCACAGCGAAGGGAAAAGTGTTCCATATCATCCATGTTTGTCATGCTGGCAAAGTGTTCCATATCATCCATGTTTGTCATGCTAGCAAAGTGTCCTGAGTTTGGACGAAACGTGTCCATGTGTTCTCTGAACGCTTCCTGTTGCTGTTCTGCTGGGCTTGTTAGAAACCTTAGAAAGGGAGGGGACTCAATCAAACCAGTACCTCTGTAAGTACCTGTTCTTATATTCTTTATTAATTTGTTAAAGACCGGTCCCCTGATCTGAATTAGGGGACTGGAGGTATTTTAAAATGTATGTTTTGTTGGGTGGGAAAACTACTCCCAGGAAAACCCTCAAGAAGCCCTGAAATCGGGTGGATGGACAGACGGGGTCAGGGTGGTGTGAACGTAACGTGAAGCCTTGGACATTGACTATAGTGGATGGGTGGAGCTTCATTCATTCATCATTTCAGGAAATAATGAAACTCCTGTATGGATTCGGGTGACGGGCAGAAAGATCACAGGCATCACTGCACTACAGATATTTTGAAATTATGAGTTGGTGTGTCATTTTGTTGGATGGAATCAGATTTGTGTCAATATAACACTTCTGAAATATCAAACGAAACCTAACATTTGAGGGAGAATTAAATGCAATTAAGTGAAAGTGACAGTAAAGTTCTCGCCAGCAGCAATGTCCTCGTCACGTTACCGTGACTGCAGGATTTGTGTGATAGTTGATATTTTCTTTCCTCTCTTTGTTTTTCTTCATCTTTGCTCTGGGCATCATGGAAATGAAGCTGCACATGGGATGAATAGCCTGCCAGCAAGAGGAGCATACAGTGGAGGCCAAGGAATGGGGGGGTAAATGGACAGGGACGACTGGTAGACCAGGGTGATGCTCTACGGACTAATGGGGTGGAAAGGTGGGATTTTGACGTGAAGGCCTGGAGTTGCCATGATTCCCCTGAAGTATTTAACCAGGCTTTCAAGGACTGCAGGGAACCGATGAGGGATTGCATGGTGGTCATTACATTGCTTTTTTCTCTGAGGTTCTCTGAAAATTGTGGATGAGGGTTTTGGGATATCTTGTCCGGTGATGCATGTGGTGGCTGGAGCTTGAGCAGGACATTCTTTCATTTCCCCTTTTTCTCCCTTCGGATGGGTGGTGATGACCGGCAGATAAGTGAAGCCAGCTGTTGGGAGTTGTGAATGCTGGTGCCCTGGTGATGGATCGAGGCCATGGGCTCAAGTTGGTTCGGATGCAAGCTGTGGGGGCTGGTGTCTGGCAACGCGTGTTGGGGTGACGGTGAGGTCAAACATAGTCACTATTTCCATGCAGAAGGGGTTGGTGTCAGACGGTAAAAGGCTTGCATTATGCAGCACGCATACTGACGTGTCTGCAACGAGTCAGCAGATATGAGCATGACTGAGAAGTGTTTAGAGAGAGAGAAGACCAAGTGGGGGGGGGATGTACAATGAAGCCAAAGAAGGAAGCAGGTTGAAGTGATGAGGAATAAGAGAGGATGGGAGGCTTGAAACTGGGAGCAAGGTGATATCCATTGTCTTCTGGATCCTTTTCATGTCATCGTTGCATTGTTGCGTGATTTATGTTTGTTGCGTTTACGTTTCTACCGAATTGGCCAACGTAGCGAGACTACTGATGAGGTGCAATGAGACGGTGAGGACCCCATGTGTGACCCCACTCCCTTGATGTCCCACAGGGAAAGGGTTGCAGCAGTTTTCGGGTCAGGGTCGTGGGAGGGGCCACCCCCCCTACCACATAATGGTACACTTGCTCGAGAACTCCATGCCCGACTCATCTCAAGTGAATGCACCTTTTATGTTGTATTTTTTTATTTAAAGAAATCAGGTGAACTCTTTATATTTACTTTTGTTCATGACAAACATCGGACGTTCACCTTTTCCACCCATCCGTTCCTCAACCCTGGGAGCGCCATTGTTGTCGCTGGGAGACTTCAGTACCGAACCAAAACAAGCCCTCGCAGCCGATCTCTCTCACTGTTAGTCGACTAGCAGGAGACTAAGTCCTCTAAGCCCTGTTGTGACCTCATGTTGTATGCATTCTGTATGTTGAAACCAACACAGCCGTTTACACCTGAGGATCCTTATCTTTTCTCAACCATGCAGGTGATTGACAGAAGGTTCGGATTTCTTCGATGCACTAAACCTTTTGCACTGAATAGAACCGATCATGGCTAACGTTAAATATGCAACCCTGTAAGCGGACATTTGTTTAAGTGTTTGTGGTAATGTGAATTTGAAGCTGTATTTTGAGGCTGAATTTGAATCTGCAGTAGAATATTGGACCCCTTTATCAATGATAAATACAATTTATGCTAATGTTTTCATACAATAGGTTTTTATACATAATAATTTTAACAATGTGACAGTGGTATCTATCTTTTAATTCAACCTCTCTTGAAAGGAATTCAAGTTTGGGTAGTTCTGAGAGATGAGACATCCTGCAACGTGCTATATTTACTGGTGAGTTGTGGGATTTCTCCACATTTTAAATGTAGTATGTGCTCATATGCATCTGGCCCCCCACCCATCCAGACAGATTCCCATCAGACCAGGCCTGGGGCGAGACAATCCCATGTTTGTGGAATATTGGGCAGGTTGAGGATGATGACTGTGAGCAGTGTCCTATGGGAGTGTTAGTGAGGCATTCTGATAAACAACTAAGATGGCTGCCGCTGAGGTGTCCCGTGTGGTTGCTCTGATTGGTTGAAGGTCCATCAAAGTACATCCGTTTAGGACCATGTCCGCTGAAAACACCCATTGGTTATCAAAACTTCCAGACAAACACACATTCGCAAATTGATGTGGCAATGTCAGACAAACATTTTAGAGGTGTTCTTTTGCTTTCAAACTCCAGTATGGTCGAGTTTGTATTATGCCTGAATTAGTTAGTATACTGTACATATCCTCATAGATCCTGAGTTCAACTGTCAAGCTTCATACAAGTCTCCTGAAGTGTGCGTTTTCCATTCATAGGTGAACGAATGACAGAGCTCAGCTCAGATATGCAGCTAGCCTTATATATTCCTATTCCTAACAAACATTATGCAGTATTTGTTGTTGTTTTTTGTTTAGATTTTTTTTTTTTTTTTTTTTTACAATTGAACTAGCTTAGAACAACCTTATGTGGCTAGGTCATGAAAATACCATGGATAATATTTTGGTTACAAATGAACTGTGGGCATTCATGTGCGTTTCACTTTAGTACTGTATCAAAAGGAAACCCAGGGTCTTTCTCCCATTGCCTTTTTGAAATATTGACCACTGTTGAAGGACTTCTGATTCGTTTCGTGGGGGTCAGCTCTATGTTCCCACGGCCCATTGGTCCCACAGCCCATTGGTCCCACAGCCCATTGGTCCCACATTGCTAAGAATTTTTTGTTTTTTCAAAATTAGGCCCAATGGTCCCACAGCCAATTGGTCCCACAGCCCATTGGTCCCACATCATAAAGACTTTTAACATTATTTTTTAGGCCCATTGGTCCCACAGCCCAATGGTCCCACAGCATATTCCTGCTGCTCCATGTTCCCACATTTCTAAGAAATTATTCAAATTTAGGCCCTATGTTCCACAACTCCATGTTCCCACATTTCTGAGTAAACTAATAGAGAAAAAAGGTGTAAAGACATTTAACCCATTACAGCGTGGCCTACACATATTAACCTTTTTTAAATTATTCCCTCAAAGCTGTTTTTTTTTTTGCTGCATTTCCAAAAGTAGAAAAACACACAACTGCACTGGTACTACTAATACTACTGCTACTACTACTAATAACAATAATAATGTCTTTCATTACTACTCAAATTGGCTTTACACAATAAAACGTGGCCTATAAAATATCATATCCTAGGTCTGGTTTGTTCAGTTGACTTCAGACTGCTCAGCAGGCTTCTGGGACCAGAAGAAGTTTAGTGGATGACTTTGTGCAATAAAGACACAGCGCATTTTCAAAATATGTCTTCATGAAAAAGTGATGCAAGTAAAAATATAAAACTCTCACATATCCACTGCCAAGTTATTACACCACACGTAGCTTAAGGCATAATTATGCAGGTAGGGTGATGATAGGTCGAGCAATACATCTAACTGAATTGAACATTTTAAAATTCTGCTTTTTTGCCAGACACAGGTAAAAGAATAAAACCAGGAACAGGCCATTGAACAACAGGCTAGGGCAGGAAACAGCAGTCCATAGCCTAGGGCTAGGGCATTAAACAGCAGTCCATAGCCTAGGGCTAGGGCATTAAACAGCAGTCTATAGCCGAGGGCTAGGGCATTAAACAGGAGTCCATAGCCTAGGGCTAGGGCATTAAACAGCAGTCCATAGCCGAGGGCTAGGGCATTAAACAGGAGTCCATAGCCTAGGGCTAGGGCATTAAACAGCAGTCTATAGCCGAGGGCTAGGGCATTAAACAGGAGTCCATAGCCTAGGGCTAGGGCATTAAACAGCAGTCCATAGCCGAGGGCTAGGGCATTAAACAGCGTCCACAACACACTGACTGACTGCGCTCCAGTAGGACTGCAGGGTTCTTTCTCCATGACTGTACTGTTCCTTCAGGCGCAGGAGTGTGGCCTCCAAGACCCTCCACTTGCGTCGCCGTGGTGGTGGTGGTGGTGCATCTCCTCGCTCTGCCATCATGGCACTTTCCTCCGTCACCGTCTGCCGATCTTTGAGGTGGCGGATGAAGAGCCACAGTCCGGGGTGGCACACTTGAACAGTGTCGTTCATGACCCGGTGGTAAGCTGTCATAAAATACAATTTTAACAATTAAACCAAGACTAAACAATAAATTGACTCGTACACAGACATTTTGTGTCTGCACACATTTGACCTGCATTTGTAACAGCACTCACATTCAACATGGTTATTTGTTCTCTGGTCCATGCCCCTCTCAAAGACGTTCCACAGAGCTGGTGGAAAGGTTGATCCAGGTTGGATATATGTGTTCCTCATGTAGGTGAGGAAATCTTCTAAAGCAGGGTACTGTCTCACAAGGCGTCTGCAACGTCTGCTATTGGCCAGTGTGGTGAAATTCATCTGTACCAGCGCAAGTGGGAGGTAACCCAGAGCCATGAGTTTCCGGATGGCCCGAGTCAGACTGGGGTCTTGGTGGTAGGGAACAGCCAATCCAAGCTCTTGGATCCTCCTCCACAAGGAGTGGTTGAAATGAAAATAACAACCACCGACTCTGGCTTGTGGGAACTCGGTTTCCAGCGCTGTTTTCAGGGCATTTTCAAAGCCACACACAACAAATTGTGGGAGCCAATTGTGGTGGGTCACCCGTCGCATGGCCACTTTGACTGCTTGGAGCACTTGCCTGTAATGTCCCGTGGTGCGCTGCTCCATAACCACGTGGACAAGAGGCAGAACAAAACCATGATGCTTTCCCAGTATGGTAAAACACTGTCTGTAAGGTCGAGGGACACTCTTGAAGGTGGCATCCATGTATGTTGTCCTGCATTGTCTTAGCAGGCGCAGGTTGCCGTCTGTTGCAAACACCTGTATGCCCCAATCATTGTCAGAATGCAACAAAGACCGTTCTTCTGCCCATGTTCGGGCCCATGGGCCTGTAACCTCCACTTCCTCTACAGTACCCGGGATGGGTGGCATTGCCTCAGACCTGGCTCTTTGTATTGTAGACCGGATGGACCTAAACCCTGGTATGGGTGGTCTGTCACCTCCTCCTTGGCCTGCACGATGGCCATGTTGCACCAATTCTGCATTATAAACCCGTCTTACTGGTACAGTTGGATTCCGCCTGACTTGTGCCACAGCATGCTGTTGGAATTGAGCTCTGCTCACCATGACTTGGTCCTGGGGGTGGGGATGATCCTGCTCAAGGAACCCCATCACTTGGATATCTCGGTCCTCCCCCTCATCATTCAGCAGGTTTGTATAAACCTTCGCTCTACAGTCCTTACGCCAGCAACGCCAATGAATCTTTTCGCCCCTGGTCTCATGTCGGTGAAAACGGAAGTTCTGGACAACTAAAACCTTTCCTCCACGGTTTCCAGTGATCAAGCGCCCATGAATATCAGCCATCTCTGCATATAAATATCCTCCTACCTTGTTGAACGTGTGTGTGTGTTTGCAGCACGAGTTCTATCTTTATATGCCCCTGCTCTACCTGCACATATTTGAAGACATTGAAACATTGAAACATTTCAAGCACGAGAATTGCTCTCGTGTGCCTAAAAATTTAAATAAAAAAGCAATGTGGGACCAATGGGCTGTGGGACCAATGGGCCTAAAAAAAAAAAAAAAAAGTCTTAGTGACGTGGGACCAATGGGCTGTGGGACCAATGGGCTGTGGGACCAGTGGGCCGTGGGACCAATGGGCTGTGGGACCAATGGGCCGTGGTAACATAGACACACTCCCGTTTCGTGTTCCTGCCTCAAATGTTGTTGTCATATGAATGTAATTTGCATGGAGAAATGTTGTTATCATATTTTTTTTCACATTTAAACACTGATTTATTGTGTATGCATGTGACAGAGTTGACTTTTGGGATGGTGTGTGTGTTGATGTGTTGGTTACTGTGCTGAGTGTGAATTGACATTGGCAAACACAAAGTCACAGCTAACAGCTGTTGTGTTGTTTGTTTGTTATACGTTTAATAAAAACCCTTCACTTAAATATCACTGCCTCAAATGTTTGTTTTGGACATTCAAACAATATTTGACCTTTTATTTAAAATTTTAAATCCACAAAGCCAATATGCGTTATATAGTCGACTGTAACCCAAAATAAAGGTAAATTGGAGAAAAACTGAAAAAAGTTGTGAAAATGACTGTGCTGAGAGAACAGTAAAAGAGTGCAATCACTTTATTTCTTGACAAACATTATAAGCCTACCTAATAGACATTTGATAAAGGTAAGTTAGTGCACTTGATTTACATCTAATTGTAAAATATACTGTAAACATTTCCTGATGACTTCTGTCTATTACTAATGGCACTTCCAAGTAGCTAAATATAGTTTTGAATATCTGTAAAAAAAAATCAGTATGAATGTAATATTAATAAAATAGTCTTTATAAGAAAAGAGGGGCTGAAAATGCAGCTATAATAATTAAGACCAATACAATGGCAAGTCAATCTACCAACATGGCATTCCTTAAAACCGCAAAGATGCACTGTATAGAAATCTGACCCACAAAGAAAAAAAAAGACTGCATTCAAATGTCTTGAGAATCAGACTGAAGAGTATGAATGAAACATTATGGTGAGCTTGAGTCAGATAGGAGGAGAACCAACACAGTAATGAGCGTGTTCTAGTGATGACCGGGTGACGAGTACGTTACACCCTAACACAAGCATCCACTCCCCACACAACTCCCCACTCTTAAAGCCCATGTCAAAGGTTTGTCAACGTCAAAGGTCGTCCTGCCCTGGGGGGTGTATACAAATACATAACGTCAGTATTGCACTGTGTGCTTTATTACCTTACACACCTTTCACCAAATATACTGTGTTTACTTAAGCAAAAAAATGCAGCGTCTACATAATATGCCACAACATTGGTTCATTAGGATTGAGGGATCAGGGCAGTGGCCTACAGGACAAGGAGCCATGAAGACAGACAGGACAGGGTGGACAGGACAGGGTGGACAGGACAGGGTGGACAGGACAGGGTGGACAGGACAGGGTGGACAGGACAGGGTAGACAGGACAGGGTAGACAGGACAGGGTAGACAGGACAGGGTAGACAGGACAGGGTGGACAGGACAGGGTGGACAGGACAGGGTAGACAGGACAGCGTAGACAGGGCAGGGTAGACAGGACAGGGTGCCTCTGTTGCACACTGACAGAACCCCGCAGAGATGTCAGTGAAAGCTGTAAATGGTTCTGATGGCGTTACATAACAACGATGAATGAAAAGTACAAAGGGTGGAGCTCCAGGATCTTGAAGTCCTGTACGCTGCAGTGCTGGAAGTAGCTGAGGGTCAGTGGACACTCTGTCCTGTTGGCAACACACTTCAGTTTGGAAAGAGGACAGATCATCTGAGTAGTGAAGAGAACATCAACTGAAAAACAGATTGAAGAAAGTGCTAATCATTGAAATAAAAAGGAGAAATGAGCCTCTACCACCAACAGACTTTGTTGTAGCTGAAGTGCTGACGTGAGGTTTAACCTTGACCATGGCAGACATTTACTGTAAGACGTTTCAGTTTAAGAGAGCAGTGCACACCAGAACAAAATCGCCTATCGCCATGCTGGAGTGGAGACCATCGATCACAGCAGCTCCCAACCTGACGACAGTCGTGTGAGTTTCCAGTTCACCTCCTTCAATGTTGTTTCAGTTCTGTCATTTTGGCCCGCCATGTTCCTCTCCCCCCTCACTGGGCTTTGCGCTCGCGGCCTCGGGCTCCGGTCTGCTGGGGGTCGTCCAGGTGGAGGTGCCCTTTGGGGCCGTTCAGGTGGAGGTGCCCTTGGCCATAGTGGCGGACCAGCGCGCCTGGGAGGAGGGCCACGCAGGCGATGGCCAGGAGCTGAGCCAGCGTTCGCCAGGAGAAGATGTCATCCATGGAGGAGATCTCGGAGAGCATGGACCCAGTGCGCACGCAAATGAAGTTGTATGGAATCAAACCTGTGAGACCAAGACACTGTGTTTAAGAAGATGCTGTGTGTGTGTGTGTGTGTGTGTGTGTGTGTGTGTGTGTGTGTGTGTGTGTGTGTGTGTGTGTGTGTGTGGGTGAGCACATCCTCACCTATGAGCACAGTGGGGAAGAAGAGGGTCAGGGGGATGTTGAGGATGGGGGAGGTGACGTTAAGGAACCAGTTAGGAGTCATGGGGAAGAAACGCAGGAAGAGGAGGAAGAAAAAGAGACTGCTCTTGTTCTCTTCCACCTGGCAGAAGGGATGGAAGGGAGGAAGGAAGGAAGGAAGGAGTCAGAGAGATGGAGCGATGGTGGTGGGAGGGAAATGATATGGCAGAAGCAGGTAAAAAATGAAGGAGGGAAGGTGAAGGGAATGGAGGGAAAGAGTCATTAGAAAAGCAACGTGGAAGAAAGGGAGGATGATGTGCTCAACAGAAACAGGTCAAAGAGAGTTGGACACATGTGGATAGATAGACACAATAGAAAGAGTAGAGATAGATAGTTTGATACATGTGGATGGATAGATACAATAGAGAGAGTAGAGATAGATAGTTTGATACATGTGGATAGCAAGACACAATAGAGAGAGAGATAGATAGTTTGATACATGTGGATAGATAGATACAATAGAGAGAGACTATATAGATAGTTTGATACATGTGGATAGATTGACACAATAGAGAGAGTAAAGATAGATAGTTTGATACATGTGGATAGATAGATACAATAGAGAGAGAGATAGATAGTTTGACACATGTGGATAGATAGATACAATAGAGAGAGAGAGAGATAGATAGTTTGATTCATGTGGATAGATAGACACAATAGAGAGAGTAAAGATAGATAGTTTGATACATGTGGATAGATAGACACAATAGAGAGAGTAAAGATAGATAGTTTGATACATGTACACCAGAGCTGCCAAAGCTCACACATTGAGTGTGAAAGTCACTCAAATGATCCTCTTCACACACTCTCACAACACACTTCCATTCCTCACAAGCAGACCACCGTAGCAGTGACGGCTCACCGAAGACCAGTGAGTTTGAGCCCTCCTGGTTTTACTGTTGGCTCACAATAATGTGGGCCAACCTAACCCTAAGCTTAATACCACAGGAACACATCTATTGCCTTTCAACAAGACACGGCAAGTTAATCAATGTGATTGCATCAGTGCCTGGCAGTGTCTTCTGATGGCCATGGCCCCCCTGCTGCCACCCAATAATATATCAAATAACATGTACTGTACAGATTCACATTTAGCAGATGCTTTTGTCCAAAGATCAAACCGCCAACCCTCTGGTCAGTGTCTGCTACCCACTGAGCTACTGCCGCCCCTGTATGTACTCAAAGTAGAATTTGAACCAAAAGGCCATTAAATGAGTGTGGGTTACTTGAACATAATGCTAATACAGTTGATTCACATCCAACAGATAGGATAGGATTACACGTTACAAGAAACTTGGGAATTGGCTTTAAATAGCCAAGCTTCAAATAAAAATAAATGTCTTCAGCGTGGGGCAACCCCGAAGGAACCCACAAACAACGCACCTCTCAAATCTCACGCCAAGGTTTTGTGAACACTTGGCTCCCGTTGTAGATACGGGCAGCTACATGGAGATAGATGGATGTGGAACAGATAGACAGACAGACAGGTAGGTACAGATATCAGTGCACATCAGCCAGATCCTGACTCCGACCTCACACACACACACACCACGGGGGGGGGGGGTCTGTATACCTTTCTCTGCAGCATCGCCACTTTGTCAGGGAACAGTCGGATCACGTGGTTCTTGCCGAAGGCGGAGGAGAGCAGGTAACAGAAGGTGGAGCCCGAGGTGGTCAGCAGACAGGCCAGCGCCAGACCCTGCCACGGTCCAAACAGAGCCCCCGCCAGCATGTTCTGTACATCGCCCAGCAACAAGACACACACAGGGGGGGGGGGGGGGGGTTACATCTAGGATCATTGTTTCATTCAGTAGCAGACCCTTTCAAGAGACATATTGTCCAATTAAAATTTGCACTGGCGACAATATTTTTATTTGAGCTATAATGATGCACACAGAGTAGGGATGTCCGATAATATCGGCCAACCGATAATATCGGCCGATATTAGCCTATTTTTGTAATATCGGTTCATATCGTTATCGGTTTTACCACCGATAATGTGCTTGTGCATAAATATGGCACTTTTCCATAAGTTGAAATAGTGTCCTTATTTTTTATAGACAGTGTTAATTTGTGAAATGCAATCTAGTGAGGCATCACAATAAAAGTAGATGATGTGTTAATTCCACAACAGGAGATATGGGACCTAAAATTAGTCTGGGCGAAAATAAAAATGCCTGTATATATCGGTATACCATATCGGTTGATATCGGTATCGGAAATTAAGAATTTGGACAATATCGGCTATCGGATATCGGCAAAAAGTCAATATCGGACATCCCTAACACAGAGTATTTATTTTTTACGCAGAAATATGTCTTGCATGATCGTGAACGTAGTAATCTATTGCATTTTGTCAATGTGACTAAAAACAACACCGTCATCGAGAGCAGGCAGAAGTGAAAGCCGTCAGCTCCCAGGGACACCTGGTTGTCCCTGGACACGGCCAGCTCTGTCTGGGCAGCGGTGGACTGCGGGCTGGGGAGGGTTCAGCTCCTCAGACACCAACATGCGGAGCTTGTTCTGGACAGTCGTTGACTTTCACGTCTGTGTCTGAGTGAGAGGGTTGAGCTTCATCCATTGCTATAAATGGATGAAGCTCAACCCTCTCACCCAATGTGGGGCCTCCACAAACACAGAAGGGCTGGCCAAGGACTCACTGGGCTACCAGCAGCAGTGATGGACAGCCACCACCCTGAGGCGTACTGTCTGTTGAGGAGACTTTGGCTCTGTCTCAATTCACGTACTTGCGCACTTAAACTTCCTTTTTTGAGTGCATAGTGCGTTCACACTGGTAATTGCGGCAAGACGCAGTACACTGCTAGTACCCGGATGGTGCACTCATAACGGTCAAAAAGCTAGTGTACAACGCTGGACACTTTTCACCCTCAATGGTCGCCATTTTGTCTACGTAACGGAAGGGGAGGGAACGCCAGCACTTTCCAAAAAAATGTGATAAAGATTGCGGACGACACCTGTGGACCGTTGGCCCAGACCACTCCTTTTAAATGTAAGATATAACGTTACACATCAATCGAAAAGTGGTTATTTTTTCGTTATGTATCACAATTTTATTGTTAGACAGATGTATGACAGATGTCATAAGCGATTGTGAACGGTTTGTGCTGATATGCTTATACGTGAATGCTAATACGGGAACGAACGCTTGTATCGTCATTTCCGGTAAGTGCAAAACGGGAGTGCTTCATTTGAGACTGTACTTCTTAGACGGAATTCACGCACTACATCAGTAAGTACATAGTGCACACAGTACACGTACGGAAGTGTACTCGTGGAAGTACGTGGATTGAGACACACTCTTTGTGTGTTTGTGTGTACTTCCAGGTCGCTGTAGGTTTGTGGTTGGGTGTGCCCACACTCTGGTCTCCAGTAGCTCTGCACTCACCAAGAAGGAGGAGCCGGGGATGGCAAAGGACTGTTTGTAGAGGTAGGCGCTGCAGAACAGCAGCAGAACGTAGCTGTGGTGTTCTCTCTTGTAGAACTTCAGGGTCTCCGCCAGCTCCCGCAGCTCCTCCAGGTCAGACGGGAACCTCAGCCTGTGTTGTGGAGACACAGGACAAGATGTATCCACTCTGACCTGCTCTGTTACCTTCTGGGACACATGGGGACCCGATCCTGACCGGCCCGGTATTGAGCTAGTTATTGAGCTAAACATGGAAGAATAGAAACATAGAATAGAACCATAGAACCATCAGAGTAAGGGAGATGAGGGAAGTAAATGGATCTGCTTGATTGAAGGACAAGAATAGCCCTTTCTGTATTCGTGCACACACTGGTGCACACACACACACACACACACACACACACACGCACACACACGCAAACACACACACACACACACGCACACACACACACACACACACACACACACACACACACACACACACACACACACACACACACACACAGTAAAAACTCCCTGACAATTCCTTGGATATATAATAACACAAGTTCCCCTGAAGAAAATCCCCCTGAAACACAAGATGTCTGCCTGACCTGACATTCAGAATCCATGGTTTTCATTGGCCAGCTAGTCAACATGCAGCATCTCATTGGCCAGCCAGTCAACTCATGGACTGTCAGATGTTGATGGCACTCGTGTGTGAGTCAGCGGAGGAGTAGCTTTTATGTTTGGTTTTTATTTCACATCGACATTACCGCACAATATGCATGTTCTCTCTCTCTCTCTCTCTCTCTCTCTCTCTCTCTCTCTCTCTCTTCCTCCCTTCCTCTTATCTTGCCTTGCCTCCTTACCACCTCCTCCCTACCTGTCCTCTCAGACACATGTAAAACTCATACACACATAAAAAGGGTGAATAGGGGAGCTGTAACTGTGCCCTAAAGGTCACATGTTTGAAACTCCCCCATGGTGAGGAATGGGGCGCAGGAGTCAGGGTTGGGGTGTCACTGGTGAGCTCATCTGAGACCAGATCTGCTGACCAGAGATGAACTCAGAACATCTCAATGTACACTTTTACAACCGTTTATGACACAGGACATTATTAATGAACAGACACATCATATGTAGCTCTCACAGTGGTGCTTTTGTTGTACACACACGCACACACACACACACACACACACACACACACACACACTCACAGACACACACACACACACACACACACACACACACACACACACACACACACACACACACACACACACACTCACAGACACAGACACAGACACACACACACACACACACACACACACTCACAGACACACACACACACACACACACACACACACACACTCACAGACACACACACACACACACACACTCACAGACACACACACACACACACACACACACACACACACTCACAGACACACACACACACACACACACACACACACACACACACACTCACAGACACACACACACGCACACACACACACACACACACACACACACACAAACACACACACACACACTCAGAGATACACACACACACACACACACACACACACACACACACACACACAGTGCATGAGAGGCCCATCTGGGGTGCATGCCTGGGCAGTATAATATCTTGGTAAGCGTTATTCTAACTGTCCCTAGACTACTGCACACGTGAGCGCGCGCACACACACACACACACACACACACACACACACACACACACAGACACACACACACGCCACACACACACACACACACACACACACACACAGACACACACACACACACACACACACACACACACACACACACATACACACACACACACACACACACACACACCCTCTTTCATATGATACCTACAAACACACTCTTAAGACATTCTACAGAGTAATGTGATCCACACAAAGTGTACCGAGCGACGGGGCTGCTCTGCTCCTGTTGGGGGTACGTGTCTGCTGCTCATACACTGGCTCTGGTGCTCTTTCTAATGGCTTCATGCAATCACTTGTCAACATAATTTTAGTTACTAACAGGGCAAACGAAAGACTTTCTGCAATACACTTATGCTTGACAAGTGGTGTTCGTTAGGCCTATATAGTAAAAAAAAAAAAAAAAAAAAAAACTATATATGTATATCAATGAAAGGGGACTTCAGTAACCAATGACCTGGAAGTAGTGTTAGCCTTAATGATGCCTACCTATACTCCTTGACCTCCGAGTCCTCCCCTGAGGGGTCCAGGGGTGCCGGGGGTCCCGCGGGCAGGTGGGTGGACAACAGGTAGAGGTAGCAAGTGGCTGCGGCCACAACTGCGACCAGTCCCATTATGGATCGCATTGCTCCGATGCTGCACAATTCCCAGCTCTTTGTGAGTTAATCAGAGAGTTATATCTTCCTAGTTTGTTCAGCTACACGTCCATTGACAACATGTGTGTTCTTGAAAACAAAAAAAAAACACTGGCAAAAGTGCCACAACACTTGGGACGATAAGTTAAGGGCTAAGTTGTCGCCCGAGTGGCAGTCGGCGTTCTGAAGTTGGTTGGAGCGGGCCGGGGGATCACATGGCGCCTGCTGACCAACTGGCCAAGATCAAAATAACTGTCACTGCGACTGAAATGTTCCTGTTGCACTTGCACTGATGTAAAGTCGCCTCTAGGTGGCAGCGACGAGACGGACACAATAACAGCAGAGCGCAGTCCAGTGAACCGTGAAGAGAAGCGACCAGGGTGGGGGAGCAGCGACTAGAGAGAGGATGTACAAGGATGACATTGTATGTGTATAATGTGTATGAGTGTGCATTTATATATACACACTCATTTGATATTTTATGTACCTTAGACCACATTTAACTTTTAACATTCAACTACACAAAAATCAGATTTTCGCCAAAGAGCTTTGAGGTGCAATAAAAGGTAAGTTTAATAATACCTTTCTGGTTGGTATTATTATCATCATTCTTAGGCCAACTTATATACTATATCATTTTTATTTGACTCAAGCCTTGACTTGGGGTGATGGAGGCTGCAGCTCTGGGGAAGAGGGAAGAAGCTGTTCTTCACTCTCAGTTCAGGCTTTGATGACCTGGTATCTCTCCCTTGATGGCAAGGGGACAAACAGATGGTGGCCTGGGTGGCTTCACTCCTCACTGACGATGCTAGCCATCTTGTGTATACGGCTAGCATGCTGTCCAGGTTTGGAAGCGCAGTTCCCACAATCCTCTGTGCCGGTTTGACCACCTGGACCCAATCCTTCCAGGTTTCAGCTGTAGCCTGCATACCTCCCTGTGACCCAGTGGATGTGACTTACATATATATATATATACTCTTTGATCCCGTGAGGGAAATTTGGTCTCTGCATTTATCCCAATCCGTGAATTAGTGAAACACACTCAGTGTGATCACACAGTGATGAGTGTGGTCTGACCGCGACTCATTTGAATGTAGGAAAAGTCGCGGGGCAGCCGCGGCCTACTGGTTAGGGCTTCGGACTTGTAACCAGAGGGTTGCCGGTTCGAACCCCGACCAGTAGAAACGGCTGAAGTGCCCTTGAGCAAGGCACCTAACCCCTCACTGCTCCCCGAGCGCCACTGTAGCAGGCAGCTCACTGCGTCGGGATGTGTGCTTCACTGTGTGATCACTGTGTGATCACACTGAGTGTGTTTCACTAATTCACGGATTGGGATAAATGCAGAGACCAAATTTCCCTCACGGAATCAAAGAGTATATATATATATATATATATATAAGTCACATCCACTGGGTCACAGGGAGGTATGCAAACAACAAACCTTGGATCACCAAGGATATCAAGGCCATCCTGAACGACAAGAAGAGGGCGCTCAGAGAGGGCAACCAGGCTGAGCTGAGGAGAGTACAGGGGGTACTCAAGGTTAGAATTAAGGAGGCAAAAGACAGATACAGGAGGAAGCTGGAGATGAAGCTCCAGAAAAACAACACAAGGGATGTGTGGAGTGGTATGAAAACCATCACGGACTTCCAGAAGACTGGTAGCGTGGGGCTGGAGGGTGGAGTGGCTCGGGCCAATGAATTTAACCTTTTCTTCAATAGGTTTGATACTGCGGCCCCCGCCCCTCCCCCACATGACCCTGCTGCTACTGCTGCTGGCAGCCCAACAACCAGTGCCACTCCACCTCCCCCTCCTTCTCCCCCTCCTTATAGACCGCCCTCCTGCCTCTCACCACCTCTATTCACTCCCGGCCACTTCACACCTTCACCCTGTCCTACCCCTCCCCCCTGCTCTGCATACTGTCCTCCACTACCTGAGGACCCTATCCCTCCTCCCCCAACGGACACCTCTACAGTTTCCTTCACACCTGACCTGGTGAGAACACAACTGATTAGACTCCACTCTGGCAAAGCGGCGGGCCCTGATGGTGTGTTCCCCAGGGTACTTAAAGCCTGTGCCCCCCAGCTGTGTGGAGTACTCAATCATGTCTTCAACCTGAGCCTGCACCTCCAGAAGGTCCATCTCATGTGGAAGACGTCCTGCCTCGTTCCTGTCACAAAGACGCTGCGCCCCAGCAGCCCCAAGGACTACAGACCGGTGGCTCTGACATCAGCTCTCTCTATCTCTGACCAGCTTAGGCCAATGGTCAGACCCTTCTCGGACCAGCTGCAGTTCGCCTACCAGCCCAGCCTGGGAGTTGAGGACTGCATCATCTACCTGCTGAACAAAGTCTACTCTCATCTGGACAAGCCGGCGAGCACTGTGAGAGTCTGGTTCTTTGACTTCTCCAGTGCTTTCAACACCTTACGGCCGGGTCTCCTAAGTGAGAAGATGGCGGCGATGCAGGTTGATGCTCCCTTGGTGTCCTGGATTGTTGACTACCTGATGGGCAGACCACAGTTTGTACGTCTACAGAACTGTGTATCTGACAGGGTGGTTAGCAACACTGGGGCCCCAGAGGGGACGGTCCTTTCTCCCTTCCTCTTCACCCTCTACACCTCAGACTGCAGCTATTGCACTGAGTCCTGCCACCTTCAGAAGTTTTCTGATGACTCCGCAATAGTTGGCTGTATTGAAGGGGGTGATGAGGGTGAGTATAGGACTGTTGTGGGCAACTTTGTCTCTTGGTGTGAGCTGAACCATCTACAGCTCAATGCTACAAAGACAAAGGAGCTCATTGTGGACCTAAGGAGGGTCAAAACACCGGTGGGCCCTGTGTTCATCCAGGGGGTTCCAGTCAATACTGTTGAGGAGTACAAGTACCTGGGGGTGTACTTCAACAACAAGTTGGACTGGACCAGGAACACAGAGGCCGTCTACAAGAAGGGCCAAAGCCGACTATTTTTTCTGAGGAGGCTAAGGTCCTTCAACATCTGCAGGACAATGCTGAGGATGTTCTATGAGTCGGTTGTTGCCAGTGCAATCTTCTTTGCTGTCACTGGGGCAGTGGGATGAGGGTTGCGGACACCAATAGACTTAATAGACTCATCAAGAGGGCTGGTGATGTAGTGGGTGAGGAATTGGACACTCTAACTACCGTGGCAGATAGGAGGATGCTGTCCAGGCTACGGACTATCATGGACAATGCCTCTCACCCTCTCTTTTCCACCCTGGCTCAGCGGAGGAGTTCCTTCAGCAGAAGACTCCTCTCACCGAGATGCACCACAGAGCGACATAGGAAATCATTCCTGCCTGTGGTCATCAAACTATACAATCTGTCACTTTCATCATAGTTTCTGCTGCACAACAGGTTATTCATTCATATTGCATAACTGGTCATTTCTTTTAATTTCACTGCATAACTGGTCATCTCTTTGCACAGCTGGTCTTTTTTCCAACATAGAATCTGACATGCTACATCCTTGCGTATGCTATCACCTCTCAGTGTATGCCTGGTTGTATGTACATTTATGTATATTTCTTTATGTTTGTATATTTTGTATATTGCTTACATAGGTTTATATTTTACATAGGTTTATTTTACATAGGTTTTTTATTTTTATTTTATATATTTATATTCTGACACTTTACTTTACGTAGAGTGTCTGTCTCTTTCTTCCTTTTGCACTGGAGTATTGTATTGTAACAAATGCAATTTCCCTCAGGGATTATTAAAGTATGTCTGTCTGTCTGTCTGTCTGTCTGTCTGTCTGTCTGTCTACTAAGGATGGTATAAATAAACTACAATTCCATGCGAGGAATTACTTGTGCATATGAATGCCCGTGAGTTGAATTCACTTGAGGCTGCCTGATAGTTTAGAAGAAGAAGTGCATTTAGTAGACGTTTTTGTCCAAAGCGACTTACAATCATGTACAAATGACATGTGTGGGGTTCGACATGTGGACAGTCGGAGGTGGGGATCGACCCGACGACCCTCCGGGTAGTGGAGCCGCTCCGAGACGTGCGCCCAGAGTTCAGCTGGAGAGCAATTTGTGAGAAAGCTAGACTCAAAGTTATCTCTATGTTATCTCTATTTGCATTTGTAATCGCAAATATCTCAAAACGTATAAAGTTTACAAAAATGAAAAATACACAGCAAAGCCATACGGAAGCAGACCTTTGTAATACAGTTTGAATGAAATCTCGAGGTTCAGTCGTTTGGCCTCCATTAATTGGTCAATTCAATGTGAAGAAGAATAATATGATGAAAATTGATATCTACATTCTTCATTCCTTTGCACAATAATTAGGCTTGAGCAGGATTGTTAAATCTGTAGAACATTAAGTGCATTAATTTGACGGGCTGCCATTTTATATTCATCCGACTAACAGGCTGACTGCACCCTCTCTCTGAGTCGAAGATGTCTCTCTGAACATACATTTCCTGAGAATAGTGTTTTCCCTCCAGGAGGCTGAGGATTAATCCCAGAGTCTGCAACCTCCAATGACAGGTTGCTGCCAGACCCCTCAACAAATCCTGAGCACTGTTGAGCAAAATGTTATTCTTACATGTGTCATCTGTCACTATCTATGTCCCCACAAGGCTTACATAAAGAATGTCCAGCCATCTGGGGTCAGGGTGGACCAAAAGTGAAGTCAAACTAAATCGATGAAGTTCAGGATGGATTGATTTTTATTGTTGTGACACTCATGAGTCTGAATAAATTGAACAGGTAGTAGTAGACCTGTAGTCAAAATGTTACACGGTGCTGAAAGAAAGTTCAACTGGAGGGAGGACAGGAAAGAAGACAAACTGGAGGTGGGAGGTACAGCAAAGAATATCAGACTTAAAATAAAAACTAAACACATTGGGATCGCATCTTCTGACCTCTTTCAACTGAATTGTAATAAAGAATATACCCTCATTTCAATAATGGTCATAAAGTTGAGATGTAGGCTATAGTTAGAAATATACACATTTGTTTTTTAACCAGCAGAACCAGCAGTGCCTCAAAATGGGAAGTTATGTGATGAAAGGGATGAAACTATACATTTTACACTTCAACAGAGCTGTGTTAACATGTATCATGAAGGGTCTATTACATTTATATTATCATTGTTCAAGAAAATAATATAAATATAACAGTTTTAGGCACAGTCTTTTAATGCAAAAAGAAGGTAGGAAATGGTTATGATTATTATCTTATTTGATGCAAAAAGAAGATAATATTCATAAAAACCATACAATTCAACAGCCATGCATCTAAAAAATATCAACTGAAGGAAGCTACATCAAAAGCGATGTGTGAAACACATATAGACTTAATGAATGTCCACATAATTATGTTTACATCAATTATCCTAAATCATCCAGAATTGTATATTTACATACATGTTGTTTTCCATCTATGCAGAGACATTGGGCTACACGAGGTTCCAGCCACTAGATCATCAGGTCATGATGTGTTCTCAGGACACTGCAGGCTCTACTGACTACTGACCTGTTGATTCCTTTTCCTCTTGGCTGCTGAGTCGACAGGAGCCACCTAATGTCATTACTGTCATAACTGTGTCCCCTGGGGCATTTTGATTCACTTGAAATACAAATGAATAACCAAAGGTGAAAATAGGTCTTACAATAGGATTTCAGCCAAAATAAAAAATAAACCAATAGAAATGAACTCCAGATTTGTTTTTTTTTAAATTATTATTGTAACAGTTATCATATTGCTCTAAGATGTTTTTTCAACGCTATTTTTTTTTATTCTGAATCGAACATTTGTTGGGAAGTTGTGCACATCTTTTTAACCTTGCACATTAATTTAAGCTATTCTAAGCTTTTGTGGAGCAAAACCACTTAATACTCAGTAGACTACAATTAATTGAATACAAATTGAATAAATGAATACAACACAATGAAAATAATAAAATACCTAAATATATATTATGAATAAAAACAAATATTGTGATAGGTGGACCTTTATGAACACTAACATGCTGCTGGTATGATTAATTCTACTTAATTCATTTGTGTTCTTGCTGTTGTTTAACTGTCAATATACATCTGTTTGTAGTATTATTCATTATATTCAGGGCCAGATAGTATGTGTATACTACTCCTTTATTCCTTTAGATTGCATTCATCCATTCTTTAATTTGTTCCTTTATTATATTACAACTTCCTACTAAAAAGATTGTAGATTATTGAAAAAGGAAACCCTAACCCAAACACACTTAACTGCAGATGTGAAACATCACAACAGATGTGTGCGTGTGAGAACGTGTACCAATGCCTTCTGTCTGGACCATGGTGTGGCGAAACAGTGATCTCTTTTCTGTTAAAACTATGTACTTTTGCTGACAGAAATAATGTCAATGACAATTTAGCTACAGACAGTGTCTCCAGAAAACTCCAACAAACCCCGGAGTCATCAACCAACCAATAACGGTGTTCCCTTTAGTACATTTTGAAATGTTGATTTCAATAAGGGGGTTATTAGTTACTTGAAATAATTACATAGGGAGGGAGAGAAAGAAAGACAGAGAGAGAGAGAGAGAAGTATAGAAACACTGTGACAGTAACACACACACACACACACACACACACACACACACACACACACACACACACACACACACACACACACACACACACACACACACACACACACACACACACACACACACAGGTCTACAGCCTTCTTTTGAATCAACGTCAAATTGAAATCAACTTCTCCCTTTCTACTCTGATTCATAGAGAGAGAGAAAGAGAGAGAGACAGACAGAGAGAGAGAGATAGAGAGAGAGAGAGACAGACAGAGAGAGAGAGAGAGAGAGAGAGGGAGAGAGAGAGAGAGAGAGAGAGAGGGAGAGAGGGAGAGAGAGAGAGAGAGAGAGAGAGAGCTACACAATGCTGCTGGGCTGCCGTGCTGACAACTAAAACACAACACAACTAAATCCCTCGATAAGAAATGCCCCCACCAAGTACAAGCCCCTCCCAGAGGTTACAAATCTATATATACCTTTAGCTACCACGACACCATGACTGTAGTGAGAGGCCATACACGTATAGTTCTGTGGTGCTAACACCATGGCTTCAACTTGTTAACAGCTACGGCCGTCACTGACTGTGTGTTGTGTTGCTCCTCACCGGGGCTGCCGAGGACCGGAGCCCCGCAGAGCAGGACCCTCCGGGACGTACAGAGCAGGACTCTAGGGGACGTACAGAGCAGGACCCTACAGAGCAGGACTCTAGAGGACGTACAGAGCAGGACCCTAGAGGACGTACAGAGCAGGACCCTGGGGGACGTCCAGAGCAGGACCCTAGAGGACGTACAGAGCAGGACCCTAGAGGACGTACAGAGCAGGACTCTAGAGGACGTACAGAGCAGGACTCTAGAGGACGTACAGAGCAGGACCCTAGAGGACGTACAGAGCAGGACTCTAGAGGACGTACAGAGCAGGACTCTAGAGGACGTACAGAGCAGGACCCTAGAGGACGTACAGAGCAGGACTCTAGAGGACATACAGAGCAGGACCCTAGAGGACGTACAGAGCAGGACCCTAGGGGACGCGCTATCTGCAGCCTTGGTTGTGGGAGCGTCTCAGAACATCTACTGCTGTCGCTGGTCATGAGTGTGTGCGTGAGAGGGGTTGTTCGCGTGGCTGATGTTTCGTCGTCAGTCCTTTATTTTTTTTGCTGCCCAGAAAGTTCAGTAGTTCTGACTTCTAAGGTCTGCCCCTAGGTGGCGTCACTCCCTCTACTAATTGCCCCACAAATCATTGGCTAATGTGTCTACACACAGAGTATTCAAGTTTATTTTACAATCGGCAACAAATAAACCAAGGTAGCGAATTCCTGGTCAAATAGAGACAACAGCAGTATAAATAAATAAACACACACATAAATATATACATAAAGAATAGAAACTGGCATTGCATAACATTAAATGAAAATAAGGATTTGGACTATAAACTCAGGCTATAGCAACTATTTATAGCGATAGAAAGAGGGATTTCACCTGGCTGTGCCAGAACCTGGAGTCTCCTGTCTACTGTTTCCACAGTGGACATTATTATACTGAGGCAATGAAAAGACACCAGCCTCGCTCCTCCAGCCCATGTCTCTCTACTAGCGTGACGCCCTACTCTGAAAGCTATTTATTCCCCTTCCATTTAGCCTACAAAACAACACAGAGGACAGGTGGTGAACGGCAGCAGCCCAGAGTCCTACAGGATGTGGCCGGCCTGGCTGTGGGTGGGCCGAGCTCCGTGGGGGGCCGCCCCGCCCGCCTGGTGCTTGTGCAGGTCAGAGGGCATGAGGGGCAGCGCCGTCACCACCGAGTCGTAGGGCGGCGCCGCCTCCAGGGGGAGGGAGATGGAGGCGATAGGCTGCTGCTCCGGATCCCGCAGTCCTATTGGGTACTGGCCGGGGGAGAACCAGCTGGCGGTGGCCGAGGACTCTCTGTCGTGGGCCGGGGGGTACGGAGGCTCCTCCTCCTGCCCCGCCCCCCCGAGAAAGGGGTCCAATAGGGAGTAAGGAGGCGGGTCGTCGGTGGGGATGAAGGTGTGCGTGGCGGTGGGGCTGACACACTCCTCGTAGCTGTAGAGAGAGACACAGCGTTTCACTGATTTATGGTAATTTCTGATGCCTGTGAATGAAAGCTAAAGCTTTATCTCGCCGTTAAACACGACCCAAGAGCTCCTTCTGTCTCACACACGCACTTACACACACAGTCAAAGTGCACACATTCAATCTTGTACAATTGACTTGAATTATGAAATTGAAATGTAAATTTTTGTGTCACTATAATTTGAGTTGAGTAAATATACATTTTTTTCATTAAGTTAATGGTTGGAATTAGTAGTTTTTCTAAATATGTTATTTAATGTCACCTCTCTTGCTATGTTTCAGAGAGAAAGTCCAATGTTAGTCCAATCAGTGAATCGTGAATCACTTGAATCTTACCTACTGCACCTTTAAGACAACACATCAAGCGGCAATAAACAAGATGGCGTCCGAGTGTGTGTGTGTGCGGGTGTGATTCAGTCATAGGTGTGGTGAGAGGAAGCAGTGCATCAAAGTAACTTGGTTAAGTGGACAGTTAACTATACAAGCCCTGCGGTGAAGGCCTGGTGGTGTCTTTGTGAATGGAAGGTTGTGTGTGTGCCTACACGTGTGTCCTTCTACCTGGGAATGAGATTACACTTATTGAATCAGAGGGCGCCAACCTTACAGTAATACTACTGAGAGGATCTGACATGGGACCACCTTATATAAGTGAAACACTTACAGAATTAATTAACTCATTCATTTGAGCCTTTATTTCAGCCTTGAAGATCATTGCGGTTTACCTCATGTGCAATGATGTTGAGAAACAGAGAAATGCGTTAAACAATCAAAGAGAACAATTGTCAGTGAAACCAATGCTGGTCTGGTATTGTACAGAGGCAGTGAGAGTCAGTCTTAAAGAATGATCCAAATATGTATAGGTACTCTAGGTGGTTGGATGGGTCACAAAGGCAAAGGTTACATCTAATGTAACGTAATGTATTAAGGTATTTGCATCGTGCATGTGAGTGTGTGTGAAAGTGTAGTTCCCAGTGCGGAATGGTGTCAACCTGTTTGTTGTCTCACTGGAGCCTCCTGCAGATCCCTGGTGTCTGTCTGTGTGTGTGTGTGTGTGTGTGTGTGTGTGTGTGTGTGTGTGTGTTCATGTCTCCATGGTGTGCACCTGCATGTGCAAATGGGATTACTTTGCATCTGTGCATAAAGCCCCCTGGGTGTGTGTGTGAGTGTGTTTGTGGATGTGTGTGCATGCTACAGTGTGTGTTACAGTGTATGTTCATGGGATGAGAAGGTGCTGGAGCCAGCTACCTCAGGGGTACGTAGCATCAGCTAGGTGTTGCTAACTGAAAATAATTGCTTGCCAGTTCTTTCCCCAGTGAGGGGGAAACTATGCATCCATCCATCTATCTAGCTGTCTATCTATATTCCGTCTTCTGTCTGTGTGTCTGTCTAATCTCATTTGTATTTGATAAATACAATTGATTTGTTGTTGTTCATCTGCCCTCTTGAGCAGCTCTGGTTTCTACAGGGAAAGGATCTTCAGAGTTATTCAAATCACTGCAATGATTGAAGAGGTCTCGGAGAAATGAACAGAATTGATCTGCCGTTAAAGGAGAACCAAACCCCTGCATTAGATGGCTCCCTCTACAGGTTAACACGTGCCATTGCATGCAACGCCACTGACCCGGTCATCTGCTGGTTAAGCAGTGATGTGACACACCTGTCCCCCTTTATGAGAACTGAATCCCATGTGGATCGCCTGGAACAGGATGTTCCAACTGAGGATCATGGTGAGAGAGAGGGCGGGACTTACGAACAAGCCTTGGAAGTTTATGCTCAGTGGCCATTTTCTTTTGATCAATGTAGTCCTAATGAACACATTAAAATAACCTCATGTAAAAAAAAACATTCCTGTTCTTGTTAACTTTCAGGTCTTCAAGCATCTTTTAAAGCGTTTCATTGATGCAGCCTAAACAGACGTATGGAGCTAAAATTTTAACTATCAAGGTTTAACTGATGTTTCGAGACAGATATGACCATGATACATGCTGTGTCTTGTGGTGGATATAAACCTTCCATCAGGGTTCCACTGATGCTAAACTGAACCCGTGTATTTTGATGGGGGGGT
>JAXIVH010000004.1:2354167-2361667 GCA_036785325.1 Urophycis tenuis
CAGAGAACCGCTTCATTACGCCTTAAAGTGAAAAGAAGCAGTTTCATTCACCCAATTATCTTGAAGGACAAATTCTGGGCGTGGACTAGTGTGACAAAGATTAACTTTTAAAGAAGATAAGTGGGCTATGTGTGTAAATACGCATCACACACACACACACACACACACACACACACACACACACACATTCATATTTTTGTTTTCGAAGAAAATCTAATGACTGCAGTTGTTACATAGCCATAGCTACACACCACACACTGTGTAGCTGTAGCCAGTATTGTATAATGACCATCAACACCTCAGATCTCTGTTGATTGGTGAAGCCCCCCCCCACACACACACACTACAGTACGCACCCCGGTGGTGGGTCTGGGTACATGTTGTGAGCCTGGGACAAGGTCTCTGTGTACGAGTCCAAGTCCAAGCCGGGAGGGAAGTCTTCCAGACACGCGGACCTCAGCTCCCCCAGCGAGCCCCCATAGGACACACCGTCTGGCCCTGTGAGCGGGGGAAACATCACTCATTCATTCATTCATTGTATTCTTCCAGTACCGTTGGATCCCTCTCTCACTGTATCATTTAGCCTTTAGAGGTGCGAGCGCTGTCATTTGAGAGGAATTTGTAACAAATGTCATTACAAAGTCATCCTTCAGCTGCTAGTGAGTGGAAGGCTCTGTGAGACTCTGATTCTGCCGTCCTCCCTGTGTTTGAGCCTCTATACATCTCAGACCACTCCTGGCTCATTTCCCCCATCAATCAGGGAAGCCACGCCCTGATTGGTCCGAAAGATGGGGGAATTAATCTTGCAATCAAGATGAATTCACACATCAATCACAGGTGCGTGAAAGGCAACTGCGATTGTTTGGTTTTTAAACAACTCAGGTTTAGTTTCTTTTCTTGCTCTCTCTTTACAACTCTTGAATCTTTAAATCTGTCACTCCAGTGATGCTTGGAGGAGGGATACTTGGGGTGGACTACTTCTCTGTGATGCAGCATCTGAGGCCTGATCAGTGGAGCGTCCAGTAGCAGCATTATTACAACAATCTGAGCTGCTTCAGTGCTAAACGCCACGTCGACTGACTGATTGTTGATCTGACCAATCACAACTTTCAGACGTCGTACAACATGTTTGATGATGTCGCCAAAGAATCACCTTTACACTGATATGTATCGGTGGTCACCAACACAACTACAATAACGAGGGTAATCACAATAATATAATTTAGTCTTGTTTAGGTAAATCTATTTATTGTTTATTGTCTATAGTCAGGTTTTTATCGCACTCCTCTATCCCCTTGTAATGCTGGTCACTGTGAATTTCTCCTAAGGGGGATTAATAAAGGAATATCTTATCTTCTTATCTTAACAATAACACTTTCCCAGTCAGATGTGAGAAGAGGACATGCGATGGGCCCTGTGATAGGCTGGCGACCTGTCCAGGGTGTACCCCGCCTCTCGCCCGTTGCAGCTGGGATTGGCTCCAGCCCCCCCGCGACCCTCGTAGAGGATAAGCGGTTACGACAATGGATGGATGGATGGACATGCGATGGTCTGTGTGGTGGATCACAACACATCTTAAAGGACACAAAAGGACATGCTGCCGGTCACCGTAGCTGGCGCGGAGGTGCGGGTTCCGAAGGCGACTGTCCTTGCGCAGGCTGCCGATGATGATGGTGACACAGGAGAGGAAGAGGACCAGCCCGATGACGATGCCTGCCACCACCAGGGGGGACACGAGGAAGGACGCATCGGCCAGGATCTCCCTCTCACTCCTGCAGTCTGGGTACTCCCCATGGCTGTGGTTGGAGCTCACTGTAGGGGGGGATGGATGAGACAGAGAGAGAGAGAGAGAGAGAGAGAGAGAGAGAGAGAGAGAGAGAGAGAGAGAGAGAGAGAGAGAGAGAGAGAGAGAGAGAGAGAGAGAGAGAGAGAGAAGAGAGAGAGAGAGAGAGAGAGAGAGAGAGAGAGAGAGAGAGAGAGAGACATGTGGGAAGATCAAAGGAGAGAATGTGGGACGAGTCTGTAAAGATGAACATTCCATGATTTTGCACCAGTCTATAGACTGTTAGATGAAGGGAAACACAGGGTTGTAACAAAGCATCATCCAGTCATCCAATCATCAACAGAGCCCAGGAGACCAGACCCATCTGGAGAAATACAAGTGTGAAGAGCATCTGGAGGGCATTGTGGAGTTTATACCTCTGATAACAGCAGACACAACTAAATACAAAAAAAACCCACCCTTATGACGCTGAGTGATCGATCCTCTTTCTATCTGCCTGTCTCTGCTCATAAGGCTCACGTCTTATTTCTGTTTGTCCTCATAACATGCTTCTTCAGCTAAAGACTTGTGAAGATGAAAAAATAAACCTCAGCCCCTGGCATTCCCAAGAGGACTTTGTGTGTGTGTGTGTGTGTCTCTCTCTCTCTCTCTCTCTCTCTCTCTCTCTCTCTCTCTCTCTCACACACACACACACACACATTCCCCCCCTCTCTGTTCTTTTGCTATCTCAGTATATTTTTGCCCTTCATCACACATTCTCTTTCTCTCTGTTCCTTCTTCCTGACATCTCTTCATCTGGGACTCTCCTCACAATCTCCTTCCCTTTTCAATTTACCATGTCGCTTTTTGGTTTTTATTGTATTTTTAATACTTGTTGTGTTCGGATCTGTGGGACCCGTTTCATTTTTTTTTTTTTAATTTATAGAAACAAATACTCATGTTGAGCATTTTAATATACAATTGTTTGATTGTGTTGAATTAAAACCCCCAAAATGATAGCGGGTGCACCAGACCCACCAACACTGTGGCCACTTTATTCTATATTATTTATTTACCCATTCATACACACATTCATACACACATCCATACACACATCCATACACACATCCATACACACATTCATACACACATCCATACACACATCCATACACACATCCCTACACACATTCATACACACATCCATACACACATCCATACACACATTCATACACATATTCATATACACATTCATACACACATCCATACACACATCCATACACACATTCATACACACATCCATACACACATCCCTACACACATTCATACACACATTCATACACACATCCATACACACATTCATACACACATTCATACACACATCCATACACACATTCATACACACATCCATACACACATCCATACACACATCCATACACACATTCATACACACATTCATACACACATCCATACACACATTCATGCACAGATTCATACACACATCCATACACACAAACACTGACTGCTTTGTCAGCCATGCAAGATGACCTGTTATGACCTCCTGAGCTCCTGCCATCCCCAGCAACATCATGAGCTGGCCTTCCTTCAAGGAACACAACCCTTACTGAGTGATCACGCCAAATCAGATATTCAAAGGTGTTTTGTTTACAATGGGTGTTGCCAACGTCAACGAGCAGTTACAACCCACATTGTGAGCCAGATGCGCTAGAGTCTCGCTCCTGACACACATTTCAATATTCTACAGCAGATAAAATCAATGATAACTGAACTGTTCTGATGCACCTGTGGGTAGACATGTGTGTGTGTGTGTGTGTGTGTGTGTGTACACTCATGCGAGCAGGTGTGTGCATCTGTGGCGTATACATGCATACCTCTGGCTGTGTTTGTGTACATCCATGTATGCGCTTGCATGTGTGTGTGTGTGTGTGTGTGTGTGTGTGTGTGCCTGTGTGTGCCTGTGTGTGTGTGCGCGTGTGCTCTCCAAGCTATGTCGAAGGACGCATGTGCCTCACTATTTTGCCTGTCACAAGCTATGTGCCTTGAGAGCTTGTGATATTGACTGTGGGGGTATAAGTCCCATCACTTTGTACATTAAGTCCATGTATTATACAACGGACTCAGCAGCCCTCGCCGATCCAATCCGACAGCTGTCATTGTAGCTTACAGCTACAAGCCCCCACTGCCCTAGAGTGCCGTCTCACCATAGATTGCCATCCCATCCAATGAGTTCCTGCATGCTTCCCCAGATAGAATACTCCATAGGATCATTTGGAGAGGCACTCCAAGATAAACAAGAGGTTGATCTCATTTCAGCTGCAGCTTTGGCCACTGAACCTGAATAAGCTCAATAAAAAATGTCTGTAGTATTTTGTATTGACTTATTAATATGTATTTAGGAATGACATTAGTGACATCAATCTCTCATCCAAATTATCTCTCTCAGAACAAAACCAAAACCAAAACCTGTTTGTTTCAAAGGTTGTCCAACACTAAGGTGATCTATGCAAACATATTCAAAGTGTGCCACAAAATAACAATATATTAATGTATGGTGTTCGGCTGTGTGGGACCCGTTTCATAAAAAAAAAAAAAAATTATATAAACATCTGTTTCGTATTTTAACATACATTTTTTTTTAATTGTGTTGAATTAAAACTCTCATAAGGTCCACCAGACCCACCAACACTGGCTGAATAACACAGGTATGAACACCACACCAGGGTTAAATACATCATGTATGTTATGACCTTTCTGTGGGCATTTCTCTCCATGTGAGGACCCCCATGTCAGTATGAGGTCATTGCACATTCCAAGCATTTATTTACCCTTGAATTCAAAGTGCATCACAGCAGCAGTTGACCTGCATAAAGATATGTGGACAATGTAGCTGACATGAAGGGCTTGCAATCATAGAGCACTTCAATTAGCTAATAGCCAATCTTATTTGCCAAAGAATTAAGTTGGTTAGAGATACGGTGACCAGACGTCCCCGTTTTCAGTGAGCTATCCCCGGAAATGTCCCCGGTTTTCACTGTGACTGAAAGATCCAAAATTGGAATAAAGGAAAAAATGAGAAAAAGAAGAAAATGTTGACCAAAAGACATGTAGTTGCGCACTGTAGCCTACTGCTCACACAGCCACAGGCTAAAGCCAGCCAGAACAAGCCCCGATCAGAGTAGAAGGCCCCTCTAGAATGCTAGCTGCGCGGTAGAACTATCTTCTTCCCTTCGCGAGAGGCTACAGGTAGCCTACCTACGCGGTACTTTCATGGCATTCGTGCATCCATTCAGCCTGCTATGGTACACAGCAGGAATATCATTGATTGAATACGATTGCCGAACCAAAGGTGTTCTTGTAAGTGTTACTCTTTATCATTATCGCTCTTTGGTGAGTCACACCCACTATAACATGGGATTGACAGTGTCTAAAGATAAATAAGTGTATGGCATGACACATGTCCCAACCTCATTAATGTGCTGCCCATGTATTAGGTAAATAAGGTGTAAGGTATATATTTTTTAATAATTCACATATTTCAAGTTAGGGACCATTCACAATAAGATATTTATATTGTACAACAATATATGGCAGGTTAGCTGCTTGCTGCTTCCCAACACATTTAGGGAAACCTGAATCAACCCGTAAAACTATATATTTTGTAAAACCATATAACCTGTAAATGGAAAATGAAGTGTGTCATTTTTCATTTTAAAGTCTTCCCCAAATCTTGTGAAAATCATATGGTGTAAGGAGGCCTTAGTTTGGGGGAAGTGTCTGATGCATGTTTTTTTTTTACAGCTGATTTTAAGGATGTTGTTGATCTCAGCTAGAATTTACTACTTTAGTCAGAGAAAAAAAAAAACATAATTATTAATCAATTCCTTTGCAATTTTGGACAAATAGAGTAAGTGAAACTGCTTTGTGAATGGTAAGGGCAGTGTCCCCGTTTCAGTTTTTCTATGACAAAAACACGACATTTAAACCACAGAACCGAAAATGTCCCTGGATTTTGTCTCAGAAATCTAGAGATGACATCAATATCAATGCAGTGAGACTCAAAGGCTCATTAGGATTCATTAACATTGTCACATAAGCTCCAGTAACCCACTTACAACCCACTAACCTACTTAACAGGAATTGCCCATACATTTGGCCATGCACAAGTAATTATTCAGTAAAAACATTTCAGACTCGACAGTAGCCTGACAGCTAGCATAAAGCTGTAGTGAAGATGGCTAACAATTGGTGCAGTCACAATGTTTCTGTCACTGAATGGTCATTACCATATAATAGAAGTGTAAAAATAATTGTAATACATCAATACTTTACATAGATCAATCAGCAATAATCCTATATTAGCATTAAAAACAATCTCCTTACCTGTTAAATAATGTATTTAGCAAATAACACATGAACCTATAGGCCTTAAACCGGAACACATGGATGGATTAGCATCTGTGAGGCTCAAGAAGAAAAACAAATACTTTCTGCTTGAAGAAAATCTTTTCACAGTCAAGCATCAAGGTAATACAATCACAATAGCATCTAATGGTAGCATTCAACTGTGCTGGAAATGGCGTAACCTTTACATAAGCTAGTCCAAGGACAAGGAGGGCACTTGGTAAACAACCACTGCTGCTGCTCTCTCTCTCTCTCTCTCTCTCTCTCTCTCTCTCTCTCTCTCTCTCTCTCTCTCTCTCTCTCTCTCTCTCTCTCTCTCTCTCTCTCTCTCTCTATCATTAGTTTGGGGTCAGTGAATGTTACGGGAGTCACAGTTCTGCTCACTGCCTGCCTCACTCTCCTTCACTCCCTGAGATCTGCTCTGGCTCCTTCAGTCTATACCCTCTCCACCTTTCTCTTATCTTCCCTTTCTGTCTCTATCTATCCATCTGTCTTTACCATTCATTTCTCTACCTCACCTCATTCATCTCTCTCTCTCCCTCCTCCTGTCTATTCATCCATCTGTCTCTACAACTGCTGATGACACACATTGATCATTGGTGGTGAAACATGCTAATCGCAATGCAATGCAAACTACCCAGTGACAATGTTGGGGGGGCTCCACCTGTGTTTGCCCTGCTATGACAGCTCTGAGGAGGGGGCCCGTGGTCAATTAGGCATTTCCACAGGGAGGGAGGGCTGCTATAACCATCATCAGCATGGCTGTTAATGGCAGGCCAAGTGCTGAAGATAATCACAACCGTACTGTGGTGATATTCACTATAACAGCACAACCTCACATGTGATATTGCTTCTATACAACAGTTGTACAAGCACCATGTATTAGTGAACAGTAACAGATGATGATTATGTTTATTATTATTAATTTGGCTCCACCAACACAAATAGTTCTGCACCTGGACTGGGACTGGACAGTTGCCAGGCAACACATAAACATTTTCCTGTATACTGGCTTTCCACATTGTGTAGCAAGCTACAGGTTAACTCAGGGAGATGTTTCCATTCAGTATACAACCAGTGACATTTCTGACTGCTAACAGTCGCATAGGTGGCACTTGTGATTCTGATGGGTCATTAACAGCTATTAGACTATTAGTTATTATGCCAGTGACGTGATGCATGTACAGTTAAAGGTGCTGTTTTACTGCAGAACACACTCATGGAATGCAGAAAGTGTTGGGGGATAATGTACAGCAGGCTGGTCATTATCTCAAAATGAATCCTGACACGGTGATTCAGCACCCTTAGGGGAAGAGGAA
>JAXIVH010000004.1:2366667-2389167 GCA_036785325.1 Urophycis tenuis
TTCCATTTTAGATCTTTGCGTCCTGCCGTGCTCTAATATGTAGATTGTTTTCAACCTCTTTTACACACACACACACACACACACACACACACACACACACACACACACACACACACACACACACACACACACACACACACACACACACACACACACACACACACACACACACGTTTTAACATTTCATTTTTGTCTTTATTTATTTACTGACATAAAGTGGTTGAAAATGGGAGCTAACCATCTTCAATCATATATATATATATATATATATATATATATATATATATATATATATATATATATATATATATATATATACCTGTTTATATGCAAGACAGGGTTAGCAAATAAAAGTTGAAAAAAAAAAGAAGTAGTAAATACATACATCTGAGTGGGTAACCATGTTATCTAAATGAGTTCCACTGAGGCATATGTCTCAATGTTTACATTGGCAATTGATGACTGTGTCCCCTTCTGAAGCGGACAGTAGCAGCAACAACACCCTCCTGGCAAACACAGCTGCCACATGCTGCATATCAGATGCTTTGCTACACATCAGATGGTTAGGCTACATATCAGATGGTTAGGCTACATATCAAATGCTCATTACATATCAGCTGGATATGCTACATATCAGATGCTATGCTATATATCAGCTGTTATGCTACATTTAATCAATTTGAATCAAGCACAGTACAGGGCGGATTTAGTGATGTTTTGTTTTTTTAAATTGTGAGCATTATGTACAAGATAGTGGTTAGACGAGTGTTTATACATTATAACATCGACGAAGGTATAGTAGAGTTTAAATAGCCTACTGTGTATCTGGCAATGAATATACAGTATATATCCGGGGTGGTCAAGCATTGTTGCATAAGAGACCAATTCATCACTTATTGAGCTGCGATGCTGCTCTAAATATATCTGCATCGTACTCTCGTTGCTTCGTCTGCAATCCCACCAAAATCCCAGGACAGTCTCCAGAGGGGAGGAAGCACACAGCACCATTTTGTCTTCCCTGTGTACTCTACAGTGCTCATTACGATATAAGTATCGTCCTTCTGTTTTTACTCCCGACTGCACCAAAACCAACCCCCAACGATACCAAATGTGTTGTCATTCAACGCTAAATCATTCAGTCAGGCTTCGCCCCGGTGTGGTGTTCATACGTGTGTCATTCAGCCAGTGATGTTTGGTCTGGTCATTATGGGGTTTGTAGTTCAACACAATCCAACACTTTTATGTTTAAATACTCAACAGATGTTTATATATATATATATATATATATATATATAAATTGTAAACGGGTCCCACAGACCCTCATTGGATTCCTCTCTGAGAAATCCAATGAACAAACCAATGAGGTAGTTTAGTTAATGCCATTGATTAAGCACACATACAGTTGAAATGGGCTTTCCATACCACAAAGACCACTGATGTCGTACACCCAATCAGAGCTGTAAGTTAGCAGTGTGCTAAAATGGACGACAGAGAAATCTCAATTCCATTGAGTTAAGTCACGTCACTTCAAGTCAAGTGTATTTCTACAGCCGTTTATCACCATCACAGTTTCAAAAAAGCGCCATGGCTTTCAAGGGCTAAACGATCACATTACGAGACAACCTGTAAGCCTGCAAAGGGCCAAGCGGGAGAAGGAAGAACCACAGGAGCTCCTCAGAAGGATCTGTCCTTCTGAGGATGACAAGGATGGTGGCTAGGTTGTTAGAGAATGACAGCAAAATAATTGCCAGTCAATTCCTCACACTCAAGCAAAACAGTTCTGCTAAATGACCCGGATGAAAGCAGTGTCCCACAGCAGTCCCAAAGGTATACATTATGAATGAAGAAATGATGAAACGTTTTTGGAAGGCGTTCCCTCCCATGGACTTATGCCTTTGACAACAAGAAAAGGAGAGAAAGAAAGAAAGATGGCAGGAAGGAAAACACTAAAGAACAACATTTGAATAAAAAACCCCAACTATTTTCACAAGGACAGAACAGTTTTTAAAGAGTATAAATAAGGAGCATCACTGAATGGGGTTCCTTACCGGAGCAGATCAATTTCATCAGCATGAACCCCTGTCCGCAGTGCTGCTACTGGCTCATTTCAGCAGGCAGCCTCACCAGGACCACTGGGACCATACAGCAGGAGCTGGTCAGGACCACTGGACCATACAGCAGGAGCTGGTCAGGACCACTGGACCACTGGACCATACAGCAGGAGCTGGTCAGGACCACTGGACCATACAGCAGGAGCTGGTCAGGACCACTGGACCATACAGCAGGAGCTGGTCAGGACCACTGGACCACTGGACCATACAGCAGGAGCTGGTCAGGACCACTGGACCATACAGCAGGAGCTGGTCAGGACCACTGGACCATACAGCAGGAGCTGGTCAGGACCACTGGACCATACAGAGGAGCTGGTCAGGACCACTGGACCATATAGCAGGAGCTGGTCAGGACCACTGGACCATACAACAGGAGCTGGTCAGGACCACTGGACCATACAGCAGGAGCTGGTCAGGACCACTGGACCATACAGAGGAGCTGGTCAGGACCACTGGACCATACAGCAGGAGCTGGTCAGGACCACTGGACCATACAGAGGAGCTGGTCAGGACCACTGGACCACTGGACCATACAGCAGGAGCTGGTCAGGACCACTGGACCATACAGCAGGAGCTGGTCAGGACCACTGGACCATACAGCAGGAGCTGGTCAGGACCACTGGACCATACAGAGGAGCTGGTCAGGAGCACACACAACAAGTACCCAGGTTAGTGACACAGAAGACAGAAGAAGCACAGATTACATAAATAAATAACAAAGATCACAGAACACAGATCAAGCAGTACCAGGAAGTACCACGACAGCGTCTTGTTGTCATTTAGAAGTGAGAAGCCAGATATGGCAAGCTGTTTATTGTCTTAAGAGTCACTTGGCTTCATCTTACATTGTCCTTCTCACTCAGGAAGAATTCAATTCTACCAAGTGAGATGCATATACACACACATAGTATACATACATATATCTATAGCTATATATATATATATATATATATATATATATATATATATATATATAGAGAGAGAGAGAGAGAGAGAGAGAGAGAGAGAGAGAGAGAGGGAGAGAGAAGAACGTGGAGAACGTGTCTTTTTCCAGAACATGGCCGCAGGGTTCAAATGTTCTAATCAATACTCACACACACACACACACACACACACACACACACACACACACACACACACACACACACACACACACACACACACACACACACACACACACACACACACACACACTATTAGTGTTGAAAGGAGTCAAATAAAACTGACATTAATAAAATAGAATACATATAAAACATATCAATCAATTGATCAACATTTGTATTTCAAATAATAACACAATGCAAACAATACACTGAATTCCCAATTTAAATGTTACAGTTGCAGAGCAATATATACATAATAAATACATACTAAATAATTAATACATGATCAAATACATACAAACATAGATCAAGCCTGAGATATAACACAAGTGATATAATACAGGTACATTCTAACAGACTGTTCAACATTGTGATGAGGTGTTACCAAAGCGACTGTCCTCAGAAACACACTGGACATTACCAGGGGCCTTCTCTCATGCCCACATGCACACACATGTGCATGCACAAACACATACACACACACCCACACACAAACACAAAAACACACAAACACACGCACATACATACACACTTGCACACAAACTCCAAGCACTGTGTGTGTGTGTGTGTGTGTGTGTGTGTGTGTGTGTGTGTGTGTGTGTGTGTGTTTGTGTGTGTGTGTGTGAAAACACAACTCACAGTCTCTAGATTTGGTGTCAGATCCAACCACTCTCTCCACCTTCCACAGAAAAATGTGAAACCACTAGACATTAGAGAGAGCGATGCATGAGTGAGCCCTGAATACATTCTCTGTTCCGTTGCACTGTGCAGAATAGTTTCACTGTGCAGAACAAAAGACATGTTTAAGAACGATAGGGGTCTCAGTGATCAACCCACTGGATCTCCTGCCTTCACTAAAATAGCTGTCACCAATATCATTTGTCAAATGTACCTCCTCGCTGAAGAGCATTTAGCATGCCTCAAATGTAAAACATGGTAAACATAATGTAGCTCTTTCGTCTTTTGGTAAGACATTTTGTGAAGTATTTGTATGGTGATTCACTGTTTGCTCCATACTGCCCATCACACATTTATTTCAATAGGCCAGAGTGCTATATTGTCATTGTTTACACAGATGACAGATGACAGGTGCACGTATCATAAATGCTCCACGACAGAATCGCTACAAGGAAGTCATTTAGCCAAATCACATTGGTAACCGAGGATTGACTGAAGCCAGGGGAGAATAGTTATGATGGTTTGACCACCCAGATCAGCATTAACATTTAATCTAAGTCAAGTCAAGTGTAAGTCAAGTATCACGAAAAGTCAGAAAAGTAACAGAGGCCACACTAGACCAGATTAGAGTAGCCTAGACTAGATCGACTTAAAAACAATATTGGTGAGTTACAGGCACACTGTACTGAACCTTTTGAAAAAAACCTGGTGTAGTACTATATCTCAATAGCTCAGTATTGCTGACAGTGAGGTCAAATGGAGAACATATTTCTATTTCACTAAACTAAACACATTAGGCGAATATTTAGGCAAGTCTGTTTATCATCTTAAAAGAGATTTAGCTTGTTTCTTAAAAAAAAAAAAAAAAAGAAACAAGCTAAATTTCTTTTTAATTATTAGTCATTCTTGGTGGTAATCCTCTGCATGATGAGACAAATGTTAAACTTGCACTACAACATGAATGAGTAACTCTACCAACACCACTGTGCTGATGGCAGCATAACCCCCACTGTGGGGGGCTGTATAGTGAATGAGTAACTCTACCAACATCACTGTGCTGATGGCAGCATAACCCCCACTGTGGGGGGCTGTATAGTGAATGAGTAACTCTACCAACATCACTGTGCTGATGGCAGCATAACCCCCACTGTGGGGGGCTTTATAGTGAATGCGGCTATAAGGCAGCTGGTATGAAGAGGTCCATCACAGCCCGACGCGGGGGCCAGTTGGGAGAGTTAGTGGGAGAGGAGAGACACCGAAGAGAGACAAGAGAGACAGAGAGAGACACACGAGGAACGCTTCTTACCCGCAGAAGGGTTCACATCATTCCCAGAGGACAGCTGTCCTTCTGCTCGGCCGTGTGGTCTTCTACACTCAGAACATCGTCCGTTTGTATCGCCGACGTCTAGAACAGCATCTAACAACGACGGTACCCTGCACGACCGCCCAGAGCACAGTAGTTATCCTCTCTCTCTCTCTCTCTCTCTCTCTCTCTCTCCCTCTCTCTCCTCTCTCTCTCTCTCTCTCTCTCTCTCTCTCTCTCTCTCTCTCTCTCTCTGTCTGTCTCCCTTTATATGGCTAATGTTATTTAATCCACAACTCCATCCCTACTGATGTACATTTATCCTAAAAGACCAACGTTGTTTACATTCCCGCACGCTAAACGCTCTTCAGCAGAATCGATATACAAGGAAATCATTTTGCCAAATGACACAGATGTGTCGATAAAACCAGGGGAGACTAGTCACCATGCTCTGAACACCCAGACCGGATTTGTCCTTTAACCTCAAGTCAAGGAGTACATTAATATAAGTTCACAAGAAAAGTAAAGACACGCGAGACCAGAGCAGATCAGAGTGGCCTGGACACGATCAGACTTCAACACTTTGTTGATGAGTTCTCTGCATTCTGTGCCATTACACGACATAATGGATGCAGTCTTACTGCACATCAATAGCTCAGTGTTGCCAGCAGTGATGTTTACCTCAACCTAAGAGATTTGAATCTGGAGATGTTTTGTATATGTTGAACAAGGCCCATTTTCAGTACTTGGGAATTGATGATGCTTCAACCACACAAAACAAGTTGTTTTAAAGGAGACAGACAGGCCAGACCCTGTGAGCAAGGCAGTCTGTGATCCAAACACTACAACACTTATCAGGAAATGGAGCATTCTGCAGGCACAGTGACAACTAAAGTAATTACTACGGGAGAAGAAACAAGTTAGAAAGACGATGGGTATGAGAGAGAGAGAGAGAGAGAGAGAGAGAGAGAGAGAGAGAGAGAGAGAGAGAGAGAGAGAGAGAGAGAGAGAGAGAGAGAGAGAGAGAGAGAGAGAGAGAGAGAGAGAGAGAGAGAGAGAGAGAGAGAGAGAGAGAGAGAGAGAGAGAGAGAGAGAGAGATGGAGAGAGAGAGAGAGAGTGAGAGAGAGGTGGAGAGAGAGAGAGAGAAAGATGGAGTCCAGAAGGAACAAAAATAAGCTGTTGGTAGTGGAGATAGAAGGGAACATGATAACTTTGGTTATATATGGGAGGCCAAACAGGAAAATGTCATTCGAGCACTTGCAAAAATTGTTCTCCCCATTAGTCCCTTCAACCCGAAATTATCTGAAAATTGGGTACAGGTTGAAACCCCCTGAAGTTTTCCTTTAATGGGAAAATGTTACATAATATACCCATAAAGGGACAAAAGTGAACATTTGAATATTCAATTATGAATGCCTTTAGATTGCATAAGAATGCAAACATGTTCTTAAATGGGCTAAGGTCAACTGTGCTGTCACTGGCTTCATTCAGATACAGGCCTACCGGTAACAGACAAGAACCAATGTGTTCCGGTCGTGGTTCCACAGCACTCGGTCATGGAGGTGTGTTCACAATAAGGTTCTGGTTGCAGAATCGTTCCTTCCATCAGACGTAACCATCGCGTCTCTCTGTGTTCAGGCAGCATGCGGTCACTCATAAACGGACTCTGCTCTTCACAACTACCACGCCAAGATACTCCTGTATCAACCAATATATTCACAACAAACTCATGTTAACCACATATGAAGGATAAAGACATATAGACAATACATGAACACTGTACATATATATGAACGGTACGGATCATAAACTTGTCTAATTCATCCCAAAGTCTGCGGGTTACAGCGACATGCCGACTGGAGCAACTGAAAGGTCTCTTGTGGCTGAATTATCTTGAGTGCTCCACTTTCAGTCCTGCTCTCCCACGTCACCTTGTCCGCCCCCCTCGTCCCCACCAAGGCTTTCTATCCAACAGAACACCTGTTTGTACAAGTAGAACGTGTGTGTGCGTGCGGAGAACGCGTGTGCGAGAGGAGAACGTGTGTGCGAGAGGAGAACGTGTGTGCGAGAGGAGAACGCGTGTGCGAGAGTGGAGAACGCGTGTGTGAGAGTTATGTGTTATGTGCCAGTAGTGTGCGTGGGTGCAGGTGGTTTGAATTGTGTGCAGGTTTGATGTGTGTGTGTGTGTGTGTGTGTTATGTGTGCAGGTTTGATGGTGTGTGTGTGTGTGTGTGTGTGTTATGTGTGCGATTTGATGTGTGTGTGTTATGTGCGCGCATGGAGGTTTTGCAGGTTTTCAAGTGCTTCAATGATATTGTCCTAAATGGCCTTCCATAGTTATACCCTGTAGCTACCACAGTACCCTGTCATTTCTATCTATCTTTCTTATGCTCTCCCTCTCTCTCATTCTCTCTCTCTCTCCTTTTCTCCCTGTTGTTCTCTCTCGTTCTCTCACCCACTCTTCTCATCCATCTCCTCCCAGCTCTCTCTGACAGTCTATTTGGTCTGTACAGCCTCGCCATCCATTCCCTGTGTCAGTGGTGGAAATAGTGACCATCACACACACACACACACACACACACACACACGTACACACGCACGCACGCACGCACGCACACACACGTACACACGCACACACGCACACACACACACACACACACACACACACACACACACACACACACACACACACACACACAGCTTGGCCACAAAGCAAGGTGGTCCTGTGTTCCCAGGTCATGTGACCCTAGTGATGAATGTGTTCTGGAGTTCTGGACCAGACCCTCATCGAACCCAGAGGTCACATTTAGGTCAAGCCCCCTAGGCTGGTAACACTGGTAAAACAACATCAACGACAATAATACTTCAACTACTACTACTACTACTACTACTACTACTACTACTACGACTATGACAACTATTAATACTAATAATAATAATAATCATCATCATAATCATTATCATGATCATCATCATCATAACAAACATTCTTCTTCTTTTATTATTATCGTTATTATTATTAAAATAATGATACAAGTTAAAGGTCTTATAGGTAATTTTATGAAACCATTAAAACATTTTTTCTGCAATAATTTTAAATCAATGTTAATACCTAAACGGTCTAACTAAATGAACAGAAATACATCTCAGAGAAACAGCCCGTTATCTCTTGCACATGGAATAAGACCTGATGTGACCTATTTTACAGTTTGAATACACTTATACACACACGTTTGAATCACGTGTCTAGTATATTTATCATTGTTATTCTCGGCGTTGATCCTCTGCGAGAGAAGACGAACTTCAACCTTACACAACACCATTTGCACACAGACGACCTGTACCAACACATCCATCATCAACATCACTGTGCTGATGGCAGCATAACCCCCACTGTGGGGGGCTGTATAGTGAATGCGGCTATAAGGCAGCTGGTATGAAGAGGTCCATCGACGGGGGCCAGTTGGGAGAGTTAGTGGGAGAGGAGAGACACCGAAGAGAGACAAGAGAGACAGAGAGAGACACACGAGGAACGCTTCTTACCCGCAGAAGGGTTCACATCATTCCCAGAGGACAGCTGTCCCTTCTGCTCGGCCGTGTGGTCTTCTACACTCAGAACATCGTCCGTTTGTATCGCCGACGTCTAGAACAGCATCTAACAACGACGGTACCCTGCACGACCGCCCAGAGCACAGTAGTTATTCTCTCTCTCTCTCTCTCTCTCTCTCTCTCTCTCTCTCTCTCTCTCTCTCTCTCTCTCTCTCTCTCTCTCTCTCTCTCTCTCTCTCTCTCTCCTCTCTCTCTCTCTCTCTCTCTCTCTCTCTCTCTCTCTCTCTCTCTCTCGGACTCGGCCCACCTCCTTAGAATAGCGCGTGTCGCCGATTCGCCCCGTTAAACTCTTGCCAATAGGAATAAGATACAATACCGACTTCTCCACAATACAGAGACTCTGCTTCTACCGCCGCTGCCGCTGCACCTTCGATGTCGGTGTTGCAGGATCAACACTCCGTCACTTCGCAATGTCACGCGTCCCCCCCCCACGCCCCCCATCACACACCACAGGCACCACCACAATGCACCGTCAGCCCTCCACGGAGCTCCGATTGCCTTTCTCTTGAGTGATTTACTGACAATACCACGTCTTACTCACTCGGTAGTGGCCGTCACTCCTGCGCCTCTCTGTCCTCCCGGTTTCCTCGATCAGAGATGTTAGGTTTCCTCTCGACGTCCACCGCTATCTGCCCCATCGGCAGGAGGCTGTGCTGCTGAGAGACACGTCAAGAAGACAGCGCTTTAGCACAACAAGGGGCTCTTTGGGAGAGAAGCGCATCACTCGGTCATCGACGTTCGATCGACCACAGACGGCACAGGGGCGGCAGCCCGGCTCAACAGGCAGCATCCACTTCAATTGCCAATTTGTTGATTTCCGCAAAGCCAAGCAAGCATGTGGGACTTGACCCACTTCTCGAATGCCCTTGTGTTCCACATTTGGTCCTATTGCATAAGGATGCACGGGGATGTATGCAGCTAGTAGGTTGAAGAGGTGTTAAACATTTGAATTCATCATAATGTGCTTTTCTGAAACCACACTTCATGGGGGATTTAATACAAATAATGAAGGGTTATGGTGAAAACAAAGAACAGTTCATTGTCAGACATATACAACCTTTGAGATCATTTTGAATAAGCAACACAATACACACTTAAAATCATTTACTAAGGCTTGCAGTGTATAGCATTTAGTGGAACAGACTCGTTGTGTATAATCCCATGACAATATGCATTTAGCGTTTTCATTATTTAAGAAGCAGCCCCTCATACACAGGGGTTGGTGCTCTTCCACTTAGCCTGTTAATACAGCAGAGCAGAACACACGGCTCAGGAGAGGACGCCATGACCTATAGTTTTACGGACTAAATAACTACCGGTAAAAAACAAATTATAAGTAGTCCTACGTCAAAAAACCCCATCACTTGCCACTTGGCTAGTCATCGTAGATGATGACGTCGTTCCGGAATACTTACTGGCACCTTACAGGCCAGGTAGCTTCTCTAAACCATTGGCCGCTAGGTGCCGTCCAACATGCACCTTTAAAGCTGCTGACACTCCCTACCACAAAGCAGCAAACGTCTCAAGCTTTTTCCTGCACTTTCTCTGCTACAGGTGTGTCCTGTCATTAACCGTAGCCTACACTTTCCTGATAGTTTACGGAACAGGACATTTGAAGTCCATTAGTGTATGGAATCTTTTTTGTATTGGCACATTATTTTCTAATTCGACTAGGTATTAGGTGGAAAGACACGCAGCCTACTGACAAACAGGTAGGCTACGATACCTCAGTGGCAGAGCGGGTCGTCCACTACCCGGAGGGTTGGCGGTTCGACCCCCACCTCCAACTGTCCGCATGCCAAACCCCACAAATCTACTGGTTGTACGTTTCTTTGTCTGTTAAATGCCCCCTAAAAGTAGGCCTAAATGATAGACAGACCGACATAAGCCTACGGATAGAAAGACATACTCTATATTGCAATTAATTGTAATTGCAATAATATAGACATTTCTGCTATAATGTATATTACTAGATGGACTATTTAGATATTTCGATACTAATTCGATATTTGTTTAATTCGTTGCTTTTGCATCTAAATGCATCTAAAGGCGCAGACGGCGATTCTCTGGCGCCCCCTATTGGCCAACGCGCCCCTGGTTGAGAAGCATGTACTGTGAAACATAACGTCTCCATCAAGTGTGGAACCAGATGCAAGAACACAACCGAAAACAAGTCATCTTCCCTCGCAGGTTTCTAGGCAGACTGTGTCTATTATTTGTATAACCTGTAGCTTTCTTGTGTTTGTGCCTGCCAACATATAATCCCAGTACACTAGTGGGCTTGCATCAGCTGTTGAATATTGTATTGTCTAAATCATCATTCAAAACCTAACAAATCATAGCATTTTAGCCATTTACAAAGGTCATAGTGGATATCACTATCTTATCAAGTGAAAATGGACGTCAAAAGCAGAGATTTTACAACCACAACTAAATTATGCAATGCATGTTTTCACCACAGCGTGGCGACACAGTTCCACTGAGTGGTTGTTCATCAGTCGTTTAAAGGAACTGTTGCGATTCGATCGGTATGCTGTACTATACTATACTATACTATACTATACTATACTATACTATACTATACTATACTCAGAGGTGGGCACAAATACATCAAAAACTATTTTGTTACAAACTACATTTACTGGCTCAAGAAATGTAACAAAATAAAATACAAAATACTGATGTGAAAAATGTATTTAATTAAAATACATGTAATTAGTATTTTGAAAATACAAAAATACCCACCCCTCTTTTTTAACTGAAACGTCAATAACACAAACAGTAGCAAAAACACAAATATGACAAATGTATAAATTCAAAATAGGGAAGTAATAAAGTAAATAAATAAAGTAGCAACGTAAATAAATAAAGTAGCAACGTAAATAAATAAAGTAGCAAAATAAATGAATAAAGTAGCACATCTTTTCTGATTTCTGTGCGCTCATAATGACCAAAGAGCATTCAAGATCGCTATTTCATGAAGCTGGTTATAATGGAGTTTAATGCTGAAATGAGCAGGTGACCCCAAACTTATGAACGGTACATATTATTCTCCCCAGACCCCTACCTCACTAGATACGCTAATCAGCTCATTACTCAGATCAGTGGAGTACTATGAGAATTTTCGTCGAGAAATCAAAATTCCACTGGAGCTCCAAGTGGTTTTGCGCACGCAGCATTACAACACTGTTTACAGCTCTACTACAAGTCACTGTCATTTTTGGCACAAAACAAATTGACATAACCTTATATTATGGGGCATTTAGGTTTCTTTAGTCATCCGCCTTCTTGGTTTGATATAGAAATTAAGTGTAATCAAGTGACACGTACACGTAGGGCGAAAATAGGGCACGGACGGTAGAAGCTAATACGGTAGGTCCTACTTACTGAGCGTAACGTTAGCGTTAGCTAAAATGCCACCATAACTAACAATGTAGACTAGCCAACTAGTTGTTGGCTAGTTATTATAATGCTATAATGCTCTATAATGCTGTTCAGTGTGCAATATGTGTGTGTGTGGAGACTGTATATTTTTCACGAAACACTTGAAGAGGAGCAGAGCTGCTTCTTCTCCTGTGCTCAGTTCACTTGGAGGGAGCCCGATCTAAAGGGTGTCACATGATTTTCGTACATCTAACCTGGACATTGCCATTGACCCATTGCCAACATCAGACCAAAAATATGGTAAAATATTTTACTATGGTGATAAGCATAGCCTATTGTAATGATTATAGGTAGTAGACCTATATTTAACTGAGTGATGAAATTTTTACTTCAGAAAAAATGACAGATTTTTCTTATGTATTTAAGTATTTGAAATACTCTAAATACAGCCCCTCAAAGTATTTTGTTACAAACTACATTTGATTTTTTCCAATCGTGCAAAATACAAATTACAAAATACCCTAAAGTAATTAAATACGTATTTCAAATACATTTAATTAAAATACTGCCCACCTCTGACTATACTATACTATACTATACTATACTATAATATACTATACTATCATGTTTCTATAGAACTACGTACATTTAAAGTCAGTTCTGGAAAAAAATGGACGCACAGACGAACAAAGTACAGTAGCTACGCAGCGACTTCATTCTAAAGACAGATAAGGCGTATTCACCATTTAATGTCACGGTATTGCAAAAATAGTTGTTGTTCAGTAAGTTCAACAGGGGGCCTACCGGTGTCTATATTTTCGCTATATATCTTCAATATGCTCTCTTTCAGTATTGTGTTCAGTATGTTTGCGTGTGTTTACTCTGGTAATCAGACCAACATATGCGTGTAAATGTTAAAAAAAAGATCCATTTACCCATATAATGATCAATACATTGAAAAAGAAGCCTAATATTGTTTAATTGATGCATTTTCCATTTAAAAATGAATGAATAAATAAAGGCACTTCCTTTGCTTTTGACAATTAATCAAGAACCACTGAGGATGTTTATGAAGTATGTGCAGAAAAAAAGCTGCCGTCCAACATCTTCCCTTCAGTGTGCATTGGGGCTCGCTGTTTATTTGCCCACGTTGCTGCGTGGTTTGGAGGCCGGTCTGCAGCGGTGCTCGTGATGGTTGACTGCAGCGCTGTCTAAACTACCAGTCAGTGAGTCTAAACGAGGAGTCGGAGCTCGCGGTGTGCCAGGCCTGTCACGAACAGGCCTCTGTGCTGCTCTGAATGCTATGCAAGAGAAATGAGCAAATCACGGCAAGGAACAAGGAAAAAGTACCATTTCCCTCTTTGGCATTTGGATGTAAAGTGGTTGTGAACGTGGTACAACGGTGTGATGGTCTATGTTTAGGTGTAGGCTATTTCATGTCGCATAGTCGGTCCAAAACGGAAACAACATCCCACATGCTGACCTCGGTGGATTCCTCGATCAAAAGCATTTTACACAACAAGCGATGATCCCCTTCTCCAGGCTCTGTTGATGAGTGTCAGCCTGTATTCCCGTAGCCTCGTGAGACCCTCTAGATACTGAGGTTGGTGGCTCCCAGTGGATGTCCACGTACGAGTGCAGCCTCAGGTTATCAGAAGGCTCCAGGATAAGCGATGAAAGGATCATGATGGTGGACTTCTGTGATCCTTCCCGGGGTCAGACGTGAGCCGTGGGACCATGGCTCGATGGGGTCAGTACCCAAACGGACCACGCACCGGTCATCATCAGACACCCTTTTAGAACCGCTCACTACAGAACCATTATGTTCTGAACAAGTGTTGGATCTTTGCTTCTTCAAATCAGTTGTGTTGACACTTTTGAACGACCTGTGCTGTTGCTTACAGCCCAGTGGACAGACACACCGTTCTTTGAAAGGAAATAGTGCTGTAGTAATCATATGCTAAATGATTGTTTATTGTTTAATTTGTGTTGATCTAATACAGGCAGGCATCTTGGATGTGGAACGAGCATCAACCTCTACATCCCAAGTCTCTAAGTCAAGCTGAAACCAGAACTCAACGAAAGCTAAGATCAGCACTGAGATTTAGCAGTGATTAAGCCCAGATGTAAAAGATTGAGGTGTGAAATTGTAGCTTTTCTCTCTGGAATCTCTCCAGTACGTTACCACGGCGACGCAGGTCTCTGTTCCACCCCGCCAGGAAGTGGCCAAGGAACTTGAAGGAATTTGGGGCCTTTTTTGTTTTTATGCAGGAAATGGGCTAATTTGTCAAAGTTCTTAATCTCTAGCGATGTTGTTCAAACTGAGGTCTTGGGTGTGCTTTCCATTAGTAAATGCATTCCTTCATCCTCCAGGTGATATAGGAGACAGACAGGTAGGCAAGCAGGTAGACAGGTTTAGTAGCCAGGGAGGTGGGCTAGCAGGCGAGCAGGTCATTAATTGAGCAGGCCGCTAGATAGTTGAATTTATCAAACTAAGAAATATGAAGCGTAAAGCATAACAGACAAAGCGGTAAAGAACTCACGTAACTTAACTTAACTCTTCCGTGTCTTTTGTACATCAAACGAGCCAACCGACGGCCAGCTGGAAAGCCTCCTTCACGGTTCCTACAGCCCATCACAATGAGAGTCTACCACTTCAGACTAACTGCAGGACAAAATGGTGCCATTCCAATATGGCTATTTTCAATTGAAATAGAGCAATATGGCAACAACAGTGACATTATTTGAGAGATAATGTTTATTGTACACATACAAAAAAAAATCAGTTGATAGAAAATATAAAAACAAGATAGAAAACATTGTGTTCACCAATAAAAATGACATACAGTATTTCATACGGACAATAAAGGCACGTCTTGCGTCTCTTAAATACCCTTACTGTACGGACCGCCGTGGGGAATACAAAAGGATCTGCTTGCTGTTAGGAGCAACTGGGGTGGAGCAGTGACACCCGTTGGCTGTGTATATACACATTATTGATCACACACACACACACACACACACACACACACATACACACACACCGCACACACACACACACGCACGCACGCACGCACGCACGCACACAACTACGCACGCACACACACACACACGCACACACACACACACCGCACACACACACAGACACGCACGCACGCACGCACGCACGCACGCACGCACACACGCACGCACGCACGCACGCACACAACTACACACGCACACACACACGCACACACACACACACATACACACGCACGCACGCACGCACACACGCACACACACACACACGCACGCACGCACGCACGCACACACACACACACACACACACACACACACACACACACACACACACACACACACACACACACACACATACACACATACAGAACATGGAACCATAGGTACTATACTATAATTTTTTTTCTCTCTCTCTTTCTTTCTTTCAAATGATCTTTCCACATGGTTCACTCTTTTCTTTACTCTATAATCGACACACAATGTACATAAAAAAAAATCTAGATTCACACAATGTATTCAATTCAGTATTAATCATAACCTCGTTATAATGATTACTTTTATCCTAACAAACCAAATTGATGCCAGAATCCATATTCCATGAGGCACATTTTCATCTTGATATAGTGTTAGACACCAATATCTATCACTCATAAGTCCTATTGGTCCCCTGGAGTATATGATGTATGTATCTGTATATTCACACACACACACACACACACACACACACACACACACACACCATTAAATCAATCTACAGTTGCAGCTAATAGTGACTTAATTTGGTCCATACTATATGTCTCAGAATGACAGAATAACACTGAGTAGACTGGAAATATCTATTTTTTTCTCTGCCTGGTCAACGGTTAATGGTGCCTGGCAGTGTGTTGAGGGATGGTAATTAGATACGCGTCAAGGTCTGTTGAAACCTCAGCCCTCTTCCTTTGCAGTAGCAGGCGCAACAGATTGAACCTTGGGCTTATTTTGCATTATGTTGCATCATGTCTCATCATGCTACAAGAGGCAGCATAGAAAGCAGTCAAGTAGCTAGTCATTTTTAGCAAGCTGGTTTCAGCCATTCTGAAAGCACTGATACCACATTTACTGTTTTAGATGATACAGGACCCTTTAGATATTGACACAGGAATATTGTTTTTGCATGCATGCACATGTATATAATCATATTGAAACCATTCATTAACAAACTATTTATAATTGTAATAACTTAGTAGAAAATTCAAGAGATTTCATATATCAAATAACTTGAATAGGTTGGTACAGGACATTTGTGAACTGCATTAACTGTGAGATCAGCATTAAGTCACAATGTCAATATGATAAAGCCAAGGAGTTAAGCATCTTGAAGAAAAACATGAAACAATTGAAAATAATGTATCAACTTAATATCATTCAAACAAAAGAAATCTCAGAAAATCAATATATATATATATGAAACAAAGATGGCACATTTGAATACATTTGTTCACGGTACAAAAAGCGTAAATGTGTGAATTTTTATTCTTCAAAATGTTTAAGATTTCATAATAGAAACAAAGTATACACATTTTACACACTATAAAAATATTCAAGTATATTTCATAAAAAAAATTGGGCACTAAATATTGGCAACAATACTCGACCACTCCTCAAAAATGTCCCATGTGATCAGAAGACTATTCATATTTCCATGTCTCAATGCAGTTCAAGACCACCAACCATGGGGCCTTTGGAAGGAGTGATGTCACTGTGATTGTAATGATGTCATCGTTGTCACATCAAGCTAAAGAAGCCCCGCCCCCCCTCTGCACTTCACCCCTTGACTACAAATCAAGGAAAAAAATACACTTGTGTGGACGTTTACATTTTTGATGACAAAAGTAAACCAGTATTAAAATGACAAAAGCCAACCAACCCAATAGCACATGTCAGCAGCAGCAGGGTTTCATTGCAAGCGTTTGACATGAAAAAAACATTGAAATAAAAAAAGACCTCAAATGAAATAGGTTGTGATCACTTCTACCAACCGACAAGGTGCAGGTTTGAATAACGTGTTCAACAACACTAATTGATACATGTGATGATGTCCAAACAGGTGTGGCCTGTCATCCGTCTTTCATCTTTTTTCTAAAAGATATTTTTCCTCTGAATTCTAACACCAATATTTTTTGTCCAACGTCTGTTAGTTTTGATAGATGGTGAAATCATTTGAATATTGCTCTCTCTCTCTCTCTCTCTCTCTCTCTCTCTCTCTCTCTCTCTCTCTCTCTCTCTCTTCCTCTCTCTCTCTCTCTCTCTCTCTCTCTCTCTCTCTCTCTCTCTCTCTCTCTTTCCTCTCTCTCTAATGTTGCTTCCCAGGCCAAGTGCAGAGGAAGTGAGCTCAATGTGTTATTTGCTCACAGGAGTGATAACGGAGACAGGAAGAGGTGGGTCCAGCATCCAGATGGACAGGAAGTGGATTCCGTTGTTTGCTTTAGTTGATTAGAAGGAGGAAGAAGAGGAGGAAAGACAGGGGTATGTGAGATGAGGAAGAAGGGAAAGAGTAAGAGAGAGAGAGAGAGAGAGAGAGAGAGAGAGAGAGAGAGAGAGAGAGAGAGAGAGAGAGAGAGAGAGAGAGAGAGAGAGAGAGAGAGAGAGAGAGGGAGATTGTGTGTGTGTTTGTGTGTGACTGTGTCTTCCTATGTGTTCTTCTGCACGTGTTTGTGTGTGTGTGTGTGTGTGTGTGTGTGTCTGTGTGTGTGTGTGTTACTGGTAGGTTCTACATGTAGCCAACAGGAGAAAAAAGATGGTTTCCAGCTATTGTCTCCATCGGTAATCAAACGTCATTCCAGCGTTTTACAAAACAAAGTCCAAAGTCTAAACAACCGAGAACATTGAATAAACAAAATGAAAGCTCTGACAACTCTGAAGTCTCAGATGGGATGAATAAAAATAAAAGTGTCACATACTTTCTGCTCATTTGTTGACGTATCTTTTGACATTTCAGGCCCAACACAATAAAAGCCTCAAGGCATACAATGGTATTTTGACTATTTAGACTATTTTGTCATGCGTGCCAAAGGTACAGGAAAGTAAACAAAACTAAATATGGAAAAGACAAACTAAACTGAATACACAGAAAAGGAGCTAATCCAAATGAAACTAAACTCAAATCAGAACAACATGAACGTCATCAGCATTAAGTGTCCACCCCAAACAGCAAAGTAGCTCCTGGCTTGTGTTCAACGGGCTCACGGTCTCACTCCGTTCCACCACACACTGAACGCTGTTTCTGTCACGCCACAGTAGCAGAAAGGAAGCAAGGTGAAGCATATCCACACCACCTCAGAGCTGTACAGAGCCATCCCACAAGACCTCGGGCCACCAGAACAATCCCAAACACATTCCTTTTTATCAAGCAGGGCTTCCTGAGTTGGCTGAATGACTTTTGTTCTAGTGGGCCTGAGAGAATTCAGCTTTTATCTCCTTTTGTCGGTCGGTCTGTTTTCCTATGCAGTGGGTATGTGTGCCACACTGCCTGATCTGTCTGTCCACAAAGCTAAGCCTGTGCTCAGTTTGCTGTTTGTCTTGCCATGACATGAAGACAGATGACAGGCTTTTGGGACAGTATGACAGTGAGAAGACAAAAGGGGACAAGGGAATTGAGATGAGTTTTTCATCATTGTCAAAATATTTTTCAACATGATGCGATCAAATAGCTCAGGTCTCTTTGTTTGAACACCCCTCCAGCAAAGTTCTGTTTCAAACAGAAGCCCTCCCCTACACGCTTACCCTTACATTCACAAAGACAATGTGTCAGAAACAGAATAAATAAGAACACAAGTAGCAACCAAAGCAAAGCAATAAATGTATGCCCTTGTTCCTTTTTTGCTCTGAAACAAATGTTTGCAATTGCAATAATACTCCAATGTATCTCACTGTAAATAATTATTTGTGATCCTGATTCCTTGATCTACAATATTGTAGTAGACCTCATATATGACACAAGACACCATAGCAGGGGATGTGGAGGTTTTATCTGTGTTATCAACGCTCCATCGAATAAACATGTATGCAACACTTTTTAGTGGTGAATCTTGTACTGTTCTGCTCTTTACTGCTCCCACTCTCAAATCTTATCTACAGCAGCTTTGAGCACCTGAAATAACCTGCTGACAACACCGCTGACTCAAAGGGAATACAAGAAAGAAGAATCTCGAGCTTGAAGTTTAGGACATAATGAGACATAAGGTGGCAGAGCACACAGCATTGTGACCTCAAAGCAGACAACAGATTGTGATGGCCCCTCCACCAGGCAGAAGAAGGTGACAGAGGGTACATCTTCCCAAAGGATGGGTTGTGATGGACTAAAGTGTGAGTCTTCTTTCAGTTCCTTCCATGGCGTCGTATCCCTGCTCCCTGTTTCCATTTCAATGTGAGCTACACAGGGTGGCATTTCATCGTTCTAATAGCCTGATGGCTTTCATATCGCTGGTCTCCCTGGGTTGTGGTGGAACTGGTTCACAGTGACTGTGGGGAGCCCAGACACACTCATGAACATGGACAGACACATGTCAGTGTGCATCACACTGGGTCCAGCAGTGTTCGCCTTCTTTTCTCAAAAGCTGGAAGTACTATTTACAGGCAATTATAACCAATCACTGTTACCACCTCCTCCCCATGACAAAGGTGACAGAATAAAGTATAGTATCATTAAATATGGCTACTACGCGTCTGTGCAACCAAGCATAAGACATGCCGTGTTTGTGTGTGTGCGTGTGCTTTTGTACATGAGATTCGAATGTTTCACATAGCTGGTGTTACTAGCTATGTGGTGTGTGTGTGTGTGTGTGTGTGTGTGTGTGTGTGTGTGTGTGTGTGTGTGTGTGCGTGCGTGTGTGTGTGTGTGTGTGTGTGTCAGTGTGTGTGTGTGTGTGTGTGTGTGTGTGTGTGTGTGTGGATGGGTGGGGGGTCTTGACATCAAGTATCACATCAGGACTAAGGGCGAGCCTGCGTCCCCTCAGTATGGCAGGTAGCCGTCGGGCTGGTCCACGCCGTACAGCTCGGCCAGGGTCCTGAAGCGCGGCCCCCAGTCGTTGAGGAAGTCGTACTCCAGGCTGCCGGAGGAGCCGGCGGAGGAGCAGGAGCTCTCCAGGGAGCTCAGGCTGCCGGCCAGGGAGCCCGCGCCGCCCTCGTAGCCGTAGATGTGCAGCGTGTCGTAGGGCACGCCGTCCCGGTCGTGGTCGGCCGCGTCCTTCTTCGACTCGATCATCACCGCCATGTCGCCCTTACAGGCGGCCGGTGGCGGCGGGGGGAGGTGGTGGTGGTGGTGCTGCTGGGGGGGCTGCTTCTGCACCCTGGCGTAGAGGGAGGGGTGGAGCCCGTGGTCCGGGTGGAGCAACAGGGAGCCGTCGTGGCGGGCGGACGTCAGGATGGACACGTCGTACCTACGGGAAGGTAGACACCACGGTCAGGTCAAGTGACACTTCATTAGTCCCCCACAGCGGCAGCACCTGACCCGGAGCACTGTGAAGGCCAAGGGAGAACTCATTGATGAACGCTTGAGAAGGATTGCAGAAAATGGGATCCCTCCTTCCAGGGACAACAAGGAGTTCAATGGGTGCCACACTGGACAGACTAATACAAAACACAGTAACACAGCCAAAAACACCATGATACCAAAGCCCTTATTTACTAAGAGGACACTCTTTTTTGCCAAGCCAGCAGCCTCATAAATCCAGTAAGCACTGTTTCTTTGAGGGCTTGCGGTGCTGCCATGTCATCCGTACAACAGCTTGTTTGGAGAGAAAAGGGACTGTTAGTGTCTCGGTTGATCTGGTCTCTTCTGGCAGCACGGAGCCCAGACATAGCCGATGCATCCAGTTTCAACATGCGGTCCAACACCAGACGGGCAGTGATTTATTGGATGTCCATTTTTTTCTCTAAGTATAAACTTGCGAGCCTTGACAATAGCCGCATACCAAAATGTTCACCAAAGTATTGGCTACAACTCCATGAAAGATTTATTTATTTTCTTTGGTACTTTGAGTCTTTCCCTGAAAGCGAGCACTACAGGATCAAAATCAAGCACTGAAAAACTTCAGTTAAGTGTCGAATGCCCCACTGGCTAAACTAAAGTTAGCGTTGCCAGGCTTCCTCCCAGTAACAACTCCCTAATCCTGCATCCGTTGAAAAGGCAAAATGTTAACCCTTTGTGGCATATGGTATATGTGAAGCTTTCACAATAATAATAAAGCATGTTATACATCATGTTATGATACATTTTATCTCTTCATTTGATTTATAAATGTAAAATGTAAACTGTTTCGCTCCCCACTGTTAGTCATTCAGTGTAAGATAGGAAAATAGTACCCTGAAGCAGATTGCGGTTAGCCTGACATGATAGCTAGTGGCAAATTGCAAATAAGTATCTGAAAATAGGACCTGGGTAGCATTGCACATAACCAATCAAAATGATATAACAATGTCAAAGTATGTATTAGGCTGCATTACTTGTTTAAGAAAATGAAGTAGTTTTGGAAATGGTAAAATGAGTCCTGCCCATGGAGACCGGTGGACTTGTGTGTGAGCCGGTGGTGCAGACGAGATGGAGAGAAAGACAAATGGATGCAAAATGGAGGCGGTGTGTGGATGCAAAACATGTGGATGAGACAACATGTCCGACACGCATCACATGCGCGATGCGCGCCGTCTGCAGAGACACGCTCCCAGAGCGCCGCCTACCCGTTGGTGTCCATCTCCCCTCCGCCCTCCTCGTCGTAGGTGACCAGCTGCTCGTGGATCTCCCCGCTGTGCTTCATGCTGGCCAGGGACTCCTTCTGGAAGCGCCTCCGCAGCACCACCAGGATCACCACCACTGGATGCCACACAGAGGAGACACTGGGATGAATGCATGAGCCAGCACCACCAAGACAAGCCAGACGGACCGACGTCCGCTCAGCACTTCACTCCACCCGCCGTAAGACCTCATAGGGGATGGACAAAAGACACAAACTCACTTTCTTCCCTTTTCTTCGCTTACTTCACCGAGCTCTCAGAATGCTTGTGGACAGACCTTGGAACGGTACAAGGATACTTTTACTTAACTGCAACCACATCGATACGTGGCAGGGGCTTCAACCGGCAACCCCAGGATTACAAACACTCTAACCTAACTCTTTCCGTATCAATAATGGCTATAAAATGACTGCAACATTGAAAGTATTATTGTATTTGGCTTCATAGTCGCCAAGGGAACGTGCCACATTTCCACTCAGAGAAAGTTGCCGACGTTAATTGACAGCGATGTTCCTCCACTCA
>JAXIVH010000004.1:2396667-2404167 GCA_036785325.1 Urophycis tenuis
GTGCTGGGCCCAGAGGTACTGCAGTAGAGCTGATGGGTGGTACGTACTCTTTGTGATGGTGAAGTTGTCACTGGGATTGGCTAGGGAGTAGCGGAAATATGGGAGCTGCTCATCTTTGTCAGTGGCGCTTAACCTCCCAATGACCTGAGAGAGACAGGAGACAGTTTAGCTCCTACACAGGGCAGCCATCATGAAGCCATTAACCAATGAATCAATTACTAAATTGACCAATTGGCCAATAAATAAATAAATTAAAGGTTTGATAATCAAACAATTAAACCATTAGTACAATTAACAAATTAATAATGCAAATAATATTAATAGCAGATCAGCCATTAAGGGACACAACTATTCAACAACAATTACACATTAAGAAATTACAGAATTACACGTTCACGCAATAACAGTCAATTTGTACGTGTCTTACCGTTCCAGCCATGTCGTTCTCACAGACGAAGACGTCATCCCAGATCAGCTCTGGAGCGTTGTCGTTCACATCCTGAACCGAAATGTTGACTTTGACGAAGGAGTGCATCCCTAGAGAGAGAGAGAGAGAGAGAGAGAGAGAGAGAGAGAGAGAGAGAGAGAGAGAGAGAGAGGGTAGCTCAGTCAGATAGACCACCAGTGTGTGTGCGTGTGCGTGTGCGTGTGCGTGTGTGTGTGTGTGCGTGTGCGTGTGCGTGTGCGTGTGTGTGCGTGTGTGTGCGTCTGTGTGCGTGTGTGTGTGTGTGCGTGTGTGTAAGGCATACCACTTGACTCTTCCTGTGCTCTAACTTGGAAAATGTGTGTTGACTTCAGCTCTCGGTCGAGAGTCCTCAGAGTGAACAACTGGCCTGTGAGAGCATTCACACCTATGGGACAATCGTGGTCCTCCACAGAATATCTGAGCAGGGGAGAGAGAGAGAGAGAGAGTTAGAAGAACCCTTAATGTCTGTAAAACAACCAGATTCAGAAGAATCAAACAAACGATTCACTCATTTGTTCACAGTTCACTCATGAAATAATATCAATGAATTATGGAATATAACAGGAAGCGGGTTTCTCTGGCAGACAGAGTTAGACGTACCGTATTTTCTTGTTGGCTTGGTCGGGGTCTTTGGCACTGATGCTGCCTATGTTTGGGACCATTTTTTCCTCCATAACAGAGAAGGTGTAGATGGGTTTGGAGAAGACTGGTGGTTCATCCACATCCAGCACCCTGATGTTCACCTGCCAACACATTCACAACACAAACACGGTTGGCATAGGACTGGTTGATTTGAGCCTTGATTCATGTGCTCTTTCAATTTGTTTGCTTAGGATTTGTTGTTGTGTTATTTACTTATGAGCAAGGGAAAAATATGACCTATAGATATGACCCCATAATACTACAAGGTAAAGACTACAATTAATTGAAATGCCCTTGATGCATGCATGTCTCAAGCTAGTTCTGATAGCAGTGCTAAGGCTAGAGGGATGTCCTTTCTAACAGCTGTTTCTATACAACAGAAAGACATCCTGGTGGTGATTTGGGTAAAATCCACCATTTCTGTCATTCATGAGTTGAATGCATCATGTTCCCTAGATCTGGTTCCTACTCAGCGAAGCGGGTTGTGATGTAACAACCGAGAGCACGATCCAATGTGAGCCTGCCTGGGATGCAATGACTCACAGCAATAGAAATCACTGTAGAAATCAAGACTTTCCCTGGATTCAGGAGGTTGGGCAGAGCATCAGCCATTGTTTACTGGAGCTGTATGCCCATGCCTGCATGGGCCCCAGTGTGTGTGTGTGTGTGTGTGTGGTCTTGTGCTCGGAGCTTACCTGGGCCTTGGTGATGATGCTGCCCTTGGTGTCATAAGGGAACTGCAGACCGTTCTCGTCCACAGTCACAAAGAAGCTGTAACTGCTCTTGGTCTCGTAGTCCAAGGCCTGGTGTGTGTTTGTGTGTTGACAGGATTAAACAGAAAGCAAAGCATCAACATTTGATCGGCAATAAATCAGACTTAGAGTGTAGAATGTTGAGGTAAATAAAGCAATGACAATATTTTATCCTGACTATGTCTTATGGACAGGAGTACCATTGACATATTTTAAGGAATAGTTACATTTTAATGGACTTACTTAGGGTAGCACGCTAATATTGTGACAATAAAGCAGGCCTTTACTGTTAAAAAGCCATTACTTGAAGTAGTGCTGTAATTCATCAGTAAGCCGTCAGACTTGCTACATTAGCAGTCCAGCACCAAAATGAGAATTCATTTGAATCATTTTCACAAAATGAATGGAATTTGTGTTTCTTCCCTCACAATGATGTCACATTTTCATTAAAATCCTTTAAAATGGCTTCCAAGCAATGCTTTTTCTTTTTTTTTTAAAGGAGGCAGTCCAACCTCTGGCTGGATTTCTTGGGCTGAGGAAAGCCATCTACAGCCTGGCTACCTTTTTGAGCATGACGTAGCCATTCTTCTGGGGGTCGGGAGAGATGGCGAACAAGGTGTTCAGTGGAGATTCGATGGTGAAGATGGGCTCTTTGTTCTTGATCTCGTCCTCGTCCTTCACGGTCAGAGTCCCCATCTTCTCATCCAGCCTGTGGTTCTCCGGCACGCTGAGATCGTACGTTTCTGTGGAGTTATTTAGTGTGGATCAGATCAGAAATGTTTCAGCCGAATATCATGTTATGTGTCTAATTTGGGTCATGTAATTTGGGTCACGCAAACCGACTCAATAAAGTCATCAAAGACAGGCTCTGTTGTTGGCTCTAAGCTTGTCACCCTGGAGGAGGTGGAGGAGGACAGGATGCTGGCAAAACTGCTGGTGATCCTGGACAATGTCTCTCATCCCCACCACAAACCTCTGGACAAGCTTAAGAGCAGCTTCAGCAACAGACTCATTCAACCCCGCTGCTTTAAGGAACGGCACAGGAACTCATTCCTACCTGGTGCCATCAGACTGTACAACACTTCACTGCAACACAAATGCAATTAATTTTAATTTGATAAATTCTAATTTTAATTATGATTACATATATTATTGTACTGTATATAGTCTATAGTGTATTTATTTTGTGTACTTATACTGTATTTTCTTTTCTTTTTTAATCAAAGTTTTGCCCTCAGCACATTGTGATTGTATTTTTTTTTTTTACTGTATTTGCTTGCTGATCTATCTATCTATCTATTTGATGTTTAACTTTGTGTCTGTTGACATTTGGTCATTGCTATCAACATCATTTCTATATATTTTCAATAGTTTTCACCTGATTTTGAGTTGCATATCGATAGAATATCCATAATATTTCAAACAAATGTCTGCTGAGTTTGGTTACGTATCAAATTAGTATTCACATTATCACCAACATAGAAGCTGCTACTCAACAGCCATTCATGTGAGTTAACAGTGCCTGTCTGTTGCATATATCTGTGCTCAATCAGTATCCATGTTGGGAATTGACATTGTCAAACCACTTATTTCTGCCTTCATGGCAATCACTGCACTCCTAACAGTCCAAGGAGAGATCCCTTCTTCTATGATCCTCCTTCCTGAGAATTAGTTTATTTTTCTTTGGCTTTTAGAGGCCAAAGGGTAAGGGGATGCCTGGGAAGCCCTTTGAACTGGAACTGGGATTAAAGCTATACAGTTGACTTGACTTTTACTTTGACTTCCTTTTTAGTAGCTGTAGCATAGAAGTCTCCTATGCAAATTTAATCCCCAACTATTACTTACTTCAGTTTAAATGACAAAAACTGCTATCATCAAGAATGCACATTCTTGTGCATTCTTGATGATAGCTTGTTTTTAAATCAATTCTGCCTAATGTGAATTCTATTGACCAAGGCATCAAGGCCCAGCGTGGTGTCCTTACTCTTGGTGAAGTACGCTCTGTTGTCATTGATGTCTATGACGGTGACGGTCACAGACGTGGTCGCCGTGGTCCCCGTGTCCCTGCCAGTCATGTCCTTCACCTGGACCACCAGCACATAGCTGCTCTTCTTCTCCCTGTCCAACGTGTCCACACTGGAAGTGACCACACCTGGAGAGAGAGAGAGAGAGAGAGAGAGAGAGAGAGAGAGAGAGAGAGAGAGAGAGAGAGAGAGAGAGAGAGAGAGAGAGAGAGAGAGAGAGAGAGAGAGAGAGAGAGAGAGAGAGAGAGAGAGAGAGAGAGAGAGAGAGAGAGAGAAATAAAATATGAACCACGTCACATTTCTTCTTTTTTTATCATCATCTTAAAACAAGTTGTGCACTGTACTGAATAAGAAGCTTAATAAAAAAAGTGTTTTGCAATAATGTTTCAAAAAGAGAGAGACAACACACTGTATATTTCGAGGGGGTGAGCCATGACAAAGTTTCAATTCACGTCATTTGCCCGTCATTTTCTCCATGAGCCCATATCTCTTCGCCTGCGGAGCCTGTGTTGGCCAGGAGAGCCTCTTCCCTGGGAGCCCACCCCTGTGAGCCCACCCCTGTGAGCCCACCCCTGTCACCCCTGTGAGCCCACCCCTGTCAGCCCTGTGAGCCCACCCCTGTCACCCCTGTGAGCCCACCCCTGTCAGCCCTGTGAGCCCACCCCTGTCACCCCTGTGAGCCCACCCCTGTCAGCCCTGTGAGCCCACCCCTGTCCCCCCTGTGAGCCCACCCCTGGGTGGTACCTGTGATGCTGTTGATCTGGAAGGGCAGGTGCTCCACCCCGGGCCTCAGGGAGTAGCGGAGCTCTGCGTTGGGAGTGCTGGGGTCGTCTGCGTCCGTGGCGATGACCTTCACCGCCTCAGCTCCTGCAGAACAGCAGCAGACAGGAGGATCACACTCAGTTCGCCCAGCAGGGACCATGCTCGATATCAACTGCAGCATAAGAGGACGGTGTAAGTGAAACAAGAGAATAGGGAATACAAATAGTAATAACATATCATATAAATCATCATTATGCATAATGAATGCAATCAAACTGTTCTAAAGCAAAAGAAAATCCAAGGTCCGGAAGGTGTGTAAAGGTGTTAGTGGGCTTGGTAAAGGGGCATTTAGCAGACGCTTTTGTCCAAAGCGACTTACAATCAGTACATTAGGGGAATCAAGGGGATCCAACCGCCGACCCTACGGTTAGTGGACGACCCGCTCTGTCCACCTGCTCTACCCACTGAGCTACTGCCGCCTGTGTGTGTCTGGGTGTGTGTCTCTACAGGTGTGTTTGTGTTAACATGACAACATGGAGGATCATCATTTTGAACTCTGTTTTCTTCCCCCTCTCCCTTCTCTCTCTTCACTTCCCCTCCTCCCCTCTGTTCTCTTCAGCCCATGCGTTGTTTCAGACCCTAAAACGTGGCAACGAGCTGAAATCGCTAAAGCAACAGCACCCCCCCCCCCCCCCCCCCGTGCGGGGGTCTCCTGGCGTACCGATGGGGGACCTCTCCAGGACCGAGCCGTTGAAGGTCCTGGGGAAGAGGGGCACGTGGTCGTTGATGTCCGTCACCGTGGACGGCAAACTCGCCGGCGCCCTCCAGCAGCCGATCGTTCTTGTCGTACATGAGGGCGCTCAGCCTGTACAGGCTCTTCTCCTCGCGGTCCAGCGTCTTGATCACAAACAGGTCCCCTTGCGGGTTCACCGTGAAGATGGAGTTGGCGCCCTCGCCCGTCAGCCTGAACAACGCTCCGTTCGCGCTGTTGGTGGAGTTGAGCTGTGCGGGAGAGTACAGTGACGCTTTGATTCTCGTTTGATTCTTTTTTTTTGTTTTCTTTCATTTGATACATTTAAGTCTTGTGACAGCCCTGCTTTATTTAAAAACGTGAAAATCAATACAATTGTTATTTTGAATTACAAAATTTGAGAACAGTATTTCAGACCGTCCATTTTACAGCCCTTTGTCAAAAATATAAATCACAATGATGATCATTTTTAAATAGAAAATGTATTTCCTCCACCAATGACAGCTCACAGCACACACATGACCCCCACCTCCACCTCCACACAGCAGAGCAGGTGAAATAGAAGACAGGAGAAATAGGAGATCAGGTGGTGGTTCAATAAGCGCCTCTGTAGGGCTTATGCACCTCTTTCAACTCAGTCTCATCATATACACCCACTGGCCTAATAGCATCAGAATATATAGGACAGTAAACCCAGCAGCTCGTCAGTGCCCGCCTCCCCTCCCCATCTGTCTCCACAGCCCTGATGGGAGTGTTTGCTGACCTACCTTTCCTATCTTCCTGGGGGTTAACGTCTCACTCTCCTCCGTCACGTAGTAAGAGTTCCAGACCCAATCCCTCTTCTGCCGGGAGAGGTACAGGGACCTCTCTCTCCTCACCATCTCCCCCGCGCCGTCCCCCCGCCCGCCCTGGCCTCGGGCGGCGGGGGTCGAGGGGTCAGAGGAGGAGGGGTCAGAGGGCACGCTGGGGGCCCGTTGGGCCAGCGCTGCCACCAGGAGCAACAGCGTCAGGGCGCCGGACGCTGTCACCGGCGGGATTCCAGTCATCATCTTCTAGAGAGGAATGCATCACATTACATTACGTTACATTACATCACATTACATTATGTGATGTCACGTTACATTACGTTACATTACATCACATTACATTATGTGATGTCACGTTACATTACATTACGTTACATTACATCACATTACATTATGTGATGTCACGTTACATTACATTACGTTACATTACATCACATTACATTATGTGATGTCACGTTACATTACATTACGTTACATTACATCACATTACATTATGTTACATTATGTCACATTACATTATGTTACGTTACATCACAGAACATTACATTACGTTACATTACATCACATTACATTATGTTACATTATGTCACATTACATTATGTTACGTTACATCACAGAACATTACATTACGTTACATTACGTTACATTTCATTGCGCCGTCGCATCAACACAAAACAAAACAACATAACTCGATGGTAGCAGACAACATGTAACTCATTGCAGAGATCAGGATCAACATGGAGCAACACAACAAATGCCACCATCTGCATATCGTGCATCACATTGGACATACTGTTTGAAAATGTATCTGGATGAAAGGAGGTGGTCATATGTCCAATGACATGTCCATATTGCAGTGGGGAAAGAGAGAGAGAGAGAGAGAGAGAGAGAGAGAGAGAGAGAGAGAGAGAGAGAGAGAGAGAGAGAGAGAGAGAGCTAGAGAGAGACCGAGAGAGAGAGAGAGAGAGGGAGAGGGAGGGAGAGAGAGAGAGAGAGAGAGAGAGAGAGAAAGAGAGACAGCGGGGGATCACATGAAAAGCCCACTTATCATGGATGGACAGGCCTCTCCCATTGGTGGAATGAGAGAGGCATGGAAGCACAGAGATCCCTCAGCCCATCCACTGCCTCTAGCATCCAGCACTTGCTATCAATGGCGAGCAGAAGCTCCTAATCCGAGCCCAGCGGAGCCCACGGAGCCCCGAGCTGCAGAGGGTTAGCTGTTAGCACTCGCGTCCCGGGACCCCCAGTGGACTCTGGCTGTGGATCCAGTGTCCACAGCTGAAGGACACGCAGGGGC
>JAXIVH010000004.1:2424167-2430478 GCA_036785325.1 Urophycis tenuis
AAGCACACACGCACACGCACACGCACACACATTATTATGGACGAGAGGAATGACAGAAAGGACGATAGAGCAAGAGGACTATAAAGAAAGACACAGATAGAAATAGAGAGAAAAATAAAGGGCGAGACAGACTGAACAAGGGTGCAGAGAGAGAGAGAGAGAGAGAGAGACAATAAAGAGGGACTCACTGAGGTGAGTGACAGTGAGACCAGAAGAGAGAGTGTGTTCAAAATGTAGCGACGTTATGAATCATCTCGGCAAGATGGCCTGGGATTGGAAGCAGGTCTGCCTGTGGGCACCCTTCCTGCTGCCTCGTGAGCAGCATCCAGATACTCAAGTTGGGATGTCTGAGTGAGCGTGAGTCTGGCCGGGGCAGGGCAGCCACTGGTGTGTCATGGCCGTACGTCGTTGAGCTGCAGCCACTCAGCGGGAACAACGAGATGACACTCTTGCTCCATTTGCTGATGTTGAATTCAGTTGGAAGTAAAGCAGAAACAAATTCCTCTCTGAGGAACAGCGTTCTGTGTCAACTTCTGCTCATTTCCATTTCATTAAAAATGGTTTTGATTGCTCTGTCGATTGCCGCACTGTCCTTGGGCAACGCCATTGTTTTGAAATTCGTCATGAACTAAAACTAATTTTGTGATTGGCTTTCAATGGGCTCGAGGCCAGACTCATCTGCAGATAAAAGCGAAATGTGAACTTGCAAAATCAGGATTGTCTCAAAAGGCTTCCTATTGTATCCTGAAAGATTAAACGTGTGCTCATTGAAACTATACCCTATGATAAGAATAAGTTTTTATATGAATAATCATTTGGGCAGACCAATCAGGTGCTGGGTGAGCTGCGATTGGTGGGATCGGTCTCTGCACTTGTCCAATGGCAGCACAGGCAGCTGGACCAGTGTCTGGCTGGGAGATTGCAAGCGGAGATGAGGGAGCTGGATCTGTAAAGCAAGCTGTAGGTCAGACCAATGGGGAGGTCAAAAACAGATGAGTTCTGAAGTTGGTGTTTAACTGGACTGAATGATTACTGAAGTAATTGAACTCCAGCATATTTTGGCGTACTGAACCTATAATTGTTAAGGACTTGTTGGTTGTTATAAAGAACGGAAAAATGTACTGAGATGAAGCTAAACACATTAGGACGACGACTGATGAAGGACAGCAAGTCACATCTTGGCTATCGCTGTCATCGAAAGTAGTTGGGACTGCAGCATCAAGTGTGTGTGTGTGTGTGTGTGTGTGTGTGTGTGTGTGTGTGTGTGTGTGTGTGTGTGTGTGTGTGTGTGTGTGTGTGTGTGTGTGTGTGTGTGCTGGTCTCTCTCATGCTCATACTGCATTTAAAAAAAGGCCAATTATTTCCTAGGGGCTGTTCTGTGACTCATCCGCAGCTCTTTGAGACTGTGTTCCCAGTGAGAGGCTCCCTCTCATTGGTGTTGAATAAGACTTTGACTCACAGGGGAAGCGATGGCGTGTGGGGTCACTGCTGCTGACTCACCGTCTGGACGGAAGGGGAGCCGGCTCTGACACAGTGCTGGACGTCTCAGCCTCGGTCGCTGGAGGTGTCAGCTGGACGGCCAGCATCACAACATCACCTAGAAGATAAAGGTGTCCTCCTCCCATGTCTGGTACAACACTGAGAGATATGGCCAGAGAGAGAGAGAGAGAGAGAGAGAGAGAGAGAAGAGAGAGAGAGAGAGAGAGAGGAGAGAGAGAGAGAGAGAGAGACACACACACAGGGAGTGAGACAGAGAGAGAGAGAGAGAGAGAGAGAGAGAGAGAGAGAGAGAGAGAGAGAGAGAGAGAGAGAGAGAGAGAGAGAGAGACACACACACACACAGGGAGAGAGACAGAGAGAGAGAGAGAGAGAGAGAATCTCATCTGGCCAATCCCTAGCCAGGTCTGTCCAGTGTTTCCCTGGCAACAACCCCCTGCTCCTTCCAGCTCTCTTTAGTCTCGTATGCCTGTTTGTTTTGTTACGTCACGTTGAAGAAAAGATTCACATCTGTACAATAACCGCCAAAAAAAACATGAAATAAGCCTCTCCCGTACTCCAAGGACCTCATTTTGTTAACGAGTAAATCTTTTTAATTATAAAAGTGATTTAGTGATAATGGAGTACTTATCTGCTCTGAATTTTAACATCTAATTCCAAAGAACACAACACATCTTTTATTGGTTGCAGCAGGTACAGGAAATTAAAGAGTGATAACAAAACGTTTAAAACAAGCATAAAACATATTAAATACAGAAAATGGGAGTTCTATAAACTTGCTTTGGTGAGAGACCATGTCTTTAACTCCACCTGCCCACCAATAACCACATGACTGATGACTCATGAATCCAATCCTGCAGTCCACCTGTCTATAATAGCATGATTCTCTGGCACCTTCCTCCTGTCCTCCTCCTCCTCCCCATCCATTCCATTTGGGTTGTGGTTTCAAATAAATCTCAGTACACATTCCTGGTTTGGGTGTGTAATATGAGCTGATGAGCTGCATGAAGGAGAAGCCGTAACACAGCTCCAGACGGGGGATTCATACAAGAAAAGAACGCAAGATGCCAGTGGACATTTCTCAGTGATGTCCACTCAGACATGTCCACTCTGTGATGTCCACTCTGTGATGTCCACTCTGTGATGTCCACTCAGACATGTCCACTCTGTGATGTCCACTCAGACATGTCCACTCTGTGATGTCCACTCTGTGATGTCCACTCTGTGATGTCCACTCAGACATGTCCACTCTGTGATGTCCACTCTGTGATGTCCACTCAGACATGTCCACCAGGGCCTCCAAGGTCTCCGAGCCAAACTTCACAGATCTGTTCCCTCTGCCATTCTGCTTACAACATCCTCCGGTTCAAGAAACCAACTTTATTGAATATGAAGGTGTATTTGTGTCCCTGTGAAATGTTCCAATAAGGGGCGTCAATGAAATGAAAACATGATCAACATCAAATTCACACACACACACAATCAATGTGTGTAAAGTTGTACAAACACTACATGTGCCTACATGTGTATTCCACTGGGGTCTATTGCTCCAGCTACCAGATGAGCTCTCCAGCTGTGTGTGTGTGTGTGTGTGTGTGTGTGTGTGTGTGTGTGTGTGCGTGCGTGCGTGCATGCGTGCGTGTGTGTGTGTGTGTGAGAGAGAGAATGATTTAAAGGATGCTACTGTTTCAATAGGAGGAAGTTGCTGTGACCCTGGACTAAGGCAACATTCCTCAATCTCCACACACACAAACACATTTTCACACACACAAACACATTTTCACAGACACAAACACATTTTCACAGACACAAACACAAACACACACACACACTCACACACACACACACACTCTGTCTCTCACACACACACACACACACACACACACACACACACACACACACACACACACACACACACACACGTACACATGCACACACACAAACACTCACATATGAAGGCACACACACACACACACACACAAGTGTGTGAACATGAAAGCAACACACACCATTTCCTCCCATGCAGCTGTGAGGCTCGTGCACTCACATCACTCTCATTCTCACGTAAAGCAACGCTGTCTGTCTTTGTGTCTGTCTGTCTTTCACTAGATCTGTGTGTCTGCCTGTCCACCTGTCCACCAAAAATAACTAAGCTAAAATGTATTTTCTTCATCCCCAACAGAAAATGTGCGGACGCAGAACATTGCGAGGACAGTAACTGGAAGGATGAGAGGAAGCAGAGAGGTGAGTGAGTCGTGTGAGCCTGCAGACACACTCAGCAGGCTGGGGCTCAGTGTTCTGGTGTCCCCACAGAGCACAGCACACCTCCTTCTTCTTCATTCACACAATGGTGTGAATGTGAGACCACACGTCGTTGTGTTGCTGTCTCTCACCCTCCTGTTTCACTCTCTCTCTCTCTCTCACACTCTGCTCTCACACAGCATGTACATATTGAATCAGACAATCCAAGATCACACTGCTACATCAAATAGGAGGATTTACATCACGTGGTCCGAATTCCTACAAAATAGGTTCAAGCCCATTATCATACTTTTGGAGCAAAAAAATCTAGAATAATATACTTTATATTACATTTAAAACATTGTACATTTTCTTACAATTATTAACTTATTAGAATCAAATGATCACTAATGGGCTTTCACACCTCATATATAACGAGACAATGTCATTAACAACGTTATTCAACTTGTAACATGCAATAAAGAGCGGGGAAGAGGCCAAAATGAACCAACAGATAACTCTATTAGCAGGTTTGTTGCATGTTGAGAAATGTGCACAGTTGATATGATAATGGTGAAGAGCAACACAATGGCCACCGTAGGGGGCCAGAAGGAAACGTAGCTATTTGTATGGTTCTGCAAAACCATGGATACATTGAAGGAAACATTTCTGAACCCGAGAAAAAAAAAAAAAAAAGTTTTATATCAATGCTTCAACGTACGTGTACATCAACGTATATTCTAACTGCTTGTAGGTGGGGACATGTAGGGACATGTAGAACCCCTAATCACCCCCCCCCCCCCCCCCCTATTTTAGTGAAGTCTACTAGAATGATCAATTAGGAGGCCGTAGCTCTAAACTAAGTGATGTAATTAGTATAGCTGACAGCATACTTCTAGGTGAGCTGAGACCTGAGGTATCTGTTATGGGCCAGAGAGCAACAAGGACGTACACGTCCATCCATTGGGAGCCCTACAGGAAGTGACTCCCCACAGGAAGTGGCTCATAAAGCATCATACAATGCCCCATTTGGAAACGTCTCTCAGAATTCCTCCCTGACCTACACTCTACTGATCCTACAGGTACATCTGAGAATAACACCTCTATCTCATAAGAAAAAAAGTGATTTTTTAAGGGGTGTGGCCCCAAACTTTTAAAACGTGTCCACGCGCCAGCTGTGTTCACATGCCTCAAGGCACAAATCAGAAATGGGGAGCTGGAGACCGCCGGCTGTTTAATGTCTGACGCTGTAGCTTACGCTCAAGTCATTCTAGACCCGCATAAATGGCGCGTTTCTCTTGTATCTTCTAATGGCGTCTCTGTGAGGGATGGCATCACTTCCTGTGAATTGATAACCTTGAGGATCTCTGTCATATAAAAGAGACTTATTTATGGTACTCCAAAGTCATTCTCCTGCCAACAATTTATGACTGATGGGGGTCCCTAAATCACTGAGATCTGATGAATAGAGAGCTGCGCATCAAAAAACGTTTTTGTTGCTGGCTAGTTTACACATGACAACATGCAAAAGTGTTAGCATAGTGCTAATTTTCTAAGAAGCTTACTCTGAAAATCTAGCCCAATATATGAGCATGCTATCATTTACACAGACACTCAAAAGTATGGCTGCTAATTGAGATAATTGAAATAGATTCCACATTTGATATTTGTTTGGTTCTTTTGAGGTTCTCCCCACTGAACGGGGCGCCAGTAGAGGACATGTTGTTTTAACTCGTTGTGTTTTTTTATTTACTTTGTTTGATTTTTCCTTATACAGTTGTTTTAGTCCACAAATAACAGGTTATAAATTGGTGGCACATCTCTCCTGACAAGACAACATTCCAAAACTAGTGCTAGCTCCCGTTTATAGCCTGTGCTCATTCACTACTAGATTCAAACACGCTGCTTTGGGATTTTACTGGTCCACGCTTCAACCTTTGAATGGCCCGCGCTTCCATCAGGTAAGTGAACCTCCCACTTTCACCTCACCTGCGTTGCATTGCTGTTGAACACCTGTGATGTAGTGAATGTAACCCCATAACGTAGTGAACATAACATATTCATAAATGCAATCACTATTCATCTCTATTCCTTTTATATATATATATATATATATATATATATATATATATATATATATATATCAGGATGGGGAATGACCTCTCACACATGGGGGTCATCATTAAATGACTAACGAGTAAAATCTCCTAAAACATTCTAAACATGAATTTACCTCATGACAACGTTCCTCACAGGAAACGAGAACCATTCTTCACTTTGGAAGCTGCTAAGAAAATGGTGTTCATATAACATGTTCACGTTCCTGTGATATATACGTGCATGTCACAAATTAAAAATGAAGTGATGGCCATAGGCCGTAAATTTCATCCATACATAAAATGGGGAGGGCTTCGGGATTCTGAACAAAATGTTTTTAATAATGAAATACATGGTTTATAACCAAATATAGATATAATTTAGGTGATTTCATGACCACAAAATAGCCTACCCAAATATATTCCCCCACAACACCAAAGGTGGCTCAAAAGCACCAGAAGCAGTTAAACCACACT
>JAXIVH010000004.1:2433178-2458178 GCA_036785325.1 Urophycis tenuis
TGAGTCTGCAGGCCTCGCCCCCCCTGTGTGCAGAACATGGAAGTACCCGCTGCCCCAGCCTCGCTGGTGACAACGGTATCATTGTAAGCGATGAGCGATGAATAACATAAATCACTGTTTACATTTCTGTAGAAGATGAGGGGGGGGGGGGGGGGGGGCATCCATACCAGACCTTGAAAAATGATGCAGAGAATGTATACTTGACAATAAACTCTATTCTTACTTCTTTTTGGTGGGAGGTTTGGTTGATTAAGTATGTCTGGAGGTCCCTGGTGTCTTAAGCAACACGTTGGAGCAATCAGGTCGGCCAAATGCAGGTGGGTTTTCTGTCAGCATGTTCAGAAAATAGATCATATCATCAAAGAATCCATTGTAGAGATCTGTGTAAAGAAACAGATCTGTTTCTAGTCTGGATGAATGATGTTGAATGTGGAGAAGAGAATAAAAAAACAATATTAACCGTTGTTTGTGCAGTTTGAAAGCAACAGGGGTGGGTGGAATGGAGAGGATTATCAGCAGAGATAATCTTCTTCACCCAAATCTACATTGCCTATTCACCGCTTAAACCACTTCTCCACCCACTAGGAGACACCAAGCACAGACAGACAGATACATACTACACACTGTATTAGACATACTGTACACACACTCACACACGCACACACACACACCACCACACACACACACACACACACACACACACACACACACACACATACACACACACACACACACACACACACACACACACACACACACACACACACACACACACACACACACACACACACACACACACTTGCCCCTGATCCTGTTTTGGTTGAATGAGATTATACTGTGTGATACTGGGTCACAGCATCCCATAGTTAGCAGAATGGTTTTTGCACGTTCCCTGGCAGACACACACATTCAGAAAATCACTAAAAGAAAATTGAGGAAGAAAAAGTTGTAGACCCTCTATTTCTCATATTCTCCCTTAATTTTCTTTCTTTGTTTCTTTTTCCCTTTGAGTAATTTGAGTTATGTGATATTATAACTGTGATCATGATGCTGATTCTGTGATGAAGACTCTTCACCAGGCTTAGTGTATGAGTGATGAACCAGGCTGGTAATCAAGCCCTGTAAAAGGGCCGCTGTGTTTTTGCTTCATCTGACAGATCACATTACAGCCGGCCATGTTTAAACATACACACACATGGAATGCATTACCTCCCTCCCCACACACACACACACGTACACATGTGTAGGCCTACTTCACAATGCAGACGGAGACATCGACACACATTCTGCTTTTGTACGGTTGTTGGCTCTTGATAACCAACGTTTACAATAACACTGTCAATTTTAAATTGATTCAAAAACGATTTTCAACATCACACACACACACACACACACACACACACACACACACACACACACACACACACTCCATCTGTTATATGTGCAACGCGTGGACATCAGTCTACGTGTTCAGGGAAAAACCCTTGATAAGATTTTGAACAAAGCGAAGGGCAAACTCGTTTTCGTATTGAAATTGGCATAAAATGTATTTTTGGTTTTGCATGTTGTTGCGTCAGGCGCCACGTGACCTCAGTAAGTACAGGCTCCTCGGAACGTCGGCGCTGCGGAGGAAGCAGGGCCCAGTCGTTAGAAGCCTGTTTAGCATTCTGCTACACTGCAATACTCATCAACTCCAATAAAATCAAACCAAATCAAACAAACCAACCTAGCATATACCATTTGATTCAGTGTGTTAAACACACATACTGTGTGTACTGTGTGACATATTTAACTTAAGTTAAACCCTAACGGAGGAACACCGCGGTGTGTTTTATAAATACATGTTGTGTTCCACTGCTGCCCTCTGCTGGAGATGTCCCTCTAATACAGCTCTCGTGGATCTCTTGGGTCCTCGAAAGCCCAAGCGTGCTCAGAATTGTTATAAGTAATGCCTCCATTCTTCTTTTGTAGCCTACACTTCGTATGTTCTGCATTGAACACTTCTATAAGGTTCTATGTAAAGAACCGTATGCTATAGTGCATTTTAGGCTCTAGGCATTAGTAAAACGTAATCTTATATACAAATAGACGACAATTAGGAGAGAAAAAATTGATTTGTAGGTGCTGTACATTTAAGAGCTAATTTGAGTGTAATTGCTTAGAAATGCCACATCCTTCCGCCAGCTATTAGTGAGTGAAATGCGCTGTGAGAGTATTTGTTTCTAATTGACTGCGCCCTCTCTGTATGAGACGATAGCTCCAGGCTGAACAATCGTCGTCCTTGATTGGTTAGGAATCCATCTTGGCTGTCAATCACAGGTGCGTAAACACAACACTTCTCAAGGGCGGAGAAACGTAGGAAGTGAACATAGAGGGAGGGGACGTGTTTGGCTGCGCTCTCTCCTCTCTCTCTCTCTCTCTCTTCTCTCTCTCTCTCTCTCTCTCTCTCTCTCTCTCTCTCTCTCTCTCTCTCTCTCTCTCTCTCTCTCTCTCTCTCTCTCTCTCTCTCTCTCTCTCTCTCTCTCTCTCTCTCTCTCTCTCTCCTCTCTCTCTCTCTCTCTCTCTCTCTCTCTCTCTCTCTCTCTCTCTCTCTCTCTCTCTCTCTCTCTCTCTCTCTCTCTCTCTCTCTCTCTCTCTCTCTCTCTCTCTCTCTCTCTCTCTCTCTCTCTCTCTGGAGAGAGAGGAGGCGGATCTCAGAGTGTTGTGGTGTGTGTGTAAAGAGATGGTACTCCAGACAGGGGACAGGACAGGAGAGAGGGTAATCCGCTGACAACCAACGAAGACGAGGATGAGAGCAGGCGTAAGAGGAGCAGAAGGGAGGGAAATAAGGCAGAAGAAGTCAAAGACTGAGTGAGAGAAGAGACAAGAGAACGATGAGAGGAGCATGAAGGAAAGAGACAAAAGTGACTTCTCCTCCCCCCCCCACCCCCCCCCCCCCCCCCCACCTCACCCCCCTCACCCCCAGTCTGCACACCGTGAAATGTGCCAAGAACCATAACCTTCTCCTGACACACTGGCCATTCCTTGGTCTTCCTTGTCCTCTCTCTCTCTCTCTCTCTCTCTCTCTCTCTCTCTCTCTCTCTCTCTCTCTCTCTCTCTCTCTCTCTCTGCAGAACCTTTAGGCATGCACTGACTGAAAAAATAATGCTTATTAAGTAATAAGAAAAGCATAGGCTACTGTTTGCAGAATTGCATTTTCACAACAACTCCACTGGCTACTTAATTTATAGTTTGCAAAAGTATAGACACACACAAATAACACATTCCTTTGAGTAAACATATGTAATCCTTGCTGATTATTTCAAGGTCAAAGACATGATGAAAAGGAAGAGTAGTAACAGTAATGAAATGGGGAGTAATAAAATTGTAGTCTTGGTTCAGACTGTAACACCACCATGGTTTTTATTGTATGGCCTTCATGACTATAGGTGCCACACAATAACCCTGGGTTACTTTGGTGGCACCAGTGGGATATTTTCTTGTTTTAAATGCCAATAGTAAGATAAATGCATTGTGTAAAACTGTCAATGCCGTGTATGGCATTTTCAGCTAATTATCTAGCTACGACTAAAGGCCCTGACACCGGGGTGACGGTTGGTCAATATCAGGCTCTAGGTGAGCGTCTGTGGCCCACACTAGTCAGCTGTTGTCTGTGACTTGATCTAAGCATGTTGCATAGGGGACGGGGGCAATCGGTGAGCAAAGTCACTCTGAAATCACAGTTTAGCCGAATCAGTACATGGGAAGTGAAACAGAAGTTAGCAAAGCAGCAAACGGCTTAGTCAAGAGGGGCAAACATCAGACAAATAGTGCAGACAATTCTCTAATAGTAGCGATATTAGGAAACCGTCTGCGAGAGAGTGGTGTGAAATCTTAGGCAAACGCTGCTTTGTTTCATTTGTGTCTATATCCACAGTCCTAGGTCTTCCAGTGTCCCTCATTGAATGACGTTTACAGAATACCGCCATCTGCTGGTATAAAGAGTTATTACATGCTAGTTGGTTGTTGGCTGTGGTCTTTGGGGTGTGTTCATGTACAGCTTTTTTGTCAGGACACAGGCAACACAACAGGCAGCCTTTGTCGCGGCTAGCTCTTTGACATCGGTTTGGTGTGTCAGGGCCTCAACACACAACAGCATGTGGACGTACGACAAAGACCCACTGTGGACGACACAGGGAAAGGCCTTTTGCCAGCAACGTAAGGATGGAACTCCTGCCACCCTTGGCTGGGGAGGAGAAAGGTCCCAGACAGTCTGAAGTAGCCATGAGAGGGCTGGAGGGAGGCACACGAGTTGAATACCATTATTAACCTGCTAGGATTTTGTCACAACTGACCAAGGCTGCTTTTCTCTTGAGGGATCGCGTAACAGCAGCCATTCAGGCCAACATTGCCTGAGGCTTTTGGACAGCCAACCAGTCAGGAGAAGAGATGTAGCTGATGTTGTGGTCTAAACATCTGCTACAACACAGCGCCTGGGATTCATTTTTCAAAATATGGGGGGATTTCCCCCCAAATGCTTCACAGAGGGGGGATTTCACTACCATGTCCTATTCTTATCTCAGATGGCATTTTGTTGCTCTACTCCCACTCTGCTTCTCCATCCTTTTCTCTCAGTGCTCATCTCTTTAAGCTGCAGTCTTTCTTTTGGTGGCTCCCTCTGCTCTCGTGTCTCCATCACGTCTACCTGGCTTCTATCTCCTCCTCTTCATCTCCTTCCACTTGGTACAACAGCTCTGTTCAAATCAGTCTGCTCTCGGGGAGGGCCAAGCTCTGAAGTGAACATCACTGGTGATGTTTGTATTACTTTGCAAATTAAATTTGAATCCTGTTTTATAAGTGCTGAACGCTTTCTTTTCATGGTTGCTGTATGAGAAGTTGCATCACTTCAGGTGATGCAACTTAGCATTACATTTTAGCCAGCGGCCCATGTTTGCATACCTTCAAGTTCCCATCATTGAAACCAGTCTAGTGTCCTGGCATGTTCCAGGGCGGAGATCCATCTGACGCAGCGCTGCGGCCAGTCCTACAGTCCCTGCAAGCTCTCCGGCCTGTCGACATTAGCTGAACATTATTAGACGTTGTGGCAGATTTGCCGGAATGGATGAAAAGATGTGCAGTAACCACAGTTCCCCAGCGAACGTCAGGCCCTGCAACACCGATGGGCTGCCTTTGGAGGGAGAAACGTTTCTCCCATCAAGTAACACACAGGAGGATCAACAGTGATTTATGAGTGCGCTCCTAGCGGACCTCCCTGGTGCAGAGCGACAGGCCCTGTTGGCTGATGGGGACGTTGAGGAGCGTTGCAGACCCTTGGCCTCGCCTGTCATCCTAGTGAAGAAGAATAGTGGGTGGAGATTTTGCATTATTGTCACGTGAACAGTATAAGACTGGTACTGCCATCCTATTCCCAGGGTGGATGATACCTTGGATGAGTTAGTGGGGTCCCTGTGGTTTAGCACCTAAGATTTCTTTAATGGCTACTGGCAGGTGGAGGTTGCTGAGGCAGACAGAGAGACAACAGCCTTCAGGTTGGGCAGGGTCCTCTAGCAGTGGCGGTCGATGCTTATGGGCCTCACTAACTCACCTGCAACACTTCAGAGTATGATGGAGCTGGTGCTCAGACAGCTCCCCTAGTAGGTGTGTATGTGGTATCTTGGAGATGGACTAATATACAGCCACACATTTGAGGATCATTTCTCCAGTCTGCATCAAGTTTTCTCCAGGATTCAGGCAGCAGGCCTTAGAATACATTTACATTTAGAGCATTTAGCAGATGTTTTTATCCAAAAGCGACCTACAAAAAGTACATATGTCAGAAGAAGGTGAAACATTTCATTGCTGTTAAAGGAAAACACCACCTTTTTTCATACTGAACTACGTTCTTCCCTGATCTTAGACGAGTTGATACATACCTCTCTCGCCTTTGTGCGTGCACTCAATCGCTCTGACATGCAGCGCTACTTTGCTAGCATGTAGCTTGGCCCATTATATTCCTTAGGATCCAAACGGGGGTGAAGTTAGAAGCAACCAAGCACTTCCACGTTTTCCCTATTTAAATACGGTTACATGAGTAGTTACACGACCCTATGGTTACACAAAATGAAACATGGCAATTTTCTAAGCGGATAAAAAGGATAACTATAATGTATGGCGGAACAACACCTGGGAGCACTTTGACGTCGGCGCAGTAATATCATCACTCCTAAAAGATCCTCTCCCCCTCCCCCTGTTACCTCCATCAATAGAACCAACATGACCTGCACGCCATCGCCTGCACCACCTGTAGTAGTAGAAGTAAAAAGTCACGTTGGTAGTAACGGGGGGGGGGGGGGAGAGGATCTTTTATCGAGTGCGCGCACGAAGGCGAGAGAGGTATGCACCACCTCGTCTAAGATCAGGGAAGGTCAGGACGTAGTTCAGTATGGAAAAAATGTCCTTTAATACAGTCAGAAAGTCACCAGAACAAGTTTCCATCTCTAGCTAAGTGCCAACAAGTTACAAAGAGCAATTATAAAGTGCCAAGACATACAACATACAAGAGCATGAGGGTAGGGTTTTCTTTTTTTTGGGGGGGGGGTCGGGGGTAGGTGATGATGGAGAGATGAGGAGTGATGGGGAGCCTAGTTTATACTTCTCCGCCTGCGTAATCCGTCATCCGTCTGCGTAACTACGGACACCCCTCGAGCCCTCACGCCGCCTTCCCACTAGCAGCGTAGATACGGCTGCGAAACGACCGGAAGTCATACATTTCCTATGGAGAGTCGCAGACCGCATGCGAATGGGTCCGAAGGAGTGCGGTGCGGAAAAAATCGGATCCGATGGCTATCCGGATGCGTTGAAAAAATTGAACTAGTACGACAGTCTACGGACGGTTCCTATCCGACAATCTGAACGGAAGTTAGCATTGCTATGGTAACATGATGATGATGATGATAAACAAATCAACTTTTAATAAATGAAATAATGATTTAATAACGATATGTTGTCACGTATTGATTTCATTTTCATGATTTCCTAACGTTATTAAGGTAATTAAAATTCGAAATGTATAATTATTATCATTATATAGTGGCCGTTTCTGCCTTTCGATTTATATCTCGATATCCCTCAGAAGACAGGTCATAGAGAACGGGACATTCCGACACCGACAAAATAAGTCTCTCGAGTCTTTCCGCCATTTTATTTTCTATTCCGACGCTTTCAAACAGTCACGTACGACGTCCGGTGGGGAAGCATTGCGTATTACGGAGCTGATTTACGCTGCTAGTGGGAAGGCGGCCTCATACTTCTCCGTCGTGGTGACGGATACGTAATGCAATTTCCGGCTTGACCAGTATGGGTCGCTACGCAAGACTGGCCATGACATTCAAGCAAATAAGTACAAAAGGGAAAATTAGTTGAGAGGGGATCAATTATTAAATAGAAAAGGGGATACGTTATAAATGAAATGCTTTTAAAAGTAAAAACCGTACACAAACTTGCAATTTGCCACCGTCTCTTTTAAGTTTCACAAGTTCAAGTAGGTCGGCTTGCATTTTGGAGCTTTATGCGTCCATATAGTAAAGCGTATAAAGCGTATACATAAATGGCGCGGCCAGTGTTTACGTTGTGATAGAAGTCGATAGCGATAGAATGTGATTCATTGTGAGTCATTCATGTGTAAATGACGTGTTTAGAGGACCAATCGCAGCCCTTGCGGTCTCCGTTGTACGTAGACGGAGTGACGGATACATAAAAAATATTTCAGGCCGACGGAGACGACGGAGAGGCTCTCCGTATCCATCGTCCGTCACTTTACGCAGAAGTATAAACTAGGCTTAACTCTGCAGTCCTGACATTGGCAGGGGGCTTGTTCCACCACTGCGCTGCCAAAATGGAGATTAAGAGTTGAGATTTCGCCATCCAACCTTTTCCTCCTTTAAGTGATGGAGGTACCAGTCGACCAGCTGAGGTAGTTGAGCGGAGTGCTCGAGCAGGGGCACGGTGTTTCACTAGGTAGGGGCAGTTCCATCAACGGCTTTATAGGCCAGTAGCATCGTCTTGAATTTGATGCAAGCCACCACAGGGAGCCAGTGGAGGTCATGGCTCCCTGTAGTGCCCCCCCCCAGACCATAAGAAGTGCCATCTGGTTCAAGATCATAGTATTCCTGGGACATCTTGTTTCTCACCACGGCCACGGCACATCAAAACACAGGCAAAGTCAGAACCTGGCCCATGGCACAGAATACGACTGAAATGAGTTTGTGGGCCAGCACTCTCACTATCAATGTTTTGTGAAGGGCTATTTCTGTCTGTCAATTGTATGTGACAATTGTATGTGATGTGGCCTTTGGGAATCTGAAAGGGGTGTTCTCATCTGCTCTGATTATCACAATGCCTGACTTTAAGGACCCCTTTAAAGTGTATGTGGTTGCCTCCATGGAAGCAGCGTGTAGAGAGGCTGGTGGTGTATGCTAGTCAGTCGCTCACTCCCACCAGAAGGCATTAGTCTTCATTTGTCAAAGGGGTGTGTGTTATAGTGTGGTCTGCTGAACGCCAATTCAGACACTAAATCAGATCCACGGCTTTCACCATCATAACGACCCATGAGCCTCTATTGGGCCTCCGCAGCATGTCTATTGGGATCCCACTGGGAAAAGAGCAGGATGGGTATTGGATCCTTTCATGGGTCAAGCAGCATGCTAATGTTGATGCTCTGTCAGGTGCCCTCAGGACCCGGACTCCAGCACGGTAAAGGGCAGCGCATGGGAAGCAGCCACCCAGGTGACTGCCATGGGACAGGGAGACAGGAACTCAAGTGTTCCCCAGCCAAACACTCACCTGCACCTTGTCTCAGCCGCACGCTGTGCACCCCCAGGCCTCGCCACAGGGGGGCAGAGTGTGTCTCTCATACATCTTTCACGCGATGGAACAGGACTGAAAGAACATCAACAGGCTGGTCCAGAGATTGGTAGGGTGGTGGATTAGATATCGAGGAGTGAATCTTGACCACGATGACAGGTGGCTGAGGGTTGTTCCCTCCTGGCTGATCCCGGAGATGCTACAGCACCTTCATGGAGGCCCTGCATGGTACAGGAATGAGCAAGGCAAACTTGTTACTTGCACTCCATGTTCAAAGACATTTGACAGTGGTATGAGCAGTGCGTCCAACATCAAACCTGTAGCCAGGCTCGGACTGGCAATCTGTACAACCGGGCAAATGCCCGGTGGGCCGGTCCACATGTGGACTCCGAGATTTTTTTTTTTTTTTTTTAATGCCAAAATGTTTAAGTTATTTATTTGAGCAGCGTGGCCCATGTTGTGGCCCGTCATGTATAAATTCAGTTGCATCCATTTGGCTTGCCGGGGTAGGGGTGACAGTTCAATATTTTTGGCCTCTTCATGACAGGGTCAGTGTGTGTTACGATCGCGCCCCCCTGCCCCACCCCTCAAGTGGATTGGTCCAAGCAGCCGCTAGGTTTATGGGGAAGTATAGTGATAGTGCAGCATTTAGCCTTGCACTTAAGAATAATCATTATGGACGACAGAAGTTCCAAAAAGAGGAAAGGGGGAGCGGAGAAGATCTGCGAGAAAAAGCAAAAAGCCCTACAGGCCAACGCTGCAAAATGTTTTAAAAATGTTTTAAAATTTGTTTGCTGCTGCCAGTAGAACTAGTACCCCCTAGTGCTGCTAGTGGAAGTAGAACTAATGACAGCTAAGAAAACTTTGCTGGAGATGTAACTACAATACCTTATTAAGTCTTTATATTGAAGCTAAATGTTTGGGTTCTGTTTATGAAGTGTTGCTACAACATGACTCTCATTGAGCATAATACTGTGTGTTTGTTATTCATGGGGGGGTTCCGTCGGTCCAGTGGTGGGCTGGTCTAGGAAAAAAATGCCAGGGCCGAATTTTGTTCCCAGTCCGACCCTGCCTGAAGGCTTACATCTGCATGCTCTTCCTAATCCAGCCGCCCAGCCAGTAGCACAGTGTTTGTTTGATGGTTATGTTCTAGTACATGGCATTCCAGGACAGGTTCGCTGTGGTCAGTCTCAGCAGTTTGAAGTGGGGATTGTTCAGAGAGGTGAATGGGATGCTTATCTGAAGCACACGCCAACCATGACAAGCTTTTTGAATTCAAATTTTTTTTAATTCTAATATAATGCTAAGAAAAGCTTCCTTTCTTATCTCCCTTACCATAGGGTATATTGGATAATCCTTTCTGAAAGGAAAGGTGATAATGGCATCCCACAATTCCTTGCAGCAACAACATTTAAACTGACCATTTGGCCATTCACAAAAACAAACTCAATCAATGTGACTGTCAGTTAATCTTCTACAATCATACTAATTGGGATTAATGACGATACATTTGAGTGGAGAGGAGGGTGAGCAACCATTGGGACATCCAGTTTGTTTCAGTTTTGTGACTGGTGGCCTACATCCACGTTGGTTGGGACTAAATGCTAAATGCTGTGTGTTTTCAACACACAGCATTTAGTAGTCCACCTTGGAAACATTGCAGTGTCACCACGACAGACCCATAACATCCACAGGTGTCTACACACATCTGTCTCAGGCTGCAGGCCTACATTCCTACAGGACGTATGGGTGTCAAGGTGACACAATTTCCTCTATAGACTCAAATGCATTGAACATGTGCCCCTAGTTTGAATGGCATTAGGCTACTGCAGTACTTCTCAATTTGTGGGTCAGGAGGGCATTTCGAGTGGGTCAAAGAAGCCCATGAATTCACTACTATATCAATGTTACTTCATGTTCAACTATTAAATTTAGCCCCAATTGTTGCAGCTTTTTGTTTGCTCTATGTTTTTGAACAGTACATTAAGTTATTTTTGAATACTGCAATATTAACTAGAACATTTCTAAAGACATTTTGAGTGTGCTTGACTCTGGCCTGTGACTCTGACATTATTGACACTGCTGAGTAGTTTTGAAGGGACTCTTATTTTGAAATACTTTTGTCTTGTCTGTGTGTGTGTGTGTGTGTGTGTGTGTGTGTGTGTGTGTGTGTGTGTGTGTGTGTGTGTTTGTGTGTGTGTGTCTGTCTGTCTCTATCTGTCTGTGTTCGTGTCTGTGAGAGAGAAGCATAAAATGGCCGACATTCAAACTGTATTATTAACAGTCATTGTTATTATACAGAGAGTTCAATAAAGTTAATCACAGTCAGGCTTGTGGGGGGCAGGCTTTGGTAGCCATGTAACCAGGGCCATGTGGCCTATGCATGTGGCAGCCACCAATCAGAGCAGACCAGTCAACCGCAGCTGCTGCTGTGACATTTGACGGCACTGAGAGAGAGAAAAATGTCTGAAAGTACCCTCAAACAAAAATGATTTCTGGCCAAACCGTAGTTCCTTTCATTGAACCGGCTTCACTTTGAGCATCTTGAGCTCTTTCTGAACGTACATATGTGCTTTGTGAGGAAAAACTGAAGGAATTTGACTTTTACAGCGATCTGAAGAAATGTTACCTCTGCTTTTCTCCAGAAATGTTCCCGCCTTTTTAACATGGCAGTCTATGAGGCGGTGGGTGCATGTTGCTGGTGCATCTGTGCGTCCTACGCCCAAACTATAACTCTGACAGCTTCAGCAGACAAATGTGAGTCAGAAGATGAATTTTCCTACATTTCTATGTAGAAATTATTTCTGTAGATTGGCATTTGCGGCCTTGAGCGCAGTTCCCAAATTTTTTTTTGACAATTTTTTCTCTCCCTCTCCACCCTAGCTATGATGTCATCCACTCTAGCCTCTCCATAAGGTAACATTGGGGGGATTTTTTGGCGTGTTTTTGCCAAATAATTTGAAAACTGTTTGCCGATCCCAGCACCGATCCCGGCCAAGCCGCACGTTTTGATACCTTTTTTGTGTATGTGTGACCAAAACTGTGGGAGGAGTAGTCGACCAAAAAAATGTACGCAAGAATAATAAGAATATTATGGTGGATAGTATATAGTTTGCTTTTACAAGCACACCCAATAAATACATATTTTAACTACATTTTGGGTTGTGACTTAATGATGAATGACACATGGATCCTAAGGCTTGGGCTCCAATTGGAGTCGGATTACGTCTTATGTCCTTTCCTAACCTCTTTTCCTTGACCTCGGCGGAAAACATCAGGAGGACAAGGAACGATGTGAAGGAGAATTCCTTAGGACTCACAAGGAGAAGAGAATAGGACTGCACTTTACTATGCTATGTCACTATCATAGGACTGTACTGTACTATGCTATGTCACTATCATAGGACTGCACTTTACTATGCTATGTCACTATCATAGGACTGCACTTTACTATGCTATGTCACTATCATAGGACTGTACTGTACTATGCTACGTCACTATCATAGGACTGCACTTTCACTGTCATTATCATAGGACTGTACTGTACTATGCTATGTCACTATCATAGGACTGCACTTTACTATGCTATGTCACTATCATAGGACTGCACTTTACTATGCTATGTCACTATCATAGGACTGTACTGTACTATGCTATGTCACTATCATAGGACTGCACTTTACTATGCTATGTCACTATCATAGGACTGCACTTTACTATGCTATGTCACTATCATAGGACTGCACTTTACTATGCTATGTCACTATCATAGGACTGTACTGTACTATGTCACTATCATAGGACTGCACTTTACTATGCTATGTCACTATCATAGGACTGTACTGTACTATGCCATGTCATTATCATAGGACTGCACTTTCACTATGCCATGTCATTATCATAGGACTGTACTGTGCTATGCTCCGTCATGATGCAATGGTAGACGTAGCTCTGCCATGGTGAAACCGCCATGTTTCTAAGATGGACGACTAAAAGCACATCTTAGATACTTCTCCCCCATGCTCTGTTGCTTCATGCAGGCTATATACACGTGGACGACCTGGGGAAAATTTATTTTTGATTACTATGGTTGGAATTAAAATTTACAGTCACAAAAGGGAGACACAATTGTTGTCCCATTGCTAATAATTGCTCATGCTCACTCTCCTGTCCTCATGTTTATTGACATGGATCCTAATTTGTGTGATTGTATGACAAGTGTCCGTTAGGTTGATCATTTGTTTTTGTGAATGGACGAATGGTGCGTCGTTTTAAGTGTTCCTGCCGCACGGAATTGTGGGCCGGCATTATCTCCCTTCTCTTCGTAAAGGAAGTCCAGCGCACCACAGGAGATGAGGAAGCATCGATGCACCTTTCCTCACCAATAACAGGAGTCCAACAGCTCTCATCATGGCTGTCACTTAGACACTTCTGGTTCATTTCAGTCAAGTAGGAACCTTCCTAAGCAAAAGAAAATCCACGCGACTGCAGCCAAGACATGTTGAGAACCACTGGCCTACTGTATTTTTTAAGGAATTCCCTTTTGTCTGCAGAATGACCTTTTATGGAATGGCAATCCACATTCCAAATGCAGCTGCAGAGTATCAAGCCATACATTTACAGTATATGCGTGAACACACTATATATATATATATATATATATATATATATATATATATATATACGTGAATATACAGTGGTAATTGGTATAGCCCAATTTCATTTGGACACCTCTATAATGTAACAACATGGCTACAATTGTGCAGAGTGGGAGCTATCACACCTCAGTCTAGCTGACTGCTGCTCATGCTGGAGGTGATCAACTCTGACCCCGCGGTGCCTGGACTGCAGGTCATCACTCATGATGTCCAGGCTTCTGGAAGTTCAAAGGTCAAATCGTGCCCTCGCCGGAAACACCCGGAAGCCAAACACTTGCTCAGTCTGTCTGTATGTCTGTCTGTCTGTCTCTATGTCAACACACCGAGAGGGCATAGCAAGGTGAGGAGACGGTGGCCTGGACCTTGAGCTTGTCTGAGGCACTGGGGGCCTCCAGAGTTCAACACGGACCCACAGACTCAACCCTGAGTCTTCTAGAGGATGTACTCCATGATGTATGTGTATTTATTGAACCAGGTTATAGTCTCATTAAGATTAAACATCTATTCTAAAAAGAGATTGTGCAGCAGCATACAATAAAGTGAACTAAAACATACAGTAAAGCACATGCAACACAAGGTACATTATTTTACACATTGAATCTGGCAAAGGGAGAAAGACCAATAAGGGAAGACAGCTATTTTGACAGTTTTCAGTTATCCAGTTATTTTGCACACCACAGCTTTAACCATTGACTCATACTGTGTCAGTGACAAACTCTGTCCTCACCTTCAGGAGTCAGAACAATGACTTTAGACCCTCGTCCCTACGTGCCCTCAGACTGTTGTCTGAAAAGGGTGCACAAAGAATAAGGAAGCTATCACATAACGGTATGCTCACAGAGATAACCAAGCCACACTGGTACAAAACTGCTGCATAGAAAAGAAAATTGTCTTCTGAATAAAAATGTGTTTCCCAACTTAATGTAGTTAATATAGATGGTAAACAACAAGGGTCTGAGTGCAGTAGGACCCCCTTTTGGACAGCTGAACATCTGGTCAGCCTCTTCTCCACAAAGAAACCTCATGGTTTACATCTCTATGTTGGAAAGCCTGAGCAGCTGGACATGATGCCGAGTATAACAGTAACATCCAATGTATCCAAGACAGGTATGGACAGGACAGTATGGACAGGTATTTACATTATATTTGTGTGTATATATATATATATATATATACATATACACATCTCTCTCTCTCTGTATATATATCCTTTATCCATCTATATATCTAATTCTACCTCAGTTGTCCCCCATAGTCACTTAATGTTAAACACCACAGTTAAATACATAACTTTGAATAAATACATATGTCAGAACTAAGTGCCAGTCGATGTGCCTATGAGGAGAAAAGGAAAACTCATTATTAAAACAACGTTATCTCACGGTCTTTATTTAGGAGGCACTTGGCGCTTCACAATTCACACAAACAAAAATTAAGTGAAAAATAAAATATTCACAATATATCATTATGTTCAGATCTCCTTTGTACAGCAGATAAAACACTGCAAAGCACACACACCTGCCTGCCAGATGAGACTGCTGCCGGGTGTTAAAACAGTGAGCTGCTTAACTCTAACCCATTGTTTAAGCACACAGTCTGAGGTTGTCTTCATACAGACAGAAGCTCTGAACTGGGGGTCTTCCAGGGTTTCTCCACAGAGTGGTGGTGGTGGAGGTGATGGTGGTGGAGGTGGGGGGGGGGGGGGGGGGAGTTAGGGCTCTCTATGGTGACCCCTGCAGTATGGCAACAACATACAAGTAGAACTGGGGCTCTGCAAGCAAGGTAAGCCCTCTGATATATGCATTTACATTTGTCAAGCGCCTATAGTGCCAACTATAGTGAAGGAATGATGGGAGGCTGGCGAGGGGACAGACGAAGGGGTACTGGGAGGTGTGTACTGTGGTGCTGTGGCTGCTCCCCTAAGTGCTCTTGTCCTTAAAGTACGTGTGTTCGATGTGTTTGCAGAAGGCCAGCAGGTTGCTGCACCTCTTGATCCTCTCAGCCAGCTCGCTGCTGGTCAGCTGCGTGGTCAGTATGGTGAAGAGATGGCCAAACACCAGCGCATCCAGCTCTGTGGGGCTGAGACACACACACACACACACGCACGCACGCACACGCACGCGCACGCGCACGCACACACACACACACACGCACGCACGCGCACGCACGTGCACGCACACGCACACACGCACGCACACGCACACACACACACACACACACACACACACTTTAGTTTTGTTTTTCTTCTGCACAACCAAAGAAATAATGACTTCCGGGGGGAGACCACTTTCCTGGACTGGAAACAACATTCTAAGACACGCCCCCTTTCCCACAGAGTTGCTGGTAATTCAGCATATTTCCCATGACAACGTAGATCTTACGTCTCCATTTGTGAGACTAACTAATCACTGATTGGTCAAGCAGGGAACTGACTTCCAGTGACCTGGATTTTGTGTTTTGTTTTTCAAAGCCAGATTCACATGAATATGAATGCTTCTTCCAGCAAAGTCAACACACTGGACTTCTGGTGGGCTGTGGTTCACCAACCACTCTGCCGCAGTGCATCGGCTACCTTCTCAAGCATGTTTTCAACGGAGCAGGATGCAGGGCCATGGGTTCATTCCAATGAAGTCAAGAAGAGCACATTAAGAAAGGGTTTAGCAGTGATGGGTTTTGGCAAAGTCTCGAAATGCAATGCAAACCAATGCAAACATGTCAATACAAACATGATGAGAAACAAACAGGTGACATCTTGAGAACCCTTCTAAAAGGTCAGGGCCAATAGAATGGATGACACCAAGCCAAACCATTACAATTGCACCGTATGGCCACCAGATGGCAATAAAGACAGCATATTCTGATATGTGGCATTTACTTATATTGTATTAAACGCTCTCTTTGCTGCTATAAATATTGGTAGGTAGGATAAGTTTCAAAATCAAGAGCAAGGACAGTGGCCTGTCCATTTATGGTGGTTTTATGCGATAAAACCCCTTTGATGACCAAAAAAAAGAACACAAAGGGAAGTCATCATTTGGCACGTCAGGACATTTAATCTTGATGAATTTGGCCTCTTGTTGGCCAGAGTGACCTGGTTTGGACTGTTGGAAAGCTGTTGCACAGCTTTAACATGTAACATGGATATAACATGTATGTGTGTGTGTGTGTGTGTGTGTATATGTATGCATCTATATATATATATATATACTGTATATACATACATACATATATAACGTGTGACATGTTTCCAAGTTTGTTTTGGGTTAAAAGTTGACAAGAATCCAATCATTCTCGGAGTGTGTCACAGAAATGCTTTACTGCACTGAACAACTGTACTTCTCTTGCTACGAGATTTAATGATCTACCCTGAGAGGAACAAATCAAATCATTCACTGAGGATGCACAGACGCCAAGTTCCCACTGCTATTTGTAGAGAATAGTAAAAGACATCCATCGTCTGAATGTGATCGGTTAGAGCAACCAATCACAAGCAGGACGAGGGAAACAGTGAAACAGTGAAACAGCGCTCAACTAATCATTTTCTCCTTGCAGGTTCTATCATTGTTCATGCAGGCAGACAAACACTATGCAAGTCCAGTCAAAGTACTCCCAATAACAATTTCTGTGCCTAGATGTGTTAGTAGTGTGCGCAGCAAATACATTTTTCTCATGATCTTTTCTCATTATCTTTGGCAGTGAAGCGCCACCATAAGAAAGAGAGAGAAAGAGAGTGAATGCAGGTGAGTGAGACTCAATACATACTGTTTGTTGAAGAAGTAAGGCTGAGTTCCCAGCCTCTGGGACAAAGCTTGACAACACTGGCTCACATCCTCGTACACCTAAGACACCACATAGTATAATGGTACCACATCACCATAATGCTATCACATCCATTCATTAATGATGGCAATGTAGAAGAGGCAATCACATCCTCACAGAACCACGACATTCAGTGTAATCCGTATGGACTTCAAACAAAGATGGATATTTCAAAAAAAGATATTTCCACTAACAAACACACTCCGACCTGTTCCAGGGTCTTTCCTCCCCAGCCAATAGCCTTCATCTTCCTGCGGACATCCCACTGCTTCTGATAGGCCAGAATGTGGTTCAATGGCCACGAATACGGACTGCTGTATCTGGGACGAGAGATCTGTACGGCCACAGAGACAAGACATACACGTTGATACATGCATGAATAAAAACATCAACTCAGAGAAAATAAGTAATAGGCACGTGTGTGTGTATAACATAACATGTAATATAACAATAACATGTAATAACAATAACATGTAATTTAGGCAATTTCCCTCAGGGATCAATAAAGTATGTCTGTAATGTTGAGATTACAGGGAAAATGGACAAACAGCACACACTCACATTCACACCCCAGTGCAAGCACACGCACACGCACACACACACACACACACACACACACACACACACACACACATCTGACCTCAGCAGCTGTAGAGTCATCACACCACTGGACGTACAACTGAAAAAATAACCAAGACATTACCCAGAGTGTAAAACATTGAACAACATATCAACATTGTCATTGGTCATTAATATTGTTGAAAAATACTGACTGCAAAATAGTGTTCTGCCATAGATGAGTAAACAACACACAATCAGCACAACACATAACACAATAGGTGCATCAGTTCATGAATGGTTTCAGATGAAATGTAGGAAGCATAAAGAGAAAATGAAACAGTGACTTAGTAATGTGACTGACCAATAGAAAGTAGCCAACATTTTTGTGTAGAATGTGAAGCAAAAGTATTGAGAAACCCAGGCAATAAGATGGCTACAGATTGCAGACTCAAAGCTGTATTTGCCCCAACATTGATACCAAGAAATGCCTGCAAGCCATTATGTGATCATGTTATTCCATTGTATGAGACCCTTTCTGTTGGAATGCACCACATCTTAGGGTCAACACTCCTGCCAATAGCCAAACGTGGATAGATTTGACATTTGGCAGGTAAAATACCTGCTTCCATATTCAAATAATTGCTTAGTCAGTAATGTTATCCATACTAGCAGGTAAAAAGACAATATTTCCCCAAGTACATTTGGACCCTGCAAGAGTCCTACTGGAGTTAGTGATCCCACTAAACCCTCCCAGTGCCCACACTCATCAGCACTGTGCACCGGCAGCAGCAAACCAGCACGTCAACATAGTGCATCTTACACACTTCAGCTCGTAACCAAATCGTAGGGCAGACTATTAAATATGTGTTCACAGGCTGTGTGTGTGCGTGCGTGTGTACCTCTGCAGTAAGCAACATGTTATGGACCAGCTCCATGTACGCCTTCATCTCCGCTCTCTGAACATCATCAAGGCCGTCGCTGAGAGAATGGCCCTGAGGACACACACAGTCACACACTGGGACCATGTCCACACTCGGACCGTGTCCACACTGGGACCATGTCCACACTGCACCTGAAGCATTTTTCTATTCTACATACTATGGATATAAATAAATCCCTTTTTTATTTTATAGTTGAATAATCAGCGGTTGGTATGAATGAATAATCCATTATTTGATATGTGCTGACATTCACAAAGGCAGCCATGGATCATCGGCAATAAATCACTTCATATCTTACCCCCCCCCCCCCCCCCCCCCCAAAAAAAAAACAACTAATAAAACTTGGAGGAGTGAAAAAACAAAAGCCCTCCCGTCTAGCAGAACAACAATGTAACAGGCAGCATCACAATAATCAAATGATGGACTATTGTGAGCCATCCTGACGACACACACACTAAAGCATCCTGAGCAGGTCCAGTGTTCTGGGCGTGCACACGGCCACCTGGGTCACATGACTCTGCACACAACTCACAATGCAACTTTGGAACCAAATGTCGACGTGTGGAACGTATATTTCCATGTTCAACAGAACTGGCTGCTGGGTTCTCCCTGGGCGGTTCTACAAGGCACTGCTGCCCTCCAACACTACGCAGGCAGTGGGCGAAGGAGGGGGGGGGGGGGTATTTATGTAAAGGTTTAAAAATAAATACAAAAGCTCTTTCTTTTTTTCCTTCTCTGGAAATCCATCATCCAGAGCAGAACGTGTGTGTCTTTCTTTCTGCACGCTCTAGAGTAGTTTAGTGCCGCAGTCTCCATGCACCTCCACAGCTGTGCGCCTCAACTGGACCTTCAGCGGGTCGCAGAGCAGCGCTGCCAAGCAACCAGGGCTCCTCAACGTCCGGCCCTCCTCAGACCCAGTGTACATTTACATGATGGACACAAGGTTCAGACATTACACAGTGTGTTACCTTGGCCTTAGTGAACTGGACAATGGGTCCCAGCTCAGACACCACCTGGTTCCCCACATGGACAAATGGAACCTTACCTATGGAGAGGGAGACAGAGAAGACAGGAGAGAGCACGCTCACATCAACATTAACAGAGACAATTACAGACGTTCAGTTTAGTTTTGTGATATCCTTGATTTCCCAAAAAAGCAATTAGTGGTTGACTAACCAGAGGGGGACATGTACTCTGCGTTGGCTTTGAAAGCAACTTGGACTGGGAGGCCACACATCCTCAGGTAGGTCTGCAGAGAGCAGATATGAGATTTAAAAATTCTCACTCAGTAGACATTATGGTTGTGGGTCATACAGAACATTTACATGCACAATAATAAACCAATGTTCAGCAATCAGTTATTAACTCATTTATGGACAGTCATGTAAACACCTTGGGTCGGTTAAGCAACTCAATGTGTTCCCCTAAGCATAGAATCCTGCAGTTAAGACCCATAGACACCTCAATATTCATTTGCTATACTTTGTCATACTTTGGCACAAACTGTGTTATAGTCAGTAAACTAATTATTTGCATGCACCAAAAGGCTGATCCACCAGATATTTAAAAGTCCCTGTGTTCAGTGTTAAGACTTTGTTGACCTGCAATAGCTGACCGTTCAGAAAACTTTTGGACCGAGAAGGTTGCATCTTCCATGCAATTTCCATTCAAAACTAAAGTTTAATTATTACAGTGCACTAGTGAAATGTGCTTGTTACCCTCTTTTATTGAACTTGTCCTTTTGATAAATTCTAATTCTAATCTAAGTTTCTGAAAACCTGTTTCCAAACAATGAACATTTAATTAACAAATGTTGAGGAATTCTTTGTGTTATTAGTGTTTCCCAGCCAGCCCATGATTATTCACCTTGCTCACATCTCTGTAAAACCAGAGGTGAGCTTGCAAGATTTAGGCTATTGTGTTTGGGTTATCAACGAAAAGGAGGAAGTCTTACCTGAACTGCCAGAGATGAGGCACAATCCGAAAGTAGAATTTGATCATCTGAAGGAAAGAAATGGATGCATGATGATTGTTGCACAGGATCATGGAACTCACACACGCGCGCGCGCCCGCGCACACACACACACACACACACACACACACACACACACACACACACACACACACACACACACACACACACACTCACACACACACACACACATTACCCTTCAGCGGTTGGTACAGAGTGGCATTTTCCGGCCAGGGCTCAGCAGCTGCAAACAGAAACGTTTGCATCATTGCATGGCAATATAATGCAGCATTTAGACACATAAACAACTGTCGGTGATAAGGTCGTTGTGTTTGTAAATTATTCTACATGTCCCCGGTGTATCGTTGATTGATAAAAAAAAACAATCGCCCTAAAACACTTCAGTATACAATGTGTTAACAATATTGAAATAGCAGTGGCCACTGGCTACCATAGTCTGCTGTCAGGCAACCAAATATAAAAATAATCGTATGACATTAAATCCATACTCTACCTGCTATTTGGGACACAAAGGCTTCGGCGGCGAGGGACATCGCAATAGTCTTATATTATTGAAAATAAATACCAAACAGAATAGGATTGTTTTTCACAAGGTTACATCTAACATAGGCCAGCACTAGCCACCATTTGGTCCGCTGCCTCAGAGCTCCGTGTGATGCACATGTATTACACATTCGTTCCGTTTTACGCAATGCATTGGTTAAAATATGAAACGCGAAATTACAACTTGTTCTACCATTTCATTACGTTGTGAAAGTAAACCTTTTATTAGATATTCATAAATTATTTCTCTGAAAACTGCTTTGGTCAGGATTTAAGTCTTCAATGAAGACAGAATATAAAATAATGTCTAGGCTACAAAAGCTTGATTTACTATGTTCACCATGAAACGTTTCTGCAACCTGAACCTGAAATTTGACGGAATGCTTTTAAGTATCTAGGCTACGCTTCAAATCACAAGACACAGTGCAGTGCACTTCGGGTACACTCGGCAACAATGCCAATTTGCTCTTCTTGTCTGAGATGCCCCTCTGGCAAACAATAAAAAACTAATAATGATAGGATACTGCTACTTCTACTCCTCCTCCTCCTACTACTACTACTAGGCCTACTACTGTACTACTACTACTACCACCACTGGGCCTACTACTACTACTTCTACTACTACTACTGTACTACTACTACTACTACTACTACTACTACTACTACTACTACTACTACTACTACTACTACTACTAATAATAATAAAAATAATAATAATAATGATAATAATAATAATAATGATGATGATAATAATAATAATAATAATAATAATAATAATAATAATAATAATAATAATAATAATAATAATAATAATAATAATAGTAATAATAATGATTATTGATATTATTATTCCTATTTTTATTATTATCATGTGTTATTATTGTTGCTCTCATGCAACAAAGTTGAATGAGTTTGAAGTTGCAGTTTAACATTGTCTGGATTTAACATGCATGGCATCAAACCGATCACATTTAGTGTTGATATAATATATGCTGTTATTACAAAGTTATGTGTGACAAAAGAAATAGAATAGGCATGTACCCATGCTCGTTTTATAGCAGTATACTAGTAACACAAATAATATTGTGTGGGCCTACTGGCTGCTATTCCACGCGCGAACTCATGGGGTCAGCATTCTCAGTTCTATATTATTGGTCAATGTTCTTGCAGAATTTGACATTTCCTCTTTATCAGCAAAGCGTGGACCAATTACATCTCTCCCGCGGGATACATTCACCTGTCGACTGTGATACACGTTGTAGGTCTATGTTGTCATTTAAAAACTAGAGTCCTACATTCACATTCTGCAATCTGATATTCAACAAGAGATTTACAAAAGTCCAGCTGTTGAAAGCTGTTTACTGCTTCTGCACAAGTAATAAGGAAGAATACTGGGCTCCTATCTGTCATTGTCAAACCTGGCCTGCTGTGTGCTTCCTACACGAGCTACAGACCCACCGAGCTTAGTCTCCACCGGAAATCACTAATGATCGCCCTTTGCTCTCCGCATGCTCTCCGCATCCCAGCGCTGCTCGGGAATCACAGATCCGAGGGCTCAATGTTGAACTCTGAATAATAGTGTCCGTCATGAATGAACTCAGTTCAGTCAGTTAGGCTACAGTTGTAGACTCTTGTTATTTTCCGTAACGATCTAAACCATCAAATCATCCAGGTCGCATTTTTGGTTAGTCATATTACAACTGTTCAAATGGTAGGCCCATGTCATACGACAATTGTATTAATTACAAAAAAACAAATCCCTACTATAATCTCTCTTTCCCATAGCATTTGAAAGGTAAAACAAACGATTATCTCCATGTCAGGCTACTATATAGATTGTCTTCCCCCGGGCCATAGTTATTCCTGTCTTCAGGCCTTTGCATTAGTGTTAAACAATATGTCTCTATTAAGACATCATCTGGGCTTGGGCACCAGTCAAGACTGTTTGTCTTGGCCCGAAAGAAACGTTTGGTGCTCTGATAGGTGCCCAACGTGATTGAGTGGTTCATCCAGATGTATACGCAACCAAATACGTGTTGGTAATAAATTCCACCAATCATAAATCAACAACAGTATATTCTACGTCACATCTGCTACCGGTGCCCCGCTGAAAACGCGCCCATCCTCCTCCCTTATCGCGGGGGCATAAATCTTGTGTGTGTGTGTGTGTGTGTGTGTGTGTGTGTGTTGTGTGTGTGTGTGTGTGTGTGTGTGTGTGTGTGTGTGTGTGTGTGTGTGTGTGTGTGTGTGTGTGTGTGTGTGTGTGTGTGTCTATGCGCGAGAGACAGAAACGAGGGGGTCGAAGAAGACAAATCAGACGGAAAGAGTCACTGTCAATCACTGGCCGTAAGCATGAGATATTTCACTGTCAATGGGACAATGAGAACGTTTATTTGTTTATTGTTACAAATGTCTAAATATAAAACAAGCCATTCATTTAAAAAAGAACACATCAACAAGGATAATAATTGCCACCAAGAATAAAATACAATTAATATATGAAAAAGGCTCATGGCATGATAGGATGTAATAATAATAATAACAATAATAATAATAAAAATAATAGCATATCAATCTGGAATATCAAAAATCCGAAAGCAACATAATTTCAAAACAGTAGGCCTATTCGTTTGACCACTCTGCATTTAAAAATGAAGATTTAAAAAAAATCTTTTGACCCTGTAACCCTGAGTAATAATTAAAAAATCGGTCAGTGCAGAAAAGATATTTTTATGACCCTAATTTTGAGACTGTCCCAATGTGTGGAAACAATGTCATAATCGGGACGAGGCCTCCCGCTCAATAGGCCTACGAGAGAAAGGGACACTAGAAGTTGGCACACACAGGCTCCCTGAAGTAGTTTCATTAGGTGGGTGTTTTCATCACTTTTTTATTGATCATATTTTTGGAAAATATGATAATTTTGCACGACATGGCTACATCCTAACTTTTATTTTATTCTATTAAGGCCTAATGCACTAAAGGGAATACGCTTTTTATAGTCAACATAATGAACAGGCCAAAGTGTCACTATTTTCTACATCATATAGTCTACATTTTGAACAATTAACATTTACGTATAGACTACTTTGTCGATGAGCCTTACAGCCGCAGAGGTTCGTAGGTTATTTGGTATTTGGTACAGAGTATAAATTCACCTGTATTTAACGTGCCTATGAGAACAACTTTTAGGCCAATTGATGTGCATGGAAATATCTTTCAATATTTCAGTACTATTTCAGTAAAGAAAAAAACCCTGTTTGTGTACCCTGTAAAAAGAAACCCTGTTTACTCCAAACGCGTAATTCCCCTGCCCCCGGAGTCTTATAGCGCGTTCAAGTCTGTGAAATGGGCAACACGCGGCGTTCTCCTCCACTGCCGCGGAACGTTCTACTGTAGCGCGCGTTCTAAAGCGGACCGCGAAGCAGCACTGATTACAACCTCGTGGTTACTACTGAATCCTGAAGATACTTCCACACTCTGCTACGACGTTTAGACTGCCACAACTTCCTTTGCGTTGTGACTCATGTTGCTGTTGTTGTTGTTGTTGTTGTTGTTGTTTTTGTCCGTGGGTTTTTTATTCTTGTTCTTTCCTTTGGTGTTAGGAAGTTTGTTGTCCTTCTTCCACCGCATGCGTCGGTTCT
>JAXIVH010000004.1:2468178-2470678 GCA_036785325.1 Urophycis tenuis
TATTTATATATATGTTTGTGTGTGTGTGTGTGTGTGTGTGTGTCTCTCTCTCTCTCTCTCTCTCTCTCTCTCTCTCTCTCTCTCTCTCTCTCTCTCTCTCTCTCTCTCTCTCTCTCTCTCACACACACACACACACACACACACACACACACACACACGCACGCACGCACGCACGCACGCACGCACGCACGCAAACAAACAAATGAATTTTCTGCCGCATTGCAGGGCTGTAAATATCAACTGAGCAAGCCGACAAACTACAGGGAAAATACTGTCTTTGTTATACTTTATTTCTCGCATCCTAAATAGCGCCATAAAATCGACGCACCGCAATCCAAAAAACGCTATTTTGTGTCTTTTGGTGTCTCTCCACCGAACTGCCACCATAAAATCCAATCCATTCTATTGTCTATTCAAAGAAAAGACAAAGGCAACATCCAACACATGCTATTCTCTATTTAAAGTGAATGCAAAGGCCGACGGGATTCAAGTTGTATTTAATAACAACATACAGCATATCCGTTGTGTTTGCGTTATTGGTCTAAACGTGTGACGTCAACGTTGCATTTTATATTATGATTTGGGAGTTTTTCACCTGTTCTCGTTGTAATCCCGATATTCATATGAGCAATCTGAGAGCAGGCTACTCAACCCGACTTCATGTTCAACCTGAATTACAGCCGCATTCCCCTACAATCCCTGGTCACCATGCATCCCTCTCACTGGGAGGTATCCCCCCGCCAGGGCGTCGGGGGTCCGAACAGAGCAGGTGAGGACTCGACAGAAACAACATGGACGACAACGACTTCGATGTGTCCTCTCAGTTCTTTCTTGCCTTCTTCTTCAAATCAAAACAATCAAAACAAATCCCAGCTGAAATAGAACCAGTTTACACTTTCCAGTCATTTTTATAAATCAGCTTCCAAAACCTTTCGCCGAATTACTGCACTGAAAGATAGCCTGCGATCGCATTTAATTTCCAGCGAATTAGCCTTGAAGACAAAAAACAAACCCCCAAAACATTTCTGATATCCTGATCATACGGTTTACCGAGAAGGGCTAAGACAAAAAATATTCAACATTATCTTGATACACGCATTTGCATTATTTACAATAGTCTGATAAATATGGATATAATCAAATATGGCAAAACAGATGAATTTGAGGCGTTAATCATGCATTTGAAATACCTGGGAACTGACAGACCGTCATGCTTTACTTCAACGTTTCTTGTCGGCAGGCAGGATAATGATGAATAACATTACACAAACAGGTTAGAACAATACAATGGATTCCGTTTGAAAAAAATCGAAATCCTAAATTGAATGCAAAAAAAAGCCTTCTTCTTCATTACTATACGAGGTGTTGGTCTACACTGTTTCTATTGGGAAATAAAATAAAATATCAAATATAAAAAAAACGAAAATATCAAAGAATATGCTGTCCATTAAAGCGCAGATAGGTCCCAGTGCACCTCCCTGATAACGAGAGCGCGCAAGGCTGCCCGTTCTGCGCTCTCACACATGACCGTCAGAGACCAATGACTTGGTGCGGAGCCTCGTAAAAGCTTTTATGACTGCGTGTGTGCGCGCTTGCTGTAAATTGTACCAGACAAGCAGATGTGCCTCTGCAGCAAGCAGCAACAATCAAGAGGGAGATTGTTCTCTCTCCTTTTGGGGTCGCATGCCAGCGGATACGTTTGTGCAGTCGCCGCCTTGTTAAAATAGATCGTTTACCAAACACACATATCCATTTTAGATATATGATAGATGGCATGAATGAATCGACTGCATAGGCTCTATATAGGCCTAGTGGGCCTGTACTAGGCTATCCCGAAGTATGGTTCAAAGAAATAAATAATGAAATACATACACACATACACACACACACACACACACACACACACACACACACACACACACACACACACACACACACATATATATATATATATATATATATATATATATATATGTATATATCCAGTATATAGACCTACGTTGTGTGCTCAATACAATTATTCGATGAAATATGTCTATCGGATACAAGTGATTAAGTCATGAAGTCCCTTAAGTCCCTTTCCACCGGCAAGTCCCCGCAGAAACAAAAATCATCTCAACAAGTTTGGGGTTCAAGACTTCCATCACAACTTTTGGGGGTCGTTCATATCAACACTGCCACCTGGCGATCGCAGATAGTTACTACTGCACAACACGATAAATTAGGCCCAATCCAAATCCAGTCGTGTTATCACGAAACAAGTAGCCACTTCAAATTAAAAAAGTGATACTGGTTGGTCTATAGATAATCTGGTGTCTTTTCCTTGTGAAAAATGTAACGAATCCCTGTTGAAATAGATTAACAGAAAATGTCCAGCTTCTAGAAGCCGTTGAATGACGCCTCAGATCCAGCTCCAGCAGGAGTTCATCCATTTCTAACAGACGAGAGCAAATAAAACAGTGCATGTTCAATTAGTTTTAATTTGTAGATAATTAAATTG
>JAXIVH010000004.1:2473178-2475678 GCA_036785325.1 Urophycis tenuis
GCACTTTAACTGAGCAACGCGCATTGGAAATCTACAAGAGAGACGAGCTGAGCACCATAACGTGCCATGCCTTATATGTTATTTCTTCACGATAGTAAAGTAGTCGATGTCGTCAAAATTAGAGATACAAAATCGATGACCCATCTTTTAAAAAAAAACTAAAACATTGACACTAACGGTTGGTCTATATATCCCAGCATATAGGGCGAGTCTTGTTAAAATAGGACACTTTCTGAAAATGTGCATTCTAGAACAATAGACGTATTCCTCCCTATGCCTTAGCTTCAAACTTGATGTATTATATACCTTAGCCCCCTTCCTACAATATACATAAGAAATCAGAAAGAATAATCGAACACAGATTCGAGGGCTCTCAAACACAACACGTCCCGAGAGCACCTTCTAGCTCCCCTGGCAAAATGGGACACCTTCACGAAGACGTTAATATTGAAATGAAAGATGATGAGTAACTTCAACATTGAAAAGTATTAACATATTTATATAAAGAGGAGAACAAGTGAAATAGCGTATACCTAGAGCTTTTATTGGTGTGGTAATATTTTCTAAGTAGAGTAGCTGAAACACGCTATGCTTAGTTCCAGCAATCTAACTGATGACATATTTAAGTTAAAATATATTTGGCTCAGTTAGAAAATTGATAACTCTCAAGACAGCATATATTTCATGATCCTCAAAAAAAACGTACATTCAAAAAGACAAAGAGCAGTGTCCCATTCTAACAGTAGGCAATTGGCAAACCGGGACATTATCAAACTTGAATTATTTTTTGATTTTTTTTAATATATGCAATTGCATCCCATACAAACAGTGAGTAGGCCTATTTGTTGTTAAATTGTATCTTTATTTTATTGTACCGCACGCGAAACCACGCCCACTTATATAACGTCACATCATGTGACTTTTATTCCATTAACAGATGCCTTTGCAAGCAATGCAAAAGCATTGGTTTGGGGACATTTTGTATATTCCGTGATTATATGTCAATTTCAAAGCTTATCTGTCCAAATGTGTCAAGTGTCCCAATGTAACAATAAGAACTATACTATATAGACCAACCATTCCAGACCTGCAGCCCAGCTGGGCACTCCTGCACATTCTTGGGGATTTGATTTGTGATTCCTCAACGCTCAGTCATTCATCCCCCTCCTATCCCGGCTCATCAACTTTTTCATTTTCATGCGCCTGTTCTGGAACCAGATCTTAACCTGTCTCTCAGTCAGATTCAGCACCCCGGCCACCTCCACGCGGCGGTCTCTGGTGAGGTACATGTTGTAGAGGAACTCCTTCTCCAGCTCCAGCGTCTGGTGCTTGGTGTACGGGCACCTCTTCTTCCTCGTCGACTTGGCGTGGATCCAATTGACCGAAGGATTAGCTGACAGAACAGGGGATTCATCAGCAAGTGACAAAAACACACAAGGAAACAAGCGCTAACAAACAGTACAATAACAATAATTAGTGTGTGTGTGTGTGTCAGTGTGTGTGCGTGCCCGCGTGTGTGTGTATGTGTGTATGTGTGTGTATATGTGTGTGTGTGTGTGAGTGTGTGTGTGCGCGCCCGCGTGTGTGTATTTGTGTGTGTGTGTGTGTGTGTGAGTGTGTGTGTGTGTGTGTGTGTGTGTGTGTGTGTGTGTATGTGTGTGTGTGGGTGTGTGTGTGTCTGTGTGTGTGTGTGTGTGTGTGTGTGTGTGTGTGTGAGTGTGTGTGTGCGCACCCGCGTGTGTATGTGTGTGTATGTGTGTGTATATGCGTGTATATGTGTGTGTGTGTGTGTGTGTGTGTGTGTGTGTGTGTGTTGTGTGTGTGTGTGTGTGTGTGTGTGTGTGCGTGTGTGTGTGTGTGTGTGTGTGTGCGCCCGCGCGTGTGTGTGTGTCTGTACGTGTGCGTGCACGTGGGCCTGTTAGCACCCACGACCTGGACGTCTGTCAATAAACAGGCCCGGCATTTGAGGCATGTGAAAAATTGGCGCATCTACGTCAGCACGTAACATGGGCAATCTAGGCCTTCACGTAAGATACTTTTTTATTTACATAGTTATTTAGGCCAGACAAAATATCTATAATAATATAATATATATTTGTATTTATACATATATTTTCACATGACGGCAAGGCCTACATTCTATAACCAAATCATTTAAACCAAAAATGAAGAAGGCCTAAAAGTCCCGGATGTTATACGTTGTTAGGTCTGAAGTTTAACATATAAACATATATATTTAACATATATATAACACATAAAATACAACGCATATTACAATTTCAAGTGATGTTGTTTACCTGTCTCCTATTTCAGTGTGAACGGGACGTGTGCGTAATTGATCTGTTAGTGTTCATGGGCTAACATAGCCCAGAAAATCCAATAGTCGGCAAGATACATTGTGTGACAGTCAAATTCATTTCAAAGTGTTCAAAAGTTATTTGTGCAAACTGATTCGTACATGCAATCCAGTGTCCATGCAAATGCAGTCTGTGGGCCTAGG
>JAXIVH010000004.1:2485678-2501355 GCA_036785325.1 Urophycis tenuis
GGTTGGTGTCTGTGCGGCCGGCTCGCGGGGTCCCAGACTCCGGGCTCTCTGGTGAGCAGTGGTTCTTACCTTGCCGCTCTTGCTCTTCGGCCGCCTCGATGAAAGCATCGAAGCCCGGCGGCAGAATCCTGCTCCGCACTACGGACGGGACTATCCCCGAGGGGGGCTTGGACACAGAAAGACCACTGGGGGGGAAAGATCTGGCAGCAGATCCAACAACGTTGCTGTCACTGAACGCCGACGTGTGGTAACGGGTCGCACCATGTCCGCCATAAACAGTCCCTGCGTGATCGTAGCCCAAAAAACGCTCGCTATTGTTGAACACTCCGTCCGTTGGTGACGTGAGCGCCGAGTCTCGAAAGACGGTTTCATCCGGTGTGAAGTAGGACGGCGACGGAGCCAGGTGGTGGTGGTGGTGATGGTTCGACTGGTGGTACACAGACCACTTGCCGGTCTGGTGGCGATACTGCTGCCTCGGCTCGTAGCAATAATGTCGGTAATCCGGTAGTTTGGTGGAGCTGTTGTCCAGCCAGGCCGAGCCGTAGTCCCGGAGACCCTGCACGGTGTCACGGGTGCACGCGGCTTGGACCGAATTCACCACGTTGTCGCTCAGAAAGGGAGAGTTCACGGAGCGCAGCTCGGACTGTCTCGCAGAGTTGGACACGTAGTATGTGCAGCTCGGTAAATACATCACGCATCGTAGGTTCCGTCGTTACTGTGAGTCACTTCAATGCCATCAAGTTGAAGCCTGATTTTCTATAGAGACGTCCGTGGGACTATATAAGTCTAAAAGTCAGGTATTAAACAAAAGCTGTGATCTCATCTCTGACTTAACGTCCAAAGCAACATTTGTTTTCAATGTAAAGTAAAAGGGACGCCACCGGGATTTTAACGCGCGCGTAACCAAATGTCAAAAATAATAAGCAAACCGAAGATTGGGCGAATAGTTTTCCTGGACCAGGATTTAGGGAAGGCTAATGCAGACAGTATTTAAAGTCAGTCAGCGTGAAACTCAAGCCTCGCCTACACAAAACCACACACCCACACACACCCTCTAGTTAGAGGTAACTGCACATCACACACATCCACCATTCTGCCACGCAAATTATTTAATGTTTTTTCATAAATTCTCTCAAGGCCACTTTTCACAAAATGTATCTATGAGGAACAGGCCGACTGAAATCATGCCTCACCTGACGGTATAAAACGCCATTTACGCTGTTCAGAATATAAACTTGTAAACCTACTATTTAACCATTTAAAAACGACATACTACTACTATAGGCTCCTACTACTACTGCTGCTAATCATCATCATCGTCATTATTATTATTATTATTATTATTATTATTATTATTATTATTATTATTATTATTATCTAATAATCGTTCTTAATTATTAGCTATGAATTGAAAAATCTGGTAGGTGTAAGTTGATTTGAAGATCATTTTCCTGTCTGAAATGAGAACAAACGTACCTGCCAAAATTCCAGGTTATAATTTTGTCACCGCATTTCTACATTTCCAAACTGAACGAATCTAACAGCATGAACGCGTAGGCCAACGAATTGGGTACGCTGTTGTACAGGTTACTAAACCCAAATCAAAAGACAATCAATGTTTCAAATACAACTGTTCTAATATGCCAACATTATTACGTTAGACAAGCCTACTTTCATATTCTAAAGTATTATGAGGCAATTCTTTGTAAGTTATTACAATTACAATGAATAGGCTACAGAAATGTAACATGTCTTAATAGCTCCATACTACTCCTTAGGCCTACCGCTAAATACTACTACTACTACTACTACTACTAGGCCTACTACTAATAATACTACTACTACTAATAATAATAATTGTTATATTGATAACCATAATAAGAAATATGATTATTACTATTATTACAATTAGGATGATTATTATTATACAACTCTTTTAATATAAGTAATGATTATAATGTTTGCTACTTCGTTTTAAAGCGATGTCGTGACCCGATTACATTTTAAATAGGCCATTGAAGTTGATGGGCATTTCCACCTAAAGCTCTTCACACCATAACTCGTGTCCAATTCAAACACATGAGCCTTTTCATGAGCTTATGCAAACTTGAACACATTTTGTTGAATTAACTGTTGTCTCCTTGTTTCAACATTCACTGGGCCCGCTGCCCGGAGGCCTGGCGTGTTTTAACGCTACGACTGTTCAACGCTGTTATTATACTGTAACTGCGTCACACAAAAACAGAGGGTTCTGACTTGTTTGTTGTGTTGCAAAAATGCCTTCTCAGAGATGTAGCTTATGCACCTCAATATGTTGTGAAGGTTTAGGCCTATCGGCTGCAGAAAACACAATCCAAATCCACGGGATTTAGATCGGGTGTTGCATGAGATGGAATCTTGAACTTTGAGATATAACGATGGAGAGGAAATACATGCTCACATTAACGGGGCTGCGGAAAACAAAAGAACACTTTTATGCACGCTGTAAATTAAACCAGAATGTACAGGCTAGAATTTGATGAGTTGTCGAGAGATACACATCTAAAACCGAGACAACATCCCATAATTCGTGTAACAATCACTACTTTTGCTATTGTAGACTTAGACTACATAGACGAGGCTCTTTAGGGAATGCGCAATGTCCATCGTTTCACTGGTCATGCTTCATATCCAGGCCTATTTATGAATTAGGCCTATTCATTCCTCATAAAAGTTGCTCCACATTTGTTCTATGGCCTTCACAACACTTTATTGTAGATTTATAGATTGAAATAGTACCAGGCTTAACGGAAAAATAAAGCGGTCGCTCTGCACAGGTCGTATTCTCTTCCGTATCGAGTTCCCGTGGCACCTGCATCGTGTCCTTTGTTTCCCTCCGCAGAGGCCTACAGGGTCACGGCCGCGACGCTCGTTCTTCACAGGGAGGAACGAACTGAGAAGCGGATCATATGACCGTTTTTCTTCATCGCGTCTAGTCTTTCATTACTTGATTCAAACTAGATATTCATATTTTCAGTGTACTAGCAATTACCCACTCAGATCATGTTGCCTGCTAGTCCATCAGGCAAACGACAACAATGGGATAGACTATACCTAGTCTGGTGTTACGCTGCAGGCGCCTTTGTGCCGCAATGTCCATTTCCGACAAACGTTAACACGCAAAATCTGCCATTTAAAAATTAAAGTGAAATGAGTATTGTAGCAAATAGCCCTTGCTAATGTAAATGTATAAATCACAAGCACGTTAAAGAGTGTTATTTCATTTCAGCAACAACCACGATATGTATTTTATTTGAATGACCAGAATAACACAGACATTATCTACCAATAGCCTATCGGTATTAGTATGGCAAACAATCAATAAAGCGAATCGATAAATTAAATAATCAGTGTCTGTCTGTCTGTCTGTCTGTCTGTCTGTCTGTCTGTCTGTCTGTCTGCATGTATGCATGTATGCATGTATGCATGTATGTATGTATGTATGTATGTATGTATGTATGTATGTATGTATGTATGTATGTATGTATGTATGTATGTATGTATGCATGTATGTACGTATGCCAGCCATATCATACCATATCATACGCTCGAACGCTTTTGCATTCGATCCCCAGCATCTGTAGAACGTATGGGCATTGTTGGCCTCATGTCTGTATTTCTCACATGCCCTGAATCTGAGTTTATTGAAGTGGCGTTGGATAATAAGCATCCCAAATATTCAATGACTAAATAGGCTACAATAAACAGCCCTCTGCATGAGGATCCTTCAATCCAAACAGAGACGCGGCTATCCCAGTTCACCGTCTACCAGAGAGACCTACCTTATCGCAGAGACAGTCAGTCAAATTCACGGTCTGACAGTCTGCCGGTCAGTACAGTCAGCGGCCCCACTGCCCCAGAGCAGACGCTCTCCTCTTCCCAGACACACTGCCAAGGCTGAAACAAGCCCCGAACCCCCCCTAAAGTTGGCTGCACCGACAAAGAGTGCTCATAAATGCAGAGTCAATAGCATTAGAACAGTCGGCAACAGACCAAAAGGAACAGTTAGCTTTGGAAATGGACCCATTTGGCGCATTCAAATAAGAGAAAACCCGCAGCCAATATTTGAAATTATGTTTAAACGTTTGTTTGCTTGCTGCATGTTTTTGCTGCGTGTTTTTCACGATTCTCCCTGATTCATGATTGAACAAAAAAATAATTGTTGTTGTTACAAATTGATCGAAAACGATTTAGGCCTGCTTTGATCATTCTCAATGAAAACATTAGCGTCACACGTTCGTTCTTATAAACCAACAGATTTTTCTAAAATCTACAGATTTTAGAAACAACCTCAATAATGGTAGTGGATATAGATAAAAAAAAAAACAATAATCATAAATGAGCCTAATATTATTTTTCATTAAACTACCCGAATGGGTGATTGCAACCGTGTGTCACCATTAATGCATATTGTTCACGTATTCATTTAATTCAAAAACCGTCCTTAACCCATGTTAAAAATGCACTTTAACCTAAAAGCTATAAAACCACCAAACCAAATAAACAACAGAACACACACGCAGTTTTGCGCAGACTGGACCCAGAATCACACAAAGAGCAAGCAAACTGATTACACTAATTCTACTGCGCATGTGCAGCACAAAACCAGACCCATTAAAGTTGAAGGCAGCAAAAAGGGCCAAGGAAGAACCCTATATGTTTACACATGATACACCTGATATGATCAGCACCTTAAAAAATACATTATTCCAGCATAGGCCGAATGAGAAAGAGAGAGAGAGAGAGAGAGAGAGAGAGAGAGAGAGAGAGAGAGAGAGAGAGAGAGAGAGAGAGAGAGAGAGAGAGAGAGAGAGAGAGAGAGAGAGAGAACGAGAGAGAGCGAGAGAGAGCTTACTGATATAGAGAAAAACGAGTATATCTTGTATTTTATTAGGTTAATAACTCTTAAGATTTAAGAGAAAGCTGAAAAAGTGAAACAATAACACGCTATCACCATACACATTGAGACGACACAGCAGGCATGGAAAGAAAACATGTGGATCTGATAGACGCTGGCCTACGTAGGCTCAAAGACATTCTCTGTCTGCTATTTTTTAATGTTATATGCTCTGTCTTTCATGATTTACTATTGATTTATTAACTTTATTTAGGTGCTTCATCTTGGTTTGTGCGTGCATGTTTGTGTGTGTGTGTGTGTGTGTGTGTGTGTGTGTGTGTGTGTGTGACTATGTGCGTCCGTGCGATTGCGTGTATGCATGACATGTGTGTGGGTGTGTATGTGAAAAATGTGATAGCATCACTGCATTCCAATGAGGATGAGAGCCCCCCTGTCCCCCCGGGTCTACACGGCCCTGCAGCAGTCTGCTGTAAATATGCCGTGTCAACCCAGATAAGCAGCCGGAGCCCTTGATGGGGGCACACATGATTGTGCACTTATCATTTTGGCAAGGCTTCTGAACCTGGCGCATGGCTGCATTGTTGCTGTTTGTTGTTTAAAGCAAATATTTGTTTTGTTGAGATGTAATTATATACCCTATACACCACCCCCGTGGACACATCTCAGACGACAGAAACTGTCCGAAAATGATCAAGATATAACTGTAGCTACAACTCAAACCACTAGAGGCTGCTAATGGAAAAACTGACAGAGCGTTTAAGCTACTAAAACTACTAGTAAGCAATAAAAGTTTTTTTTCCAATACTCCCCCAGCACAGTCTGTTATTTCCTGCTGTGTAGTTGAATTTCCATGACAAACTTAAAGTTGAATGTATGAGGTAGAGCCCCTGCCGGTGAGTAGACAGCAGACTCTCAGAATCCAGACAATAAAATAACAGTATTTTGTCCACTCTAACTGCTCGGCCAATTAAGCGATAGCAAGATTCTTGTAAACAAAGAAAGAGGTACGGCTGGCTTACAGTTTTGTGTTTATAAATACAGGATGTGACTTTTAGCATTTACTACATATACAATATGTCTCAGTCATTTTAATACGAGCTGAGTGGAAATGTTACACATTGTGATTTTGAGCACGGTCTACCTTCTGTCTACCTATCGTACAGTGGTTCTCAAACCATGTTTTATAATGAACCCCTCATGCATTTCTTCAGCCAAGACAACATTTCAGCACAAAAAAGGTTTGGGAGGGACTTAAAAAAAATAAAATAATCTAGGCCTACATGTGTATCTGCATGGTATTTGTTAAACTAGGGGTGCTAATATAGTTTCATTAAAAAAACAGTTGGCAAGTTGAAAAATCAACTGCCCCCCCCCCCCTCCACACACGCGCACGCACGCACGCACGCACACACACACACACACACACACACACACACACACACACACACACACACACACACACACACACACACACACACACACACACACACACAGACTTGCCTCCAAAGCCACTCCCTGTAACACGTGATACGGCACCATGTCATTGCCAAAAATCGTTAACAAAAATTAGTTCGCGGACTGCGCGCACAACTAACACATCCACAAAGATTACACACACGAGCACTTTTACTGCACGCACGCGCCATGCTTCTCTCACAAGAGCAATAATCAAGCCTGTGAGGGAAAACACGATTCATTGAGCACACACATCAAGTGAGTGCTTGCTATAATGAATTGTATGCAGGGACGTGTTAGTGTTAGTTGTGTGCGCATGCGTAGTCATTTTGATGGCGATTTACGCAAGTGATCCGCCACCATGACCGCCTCCATCCGCCTCGCCTCGTGGAGACTTCGGTCATGCGCAATGACTGCAGGGCCAGAGCGCCTGGAGGGAGACAGGTGAGAAGGAAGACAGACAGGTTGGCATTTCATTTCATTTGGCCATTTAGCATTTATCATTTCCTGTGGGCCACATCGAATGATTGGACGGGCTTATGTGGCTGCCTGCGACAGCCACACATGCCAGATTGTTGTATTGGCTTAGAGCATTTAATTTATTAGGCTAATTACTATTGGGATGTAAAGAGACGTTCAACAAATATGTATTTCTTATATATAAGAAATGCTTCTAAATTAAACTGCCTCTCCTAGCTTTACGATATTATATAGGCCTAAATTAAATACATGAAAACGACATAGTTTATAGTACCCCCTACAGTCCTTCAAAGTATCTCCAGTGGTACACATGCCCCCATTTGAGAAACACTTTCATATTTAGTTATTCGTTTTTTAATTTCGTCAAATTTAATAACCCCCCCCCCTGGAGACCAGCTCACGGTCAAATGTTCTTGACCTGAATAGCTGGTCGTATAATTATCTAAAGGGGAAGTCTGAGAATAATTCAGGGGCTTATATAAACAATTTTATGATACTTATTATATACATATACCTATATATACCTAAAAAATATGCACAGAGTTGAAAGGTAACAACACGTTGGCATCTTCTAAGTCCTGATTCTTGATATGAAATTATAGGCTATCTTTTAGTTTGACGTAGATGGCTCCAGCATTCGTCAAGCGATTGTTGCCATCTAGTGGACATTCAGTTGTATTACAATACATAAGGTCCACAACAGCACAGTCGTTCCAATGGATAGTTAACCTTGAGAAATAGAGACTCTAACTAGGTTACATTTACGTTTGTGTTTAGCCATATGGTTGTCTTTACCTGGTTTGTTTGAATCATACATTTATATTAGATATTTATCTGAGTTTGAATGATAAATTCATATGCTTTTTTTCCATTTACTCCTGCTAAATGGTATAGGCTTGCTTTTAGCATAGTCCACATGAGAATTGTTGTGGGCACCATCTTGGTGAAATACCTTGTAAGGCAGAATCAACAAAAGACCAGAGTCCAAAATGTACCATAGATAGTTCAAATCTATTTTCACATCTGTTTATCAGTAACGATCATTACAATTGCAGTCAAATCAAACCATTGTTGCCAGAACATGGGAAGCAGTGGAACTAATGAGACAAGTCTAAATAATGAATGGCTCAGCAGCACCTGGTCTGTGTGTGTGTGTGTGTGTGTGTGTGTGTGTGTGTGTGTGTGTGTGTGTGTGTGTGTGTGTGTGTGTGTGTGTGTGTGTGTGTTTGTGTGTGTGTGTGTGTGTGTGTGTGTGTGTGTGTGTGTGTGTGAGTGTTGTATTAAGCCATCAATTCCTCCTTGTATAATTAAAAGGCAGAAGTCCTTCCACCTTCTATAGAATGCAATGTGTGAATATGAACTTTTGGTGTGTTGTGTTGAGAAAGTCATGGGTTGGTTCCATTTACATTGAATCATTTAGCAGATGCTTTTATCTCAAATGAGGAAACGGGACAGAATTTGACCACAAGGTTAGCACTTAGCAGTTAATTACATCTCAGAGTTACAGAGGTATACATCTCAAAGTAAGTTAAACAGAAAACTAAACTCAATGAACTGCATGTAAGTCAGTCAGTCACTATAGGAGATGAGATGTCTTCATTCGAGGTAGGGTCTCCAAATGTTTGTTTTTAGATGGTCAGGCCTTCTGCTGCTTGTGTGGAGCTAAGGACCCTGCTGCACCATCAAGGTGCAGCACACCTTGAAGGGGTTCCACACCGTCCCACTGTGGGCCGCATAGGGCAGGCAGAGGGAGACATGCCATGTGCTGCCTTCCAGATCCAGAGACGGCACACTGATAGGCAACATCAAGGAGTTGAAGTGGATGCAGGCAGCCGCTGGCAGGCCTTGTGATTCTGTACCGAGGTTTAGCAGTAACACATGCTGGTAGCCCGTCAGCCAGTAGGGTCAGTGGGGTCACAGAGCGGGGCCCCGAACCATCTGATCCTCCTGCTGCTGTACACAGACTGAAACTGCAGGGTCGGGAGACGCAGGCAAAATGGTGAGCAGACCTTGTTTGACTCTCAACCGTGCCCTCGTCTGATGTCACCTCGCAACTCGTTTGAACGTCCGCTACGTAGAGAGAAAGTCAGTACGTTTACATGCAGCAAGAAATTCGAATTTCTAATCGTATAAGACATCGTTCGGACTTTTTAAGTGCATGTAAACACCTTAATCCGACCTACTTCGGACCTACTTCGGACATCTAAAATCGGATAACTACACCTGGATAATTCGATCATAGTCAGACTTTTAACGGCATGTATACTCAGCAATCGGATCTGAATCGGATTTTGCATTCTGCGCACGCGCAGTGCCATTCTGCACATGCGCAGCGCCATTCTGCACATGCGCAGCGCCACATAGCGTCCAGAGTCAGCCCATGCTCCGGCTGTTAATCCGATTCTCTGAACGGCATGTATACTCGGACAAGTGATCCGGTCTTACGCATGTCATTATCTGATCCGATCAGAAATTCGAATTTCTTGCTGCATGTAAACGTACTGACTAAGCCGTGCAGCATCCTGAAGAACGTTAAGAGGCTGATCTCATTGGCTGTCAGTGTCTGTCACTCACATCCATGTGGCTGTAACTCCCCCACCACACGGGGGAACCACGTTCACTCTAAAGTCAACATCCTGTCTTCACGCAGTTGGTCGGGAATGTCTTCATTGTGTTTCATGGACTGCCAAGCAATTGTAGTGAATCCCCGTGTGTTTGATGGTGTCTGCTGAACCACGGCCCTGTGCTGCCATGTCTTCACGACCTCTGCCTGAGAAGTAGGTGGCTCTTCACACTGTTCATCAATGCTGTGGCCCAAACGTTCTGTATGGAGATGCCGACTCTATGAGAATAATCGACTCCCCACACATTACGTGTATGTTTGTGGGGGATATGATCATAATTATTAGACATCTTCATTATACCTCTATCATTTTGTATTTATTATCCATTGAAATATATATTTTTTCATGTGATTAGACCGATTGAGGCTTTTTGAATTACGTTACGTTTGTATTTGGATGGATGTGTTACTTCAGCCATGTCTGTCTTGTCTCAGCTGGACAGTGACATCATTCTTGGATGCCTGTCAGACAAAGCAAGGACATTTAGTCCAAATCTTTGGTGACTTCTTATGACCCTTTGTCATTATTTCTGACATTTGATAGACTGTATAGACTATTCATTGATTCATAAACCATGACTCAATTAATAGGTACAACAACAGCCCCCACTGTTGTTGTAGCTGCTCACACGCTTCAAATGTCTCATCAATGCTGAAATCCTGTCATTGCTCACCTGCCAACACTCTTCAAAAAGTATTCAAACATGATACAAGTAGTATCTTCAGTATCCTGAGCACCAGCACTGCTTCCCCTCTCTGGAGGCGTGATGCAGGGCTTAGTTATACAGTACATGTATGTTCAAATGGAAAAACGAGGCACAGAATAGGCACAGAACAAAGACAGGTGGAGTGTGAGTCTACTCTGTACTGACGCTCAACTCGGCGTCCCCACGTCATCAAAGCCTGTGAGTTCTGAAATGTCTTTGAGTTCTGGGACAGAAGTGTACGAGTACGGAGGTTTATACATGTGTGTGTATTACAATGTGTGTCTGTGGTATGGTGTCTATTTGTGTGTTACAATGCGTGTCTGGTATGTGTGCATCATGTGTGTTATATTGTGTGTCTGTGTGATTAGGTGTCACCATCATCCTCTGCACTGCCATTGTTTGAAAGGAGAATATCATCATGCTAAGAAATTGTTGTTGTCCTTTTCTGATAACAGGTATAGAACATCTTAGAGCTGCTAAGTTAAACGATGTCCTAAAACACCATTTACATGCAAACGTTCAAAGTCAAGACATTCTTGAAAAAACGAAAATGTACGATCTTTTGTTTCCAAATGCTTTTTTTTTTGTAGTTGGAGATGAGAAGTGTTGAGATCCTGGGGATGATACTCTGTACCCCTGCGTGTTCACCTCTGCAGCCTCAGCGTCTCCCAGGGTCCGTCAACAGCACACCGCTCAACGGAGACAAGCTGCCTCCCATTGTCTCAGCAGGCAGCGTGTCATTGTGGTGAGTCATTCATGTTGAACCTATTCTATTGTAAGGCCGGATCACAGAGGCAGACAAATATGTGCAATAAGTGGGAGCCTCCAGCGGTGCTGCTGAACACCCACAGACCATCGGGATGTGCACACACGTGTTGCGCCGCCAGAGCCTTTCAGAGTCATTAGAAATCAGCTGGGCTCTGTTTGTATTCTGTTTGATTGTGGCTGCGGGGGCTCCGGTGGGTCCATTCCACACTGCAGTACTAATGTATTGCTTATGGCACAGGGGCCGCAGGCAGGCAGAACAACCCACTGAGCCTCTGCTTTTTCTTCCCACAATCCATCGCCGGAGAAATGAATCGATCGGAAACAAAGAGGTCTGAGCGGTGGGAGAAAACGCAGTGGAAGGACTTTTTTTTTTTTAATCCTTCCGCTCACCGTTCTGCTGCAGACAGTGAGCGGGGCTTCCACTCACCATTCTGCTGCAGACAGACAGTGAGCAGGGCTTCCACTCACCGTTCTGCAGACAGTGAGCAGGGCTTCCACTCACCATTCTGCAGACAGTGAGTAGGGCTTCCACTCACCATTCTGCAGACAGTGAGCAGGGCTTCCACTCACCATTCTACAGACAGTGAGCGGGGCTTCCACTCACCATTCTGCAGACAGTGAGCAGGGCTTCCACTCACCATTCTACAGACAGTGAGCAGGGCTTCCACTCACCATTCTGCAGACAGTGAGCGGGGCTTCCGTTCACCATTCTGCTGCAGACAGTGAGCGGGGCTTCTGCTCACCATTCTGCTGCAGACAGTGAGCCTTCCGCTCACCGTTCTGCAGACAGTGAGCCTTCCGCTCACCATTCTGCAGACAGTGAGCGGGGCTTCCACTCACCATTGTGCTGCAGACAGTGAGCGGGGCTTCCACTAACCATTCTGCAGACAGTGAGCGGGGCTTCCACTCACCATTCTGCTGCAGACAGTGAGCGGGGCTTCCACTCACCATTGTGCTGCAGACAGTGAGCGGGGCTGCACGGCTTGAGTTCTCTTTAATGATGACGGTGAATGTAGCTGCTATGTATTGTAATGTCTCTGGTCGTGCTTCTTTGATAACATTATAAAACGTTAGTGTTTTGAATGTTTTCTGTTTTATTGCAGACGATACATCAGAGTGGAGGTATACTTGTTGTATTCTTGTTGGCCTGTGTGTGTGTGTGTGTGTGTGTGTGTGTGTGTGATGTTTGTAAATGTATTCATGTGAATGTGTTTTAAGCGTCTGTTGCTTTCCCAATGATTGCAGTTACATATGCTTTTGAATTAATTTGACTTTCATTAAGAAAGACAGTCAGGGAGCACAGCAACGGAAGGAGATTTGTTACTAGGTTGTCACTGTAAATAGCATATGCGTGAGAAAACATACATTATGCATTCCTCATTACACACATTTTCCACTGGCATTGCACTAAACTAACGCCTGCTTTTATTTACTCAAGAAAGCAGTAAAGGGTAGGCTGACATTTTCCTGTGCCCGACTGCAACATGAATAACTTGCTGCCTGGTAAGTACTTTTGTCACAAGCTTTGATATTTGGTTGGAACTCTTCAGGCTCCGGTGAGTATGTGGAGCTGCTATATCTCAGGCCACCTCTTGGGTGCAGTATATCTCCATAGAAGAAGAGAACCAGAGTCCACCTCTTCACTTGACTGTTTCTTACTTCTGACTTTTTGTTATTCATCAGGCTTTCTTTCTTTCTTTCTTTCTTTCTTTCTTTCTTTCTTTCTTTCTTTCTTCTTCTTTCTTTCTTTCTTTCTTTCTTTCTTAATTTCCACACTGTTTCATCTGCTTCAGGTTTATTTCTCTCTCTCTCTCTCTCTCTCTCTCTCTCTCTCTCTTTTGTTTGCTCTTTATCCCACTCTCCCTCCTTTGTTTTCTCTCTCCCTCTCCCTCTCTCGCCCCTCTCTGTGTGGGCTGTGGAAGCTATCAGCATGACAGGCTTCAGTGCTTCACCAATTCCATCAAAAAGCTATTTTACAAAACCACATACCCATGCAGTGCTCCTTCTACCTTTTATTTCTGATCTCTCTCTCTCTCACGTGGATAACTATCTCTCTACCCTTTCCTTTATTCTTCTCCTCCACCTCCCTCGTCTCGCTCGGTAGTTTCTCCTGATCTTCTCTTCTTTGCCTTGTTTTCCTTCTTGTTCTCTGTGTGTTCTGTAATATTTTGGATGTCTTTCCCTCCTCGCTGGTCTAAATCTCTACCTAGATCCCAGATCCTCGTGTCTTTTTCCTTATTCTGCACCTAATGACCTCCTCTGATCATCACCTGTCTCACTGCCCCTCCCTGCCCCCCATGCCCTCGACATGGAGTTATACATGAGTGTTGTGTTGGGTGTGTGTGTGTGTCTGTCTGTCTGTCTGTCTGTCTGTGTGTGTGTGTGCGAGAGAGAGAGAGAGAGAGAGAGAGAGAGAGAGAGAGAGAGAGAGAGAGAGAGAGTGGTGTGCGAGAGAGAGAGAGAGAGAGAGAGAGAGAGAGAGAGAGAGAGAGAGAGAGAGAGAGAGAGAGAGAGAGAGAGAGATGAGAGAGAGAGAGAGAGAGAGAGAGAGAGAGGAGAGAGAGAGAGAGAGATGTGTGTGTGTATGTCTCCTTTTCTCTTGAATCTGCCTAGCTTCACCATCTGTGCATTTAAAACATTGAATAATAATATGCTGTGGGCAGAGAAGAATAGCTATTATCAAAAATATATTATATCAATGTATTACCAGCAGTGAATTAAAAGCAATTCATTTTTAATTATAGCTATTTCATATTGCTTTGCCTGCTGACACTCTATGTCTATTAACTAACAGGAGGTAAATGAGGTGTTCTCCATGACAAACAGAAATAATTACAGATTCAGTTACCAGTCAATTGATTTCTGCTTTCCCCATACTGAGGACTAAAGATCATGAAATAAAAACACGTTGAGCCAATATAGGATTTTAGAACGAGGCCAGTGCTGGGGGGCAACACATTAATGTGGGAAGATTTCATATCAAACAAGATGTTACATTTCCCAGATGTGCTCGGGATAAATAAAACATGCTTTTATTGGTTATGATTCCCCTCTGAATGCAGAATGCATAGAATGCATACAAACTCCAGTCAATCATATATACCAGGCACAGCTAGATGTATAGAACTGTCTTCATCATGGATATAGTTACAGTATAGAAAGATAGTCTCTCTGTTACTCTCATAACACAGAGAGAGAGAGAGAGAGAGAGAGAGAGAGAGAGAGAGAGAGAGAGAGAGAGAGAGAGAGAGGAGAGAGAGAGAGAGAGAGAGAGAGAGAGAGAGAGAGAGAGAGAGAGAGAGAGAGAGAGAGAGAGAGAGAGAGAGAGAGAGAGAGAGAGAGAGAGAGAGAGACAAGGAAGACCAAGGAATGGCCAGTGTGTCAGGAGAAGGTTATGGTTCTTGGCACATTTCACGGTGTGCAGACTGGGGGTGAGGGGGGGTGAGGGGGGGTGAGGAGGTGGGGGGGGGGGTGAGGAGAAGTCACTTTTGTCTCTTTCCTTCATGCTCCTCTCATCGTTCTCTTGTCTCTTCTCTCACTCAGTCTTTTACTTCTTCTGCCTTATTTCCCTCCCTTCTGCTCCTCTTACGCCTGCTCTCATCCTCGTCTTCGCTGGTTGTCAGCGGATTACCCTCTCTCCTGTCCTGTCCCCTGTCTGGAGTACCATCTCTTTACACACACACCACAACACTCTGAGATCTGCCTCCTCTCTCTCCACCCCTCCTTCTTCTCCTACCTCGTTTGTTTCCTCGATGTCTCTCTCCCGCTGTGTGCTCTGAATGGCTTCCCTCACTCCTTCCCTCTCTTTAAATGTCATCTATCTCTCTCTCTCTCTCCCTCTCTCTCTTTCTCTCTCTCTCTCTCTCTCCCTTTCTCTCTCACCTATCTGTCTGTCTGTCTGTCTGTCTCGCTCTCTCTCCCCACCTACAGCCAAACTGAAGTGGCAGCAGCAGCGGTGGTGAACCCTGAATTACAATGAATCCCGCCCCGCTCGATTTGCCGATAGCCATCGTGGGGGGGGGGGGGGGGGGGGGCAGTGAAGATGAGAAACGAGAGAAGCGGTTGAGTGAGAACAGGAGAAGAGAGGAATTGATGTAGATAGGGGGGAGTGAGAAGGGGGAGGTGTGATCTGGATGGAGTTAGAGGGAGGAAGAAAAGTAGATTTATGTCTTGAGAAGAGAGGAAAGTGAGAGGACAGGTAGGGAGGAGGGGGTAAGGAGGCAAGGCCAGATAAAAGGAAGGGAGGAAGGAGAGAAGGATCGGAAAACTTGAAACTTGATGCTGTGTTATAGCTTTTCAGCACAGAATGTAGTGTGTGTGTGTGTGTGTGTGTGTGTGTGTGTGTGTGTGTGTGCGCGTGTGTGTGTGCGTCTTTGTGTGTCTTAAGAAAGAAAGCAAATTGGAAATGAAACAAACACCAATGTGGAGCGTGAAGGGTTGATACATTAGACATTAGTTAGGTAGTGTTAGTGTCAGAGTAAGACAGACAGAGCAGAGGGGGAACACAGATCACAACATCCTCACGGTACTCTGACATGACTCTATGGATTCACTGTCTGTTGCTCATCAGAACACAGAGAGTATACAACATATATCTCTATGCGGCAAAACATCAGGCAACATCTTTATGTTATAATTGTATAGGATGAGGATCCCCTGGGGATCCAATTCTATCTTGGTACTCAGCTGTGTTTGACTCTCATGTCAGAACGATGGTGTAGCCCTAAATGACCTTCTGTTCAGCAAC
>JAXIVH010000004.1:2501555-2509055 GCA_036785325.1 Urophycis tenuis
GAGAGAGAGAGAGAGAGAGAGAGAGAGAGAGAGAGAGGAGGAGAGAGAGAGAGATGAGAGGAGAGAGAGGAGAGAGAGAGAGAGAGAGAGAGAGTGAGAGAGAGAGAGAGAGAGAGAGAGAGAGCAATATTGCTGAGGAAACAGGGTGTAATCCACTTATCTTGCCCCTCCAAATCACCGCTAGCCTCCTGGTCCTCCTCGGCTCCTGCTCCAGGGGAAGGAAGTCCAAGTCTTTTTAGGATGTTCCTGTGGGATGACGACCCCTCGCTCCGGCTCCTACATCTCTCTCTCTCTTTTAACCAAATTGTGCAGCTCAAGCAGGGGCCGTGGCTGCTGGCTGGCGTCCGTAGCGGAGTGCCGCAGGGCCTGTTTTGTGAGGTGCCAAATCTCTCTCACCCCAGGCCCAGATGGATGGGATGGATGTTGGGGGATTCCAGGAAGCCTTTTCATAGCCCTCTTCTCTGCTCATGTTCTGCACCGCACTCTTGTACCTCCTCAATGCCTTCTGCACATTTCTCCATTCTGGCCTGCTGCCGTATTGACGTTGGGACCCATGTCGAGTGGGTCTGTGTTTTGTGATGTTTTGTACAGTCAGTACGTTTACATGCAGCTAGAAATTCGAATTTCTAATCGTATAAGACATCGTTCTGACTTTTAAGTACTACTTCGGACCTACTTCGGACCTACTTTCGGACCTATTTCGGACATCTAAAATCGGATAACTACACCTGGATAATTCGATCATAGTCGGACTTTTAACGGCATGTATACTCAGCAATCGGATCTGAATCAGATTTTGCATTCTGCGCATACGCATCGCCATTCTGCACATGCGCAGAGCGCCACACAGCGTCCGGAGTCAGCCACGCTCCGGCTGTTAATCCAATTCCCTGAACGGCATGTATACTCGGACAAGTGATCCGGTCTTACGCATGTCATTATCTGATCCGATCAAAAATTCGAATTTCTTGCTGCATGTAAACGTACTGACTGTGACGTATGGGTCCTGTCAGCGATGTGCACCTTTCTAGGTGCTTGGATATGGAGGAGTCGTGTTGTTTATGTTGTCATGCTGTTGCGTGCTTCTGTTTAGCACGTTTCCATACAGACCCAAAGCAGCAACGTGTTGGACGCTGCCTGCAAGGTGGTTGTTCTGTGCCGAACGTCCTCCGTCTGTCATGTGTGAAAGCATGCACTGCGCAGGGCACAGACCTGTAAGCATGACTGCACATAAACAATGTTATCCACAGTCACTCCACTTACACAATGTATGCAGGTTGTCAAAGGCTCAGCAGAAATTCGGACAAAAAGACACAAAAAAGATATGTTTTTTCTCAGCTTCAGGTTTCAGCAGTAAATGTTTTCACAGTGTTTGGTGTTGTTTTCAAAAGCAAACAGTGTGCAGGCGAGGTCAGAGAGACCATTTTTATTAGAGAGGCTATGGGAAATCAAGCAGGCAGAGTGAGTCAATCAGCACACACAGCACTCACAGGGTTAAACACTCTGCCAGCTCTGGAATTGTGGGACAGTTAGCTATGTGTGTGTATAGGGGGCTTGTACAACGTCACATCCAATGACCGCCACCATTTTGGGAGCGTGTCAATTGTTGTATTGTTGCTATTATGTTGTTTTTGGTTATTGTTCAGCGATTTATCGTGAAATACTTTATCAGGAAACTTTGTTGTGTGAAACTGCCACAGCATTTCTCATGCGAGATATGGCAAAACAGAGTTTTCATTAGCTAAGGTTACTCTCTTGAGTACTCTCAATATGGCAGAGTATCGGCAACAGAAAATGACTGTGATGCACAAGCCTTCAGCCATGGAGCTGAACGGGATTGTACATTTAATGAAAAATCTACATTCACTTTAGTCACACCAAGGTTGATTTTTGATGGCTCTAGCCTGCAAATAAATCAGTCTAACCAATCACAATTAGGTATCTTTGTCATAGTCACCATTGTCACTGTACATGGCTGAGGGAACATCCTATGTACATTTCTCAACACACAGTCCTCTTATTGCATCCATAGTGGTAAAGTACATTAATATATCTTTAATTATTACTATCTGTTGTCGGCCTTTGTATTTATTATTAATCTCGATAGCGGTCGGTGCTACAAGCCAATGTTTTCATTTTGGATTGAAAGAGTGATGCTACTTAGTGATTGAACATCAAAACAACTCAAAAACGACCCATCCCACACATGGATGTATTAAAGACTGCACATTCGTTCATCCTAATCCCCTCAGACGCGAACTGACATTGTTTTTACATCATTTAATAATAGGATAAAAAGAGTCTGTTGTAATTGACTCCTCTGAATATGTAGGAGATGTGGTGAAAAGAGAAGAAGCTCATCTTCACGTCAGGATGTAGAGGCTGAGCACTGAATCCATCGTCTGTTTCACCACAGTGAGTCTGTTTCACCACAACGAGTCTGTTTCACCACAGCGAGTCTGTTTCACCACAGCGAGTCTGTTTCACCACAACGAGTCTGTTTCACCACAGCGAGTCTGTTTCACCACAGCGAGTCTGTTTCACCACAGCGAGTCTGTTTCACCACAATGAGTCTGTTTCACCACAGCGACTCTGTTTCACCACAGTGAGTCTGTTTTACCACAGCGAGTCTGTTTCACCACAGCGGGTCTGTTTCACCACAGCGAGTCTGTTTCACCACAGCGAGTCTGTTTCACCACAGCGAGTCTGTTTCACCACAGTGAGTCTGTTTCACCACAGCGGGTCTGTTTCACCAAAGTGAGTCTGTTTCACCACAGTGAGTCTGTTTCACCACAGTGAGTCTGTTTCACCATATGGATGGACGGATAGATAGATAGACAGACAGACAGACAGAAGAGGAGGAAGGAGACATTGAGGAGGCCTGCATTCTCTTTGATGAAATTGCCTCCTTTGGAGATTCAACATCATTTGCAAACCAAATCTGTCTTTTAACATGTCAGTGCCCTGTACTCCAAGTGACTGTTAATAGATAGTTTGTGCTGTGACCCACCTCTCTCTTACAGGGATGACTTTCATGAAGTCTTATTTATTATTTCAGGTGGTCATGCAACATATCATATCATACTCTCACTTTTACCACTATTGGTGAGCTGCAGGGTCTTTAACACCAAAATACATTGTTACTTTTCAGTGCACACACACGCACGCACGCACGCACGCACGCACGCACGCACGCACGCACGCACGCACGCACGCACGCACGCACACACACACACACACACACACACACACACACACACACACACACACATACGCACACAGTAATAGTGATGAAGACAGACTAATGGAAGGGGGTGCTTGGGTTAATTGCAGATCCAGTCTGACACATTCTGACGGTCTTCTTGATTAACCACAGTCTTTAAGTCAAAATTCAGCTTTCCAAATTTAGGGATGATTACTAGGGTTAAAACAAAGCCACTTCATTCAATTATTCATATCCTGACAATCTATAATCATTACAGAAATGTAAATGATAGAAGAGATGCTGGTTGGTTGGAGGGAGCTGAAGTCATATTGTTATGAAGGCCGGTGAGAGGAAGTGTAACAAAGGTACTTTAGAACAGAAGCACAAAGGAAGCCTGTGTAGTCATGTAGTCAGGTGACATCACGTCTTACACTGAGGCCTGGAGGAGAGGTGGGAAGAAGTATCAAGGTCATTCTATGTTTTGTGCAAGGGCCTTTTATTGTGTTGTGCATATGGAATACAATGTTACCATTGAAACACAAGTCAATACGATAAGTTAATTATTCATCAATAAATGTATACATTTTTTTGAATGTCAATTAGTCCTGTTCTAAATAGTCTAGTCTAGTCGTATTTGCAGTTCTACCAGGAACATACCATTCTTTGATACACACACAAGTTTGGTTCCTGGTATCCCGCTAATGTTTTATTCCCTGTTTAATAAAGTAAGGCCAACTATTCACCCTCTCTCCTGGCCTTTTATGTGTTTAGCTCTTTCATGCCACCGAGTTCAAGAATTCACTCTGTTGTTGGCAGCACGTGTGCCCACTTCAAGAAAATAAAGATAAAGAAAATATCTTTATTGGTGAAGTTATTCTGGAGAACAGCCATATCTCTGGGTGTGAGTTTAACAAGCTGCCCGACAGCCCCAACATTATCAATACAAATACCAAGGACATGATTTCATGCATTTTCCTCAGAGGCAGCGAGGTATCAAACTATGTCCTTTTATTATCACAAAAGAGATCGGGTGTATACGGTGTTCTTGATCGCAGTTGCCCTCTTGACAGGACAATATACAATATACAATATACAATGTACAATATACAAGATAGAATGTACAATATACAATATAAAATATACAATGTACAATGTACAATATACAATATACAATGTACGATACAATATACAATGTACAATATACAATGTACAATATACAATGTACAATATACAATATACAATGTACAATATACAATGTACGATACAATATACAATGTACAATATACAATATACAATGTAGAATATACAATGTACAATGTACAATATACAATATACAATGTACAATGTACAATATGAAATGTACAATATACAATGTACAATGTACAATATACAATGTACAATATATAATGTACAATGTACAATGTACAATATACAAGATAGAATGTACAATGTACAATATACAATATACAATGTACAATGTACAATATACCATATACAATGTACAATATACCATATACAATGTACAATATACAATGTACAATGTACAATATACAAGATAGAATGTGCAATGTACAATGTACAAGATAGAATGTACAATATACAATGTACAATATACAAGATAGAATGTACAATGTACAATATACAATATACAATGTACAATGTACAATGTACAAGGTAGAATGTACAATATACAAGATAGAATGTACAATGTACAATATACAATATACAATGTACAATATACAATATACAATATACAATGTATATAGAATGTAGAATATACAATATACAATGTACAATGTACAATATACAATATACAATGTACATTTTCAGAATGATTTGACAAACCCTCCATGAACAAAGACACCCAGGTAGAGATTGAGGGGATGAACACACACACTGAGAGAGTGTCCATATTGAGATGGATTCCCAGCTCACCACAGCACTATTAACCAATACCCAAGCCTGCAATAACATTATAAAACAATTAACAGGCTAGCATAAGCAACAGAAAACTATAATCAGGTCTACCATAGCAACAGAAAACTATAACACTAATAATCCACTATCGCATCAGACAATGAGCAGACATAGTACATGGGAAAACTGCTAGCAATAGCAACAACACGCAGTAGCAAATGGACCCTACATGACATTGAGATAACAAGGGGGAGCGGCGATGACACAGAGCAAAGCAGGATCTCTGCTGAGGGGGTACAGTGGGGTACAGACCAGCGGAACAAAGAGGCTTAGAGGAGCCAGGTCAGAGTCAGACAATACAGGAGCTCTACTGATGGCAGCTTAATGGCTGCATAACATGTTCCTCATTTTCTGAGCTATTAAATTAGCTTGTTGAGGTCACCAACAGGATAAATTAAGTGAGCTCTGTAGTATCTACTACTATATTTCCTAATGGTGGAGGCCAATTATACACTATAACTGCCAGTCCGTACATGTCGAGTCTGCATATGTATACCAACCACAAGTGTGGACTACTTCATCTGCTGGGCAGGAAATCTTGCTCTGATCGCCCCCTGTCTTCATGTCTAACTCTTTGTTTCCCTCTATCTCTATACATCTCTCCATTGCTGTCTCTCTATCTCTATACATCTCTCCATTGCTGTCTCTCTATCTCTCTACATCTCTCCATTGCTGTCTCTCTATCTCTATACATCTCTCCATTGCTGTCTCTCTATCTCTATACATCTCTCCATTGCTGTCTCTCTATCTCTTTACATCTCTCCATTGCTGTCTCTCTATCTCCATTGCTGTCTCTCTATCTCTATACATCTCTCCATTGCTGTCTCTCTATCTCTATACATCTCTCCATTGCTGTCTCTCTATCTCTATACATCTCTCCATTGCTGTCTCTCTATCTCTATACATCTCTCCATTGCTGTCTCTCTCTCACTATCTCTCTCTCTCTGTCTCGGTCTCATTCATGTGCACATGTGTGAGAGTCTGCTGAGGTAGTGTGGAGACTGTCAGAGCGTTCTTGTAAGTTTTCTAACTTTGAGTGTTTTTATTTTTTATTTTTACAATAGTTCACTTGTATTTATGAGCACTTAAGCACCGGGTGTGCAAAAGGGTTTACAGTTTATTTCGAAGGGAGCCGGCGTCGGGCTGGTTGCCATGGCCGGCAATACCAACAGCAATGTTAACAACCCCTGGCGTCGTCATGGCGATAAAATCCCCTTAGGTGGGGAGTGCTTGGTGCTGGAGGCGGGATGTCGGTTGTTAGAGCATCAAAGCTGCTGAAGGAACGGAGCGCTGCTCTTATTCATCACTTCCACTGGAAAGGCAAACTTTGTTGTTGAGAAGGCGAACGCTTTGAGTCTTCCTGCTAATGAATCCTGCAAAGAGTCATACTGTTAAACTTAACACCACCACTCATTATAGTGACAAGGCATTACTTTGTGATGGACACCCTCACAGACAAACTGCTCTGCAATGAAAACTGATGTAAGTAGTCATCTAGAATGTTGCTTTCAGTAAGGCAGGTGAACGTGGTTTTGAAAAATGACTGAGAATCTTGCGATGAATTTCTGGGTTCATGTTTTTGATTACATAATGGACACAAGCTCCGGCGCGATTCAGTGGTTTGGCGGCTGGCAAGAGGACATGCTGTGTAATTGTCCAGAGAATGGTCCTGAATGTTGTCAGGATTTGAATGCAGGTGGTGTAAACCATGAAGCTATTTGTGTTAAGCTGCTATGAAGTCCACTGCAGACGCAGGGCAGAAGGACTCCACTGCAGAGTCGTGGCCTGAAGGCTGCTGGCATTAGAAAGATATGCCAGTCCAGTGTAGACAATGATGAATAGCAAAGTGAAATTAATGTTATCCAAATAGTCTGCAAATTGTGGCAAAGAAATTATGTGTATAGTAGTAGTGACAGTGAGTCGACAAGTAAGGTCTAATGATGCTGACAGTAACCTAGGCTTATCCACTTAGCAACCTGTTAGCAACCTAGGCTTATCCAGCTCTGATAGTGAGGGTGAATGCTATGAATTCTCAGATGCAGATCTCTTCTGGATGGACAGAGATAAAATGAACAGCCCAGCTCAGCTTTGCAGCTTCCTCGAAACTACAAAAGGCAAAAGAGATGTAAACGTTGATGATTTCTTCCCTGATAGTTCTTTGTTTATGGTTTCTGTGGTTTGACTGATTAGACCGCAGTGCTGACGGTTCAAAACAAAAAGAGGTTTATCGACAGCAGGTTTGTGCTCAAATACACAATGTGTGCGAGTGTGCACTAGGAAAATGTGTTGTTTGACACACTGGTTTGTCTTCTAATTTC
>JAXIVH010000004.1:2514055-2536555 GCA_036785325.1 Urophycis tenuis
AGTAAGAAGTCACCAGTAGAGCATGGATGTTATGCAAGGTTGGGATGAAGGGATACTGACACACACAACCACACATACTTTCTCAAGTTTGAATTAATAGTTGTGTAGATTATCCATTGATCATCAAATACAGTAGAAATGTGTTATCGTGGCCTCTTTGAGGATTTCTGACTTCATGGATACAAAAACACATTTCTTGCTCTTGCATCATCATATGATTATGATGCATGCCCAGCCTTCTGGTTTAATGGACCATCACAAAAACCGTGGCAAAAACTATTCCCACCAGCATGCTTAGCTACAGGTGAGAGGAGCCAGGGCAGTGAAACCACCTCACAGATTGGCAAGGCTCCGTACTCTCCAACATAACAACATACATGTGCTGTTCCTCACCCAGCGACCTGTGATCACGGTCATGTGCTACATACTATTACCAGGCTTCTCAAGCACTTGTGTCTTTAGCTCTACATTGTCCTTAAATTCCCAAGTTCAAAAGTAGTTTGGCAACGTAAATGTATACCGTTTGCCTTGATTGTACACATTTGCCGTTTTGTCAAGCTTGTTTCTCTGAGTGAGCCGTCTGTCTCAAGTAGCAGGCGGGAATATATTTAAACTCAAACCAAAACCCAGAATAGAGCAGGCACCTCCCTGCACTCTAAGGATTTCCGGCTTCAGAACAAAAATCGCAGATCAGTTCAATCTGAAAACTGCCTTCATGACGAGCATAAAACGCCATTATCTATTGCACTCTTTCAGCAATCATTTATATTTCATGGCTTTCATTGGAGCCTATGTAACATAATCCAGTCATACAAATAACCTATTGTAGTAGTAGTGTAATAATTGATCTATTACATATTGAGGAAACGTGAACCATCTAGTTAACTGTATGCTGTTCAATTTGACCATGACCATTCCATTCTGAAACAATGTTACAGTGTTTTATTTACAGTGCTTTAAACAGTGTTTTATTTTTTATGCTTTCATCTTTGGATATGACCTTGTCAAGTTTTTCGTCGGCATTAAACGAAAGAGGCGGTATAACTAAGTTGGGGCGAGGTGACCTTGGAGTCATCCTGTGAGCTCCAGGTGACACTCATAGAATGAGTCACATCCAGCTTCTTGAAACAGGCCCCTTAGAAATGTAGCCAATCTGATGCGTTTGTAGCAGCTCACACTTATAACGAAGACAAGAAAAGAAACCGTGTCAATTGATTTGATCACATGTTCAGTTTTTTTTTCTGAAAAGAAATGTTGTGCTCTACCTGATGGTGTTAGCAGAAGAATAATTACTATCAGACTCACCTCTGAGCATCCCGTTGTTCAGTAACCACTCGTCTGGAGAATCAAATGCATCCGGTTTGAAATCACCACGGCCTCCACCCTCCTGGGAGGGCTGATTCTACAGTCCTTCCTGAGGACTCCTTGAGGAGGTGGAACAACACATCACTTCACACTCACTTGTTTTGTATGTTCATGTCTTCCCATATTTGTGTGTGATCTAAAGTTATACAATAAATACAATAATTGTTAGCTTAGCCCCACTCAACAGCCCTAGGGTAAGCGGTTTGGGGCTAAGCTAACTCAACCCTATTTTTTTTTTACTATGTATGGCCATCCACTTGGCTGTCCTCATTTCCACTCTGCAAGAGATAAACCTGTTTGAAATGTTGATAGAAAAGTTGCAGACTCCAGAACCAGAGCGAGCAACAAGCACACGCACACATCCACACGCACATCCTCATCCACACACACATCCTCATCCACACACACACACACACATTCACACACGCACACACGCACACACACACACACACGCACACACGCACACACGCACACACACACACACACACACACACACACACACACACACACACACACACACACACACACACACACACCTTGTATTTAGCCCTATACACACTGGAAATCAATGTACTATGGAAATCACAATATTATTGCCTACTTTGTTTCAAGTCACTGTGATGCAGCACTGACAAGTGCTAAAAGGAGCCAACACCTGGAGACAGGTTAGAGTGGTGCACCAGGGCGTGCGACACTCGACAGCATCAATGAAGACTCTCGTCTCCTCGCACACAGACACACACACACACAGACACACACACACACACACACACACACACACACACACACACACACACACACACACACACACACACACACACACACAGACACACACACACACACACAGACACGCACACAGACACACACACACACACAGACACACACAGACACACAGACACACACACACACACACACACACAGACACACACACACACACACACACACACACACACACACACACACACACACACACACACACAGAGATGCACCCCTCCTGTCTCGTTTCTCTGCGTTGCTGGAGCCTTCCTCCAGGGGCTGAGTATTTACCTACTCAGAGACATGCAGAGAAACACACGCAATGAGGATTGACAAGAAGTGATTCTCCAGGTATTTGTGAATAATATGAAGTCTAGTCAATAACGTAGTGTGGCTGTGAGGGAGGAGCTCGCCTTGGCTCCTTAATGTCTCCATGTGTTACAACACGTCTCATCAGAGCGCATCAATCGGAGCTATAAACAAACTTTTTCTGTGCATATGTGCATTTGTGTTCGTTGTGTGAAATCCGTTCGTTGTAAGAGAACCTAATAGGAGATGCAGCATGTGACATCATTGATGAAGGATAATCCTTTATCTGTTCCCTCCTCACACACACATATCCCACTGTCACTGCCTCCGGGATTAGGGACAGGAACACATGCACATTTGCGCACAAAGTGCACACATGCACATGAGTGTGTGTACGCATGCATGTGCATGCGTGCGGACACACACACACACTCTTGAATGAAAGATCTGTCACAAGATTGAAATATGATATTTGATATATGATAACCTAATGTAAAATATAATATGAGATATGTACACAGGCTTTTTAAAATCATTATTTGTTATCCTTTTAATACACGTATGCAGGTCGTGTAATCAACATGTCATAATCCAAACATAAACGACGTGTATTTCAAGGTAACACAAAAACACATGTATAGGTCATGTACTGTATTTCAAGTCTTAATAAGCCAACATAATACCTGTAGACATGACGTGCACAATGTGCTAACGGTATACACACACATGCAGGTCAGCTATCTCAAGCTAATGCACATGTAAAGGCGTGTTTCACCCAGCAATCCTTCAGAGCGGTTGGCCCTGTACAGTGAGGCGTTACATGCTATGACGCCGCTAACAGCCTTTCCAGGCTGCCAGACAGGCTAAGATGCCAGATGGCTAACGATGATGGATAGTTTATTTACTCGGCTGAAACAAGGTTGTGAAAAAGAAGAAAAAGACGAAAGGTGAAACCAGAGTTTGTGTGTATTGTTCAGCGGGATGCTGATGCCAACGCACACTCCTTGGTTTGTTTTTGTCTGCAGTGCCCGTTTCCTTCTGGCTCGGTTGATCGGTTGTTGTTGCCCACTGATGTGTTTCTTATTTAATGGGTTTGATTCAATTATTTCCCCTCCTTTACTTTCTGGTCCGGTTTATCCTGTTGCCTTCGCTTGCATTCACCGTTTCAGCGTGTCAGCGTGTTGTTGGTCCTTGGTTTGTTCTGCTCTTCTGTCTTTAGTTTTTCATTCATCAGTTGCTATCAGATGTGGAGGCTGGATGTCGTTTGGCCCATGATCCGTTTTTATCATTTAAGACTTTGTTGGCTGGACGAATATGTTTGACATCTGTCTCTCCATAGGTGTTAGATTTCAGCAACACCTTTGACACTGTAATAAATCTAGATGCTCCCCACACAGTAACAGGAGTTCACCTGTGCTTGTGTGTGTGTGTGTGTGTGTGTGTGTGTGTGTGTGTGTGTATGTGTGTGTGTGTGTGTGTGTGTGTGTGTGTGTGTGTGTGTGTGTGTATGTGTGTGTGTGTGTGTGTGTGTGTATGTGTGTGTGTGTGTGTGTGTGTGTGTGTGTGTGTGTGTGTGACAGAGTGTGCGTGTGAGTAAGTATGTGTGTGAGTGTGTGTATGTGTGTGTGTGTGTGTGTGTGTGTATGTGTGTGTGTGTGTGTGTGTGTGTGTGTGTGTGTGTGTGACAGAGTGTGCGTGTGAGTAAGTATGTGTGTGAGTGTGTGTGTATGTGTATGTGTGTGTCTGTGTGGGTGTGTGTGTGTGTGTGTGTGTATGTGTGTGTGTGTGTGTGTGTGTGAGAGAGTGTGTGTGTGTGTGTGTGTATGTGAGTGCGTGTTATCAGAATGTCTATATGTTTCTATGTCTTGGGGATGACAGAGGCGATTATCTGTGACCCCCATTAACACAGCTGGAATGAGCTTTAACCTTTCACCCTGTCTCGTGACCTTAGCTGTGTGATTGGCTGTCTAATTAGAGAAGGGGATACAGCCATAAAGTTTCAACAGAGACCACAGATTGCTGCCCTACAAGTAAAGCTGTGACTGAGAGGTTTTCTGTTCCTAACTTTCTGTTTGACTGACCCTGATGGTTTCACACATGCCATTATAAGCTATTGGTGGCCAACAACCGCTGGCTTGGTTTACCACTGATGGTGAGTCGTTGAATGTGTCAGTGATTACTGAGGCTGGCCAGCGGTTCAACCCCCCCCCCCCCCCGGCCCCATAGAGCAGTCATTAAGCCATCATCTTCCATAGTCACGCTTTCTAGAAAGTGTGCGTTCTAAAGCGATTCTAAACCTCATGCTAAAGGCCGATATGCTTACAAAAAAAACAAAAACGGTGTAAGCAAAGACAAGACGAAGTGCTGCATTGAGCTCCTATAGCCGCAGCGTACCCGGCTGCTTAGTCAAAATAAAACTTTCCACACCTCCCCGAATTCACCACTAGTTATTACTAGATTCAAAATGAGTGAATGAGAAAAACTACTGTGCAATAATGGTTCATATTGACAGGTCCTGTCCAAGCATCTGATCCCTGAGTAGCTCCACAGCTCTTCTACTCTTCTAGTGGGATCTGCTGACACGTCACCCAACCATCAACGTTCCACTTCCAACCTTCACCAGTCCCCTTCACCGTATATGGACAATCTTTCATTACATTTTCAATAGAATTGTAAACAATAAGGATTACATTTAGAACAAGAAAACCCCACCACACTTGCAATGGGTCAACGGTTACACACACTCCCTGGCTGGCACACGTCTGAGCCACCAGAAGACACCAACGCTTTGCACTGACTGCAGTTCAGGAACCGGCCACGGTGTTTGGGTGAGTGTCTGGTGGTGGACGTTTGAAAAATGTCTTCTAGTTGGCTCTCATGAATCCAAATGTGGCAGAAAAAGGAAAAGCTTTCAGCACGTTGTCCCATTGTGTGTAAAGTACTACAGGCATTACAGGAGACCCTGATACCACGAGGTTGTTTAGATAAACGCTGAAGGTTGCAATTTGCATGAATGCCAAGCAATGATAATAAAACATGTTCATTGTGTTAACGCGGACATGAACATGTGTTAATGGCTTAAATTGCTTGTATTACAATAAAATGAATATATTTGCAATGATGAACAGTAAAATACTCATTATGTCTGCTTGCTTCAGGCGAGTAGTTTTTTTTTTTTTAAACTGGAATTTAAGGGAGTCTATGATGTAGAGATACAACATAAGTGATGTTCAGCACTGATAATCAGTCCACCTTAAGAGCAGCGCGGGCTTCAGGGACCTCTCTGGTAATGAGACACAATCAGTTAGCGCGACTCAGACTGCGTGTTGCGTGGGTTTAGTCTCACTTCCACTTCTTCACTCCGCTCGGTCTCTGCCAGGTAGTGGTAACTTCTACGTTTTAGTTTGTGTTTCTGTTTGCCGTTGTCCTGGCTGTTTCTTTGAAGCCAATGCCCCTCATCTCAACACATACCAGGCAATAACCTTCCCCTTCCTCTGAGCCGCACCGCCCAGTCAGTTTTCCATAAAACACAGACTTCTAGAAACACTCACACATTGCCTGAAGGACCAAGCCTCCCAATAGCCTATTCAACTCTTATTCTCCTCTCTGTAAACTCACCTTACTTAATCACACACACACACACACACATACACACACCACACACACACACACACACACACACACACACACACACACACACACACACACACACACACACACACACACACACACACACACACAGGCATGCACATGCACACACAGGTAAACGGTAGTTTATATAGTTTGTATATTTATTGTTTTTATTTTTGAACCCGTTGTGTTGTGTTGCATGTTTTTATTGTGTCTTTTCTCAAGCGGTGAGGGGATCTTATTTGCCTGCTGGGGTCTCTGTCCCGCTCCTGCACTTTTTAATTAGTTTCATTTTACTCTTAATGTGCAATTAAATAAATGAAACAACCAGTCCAGTCCAAAGCTGTTAATTTGCTCTGAGCCTTGTCTGTCAATAATAGGCGGGACTACAGGGGTGGGCCACCCCAACAACAGAATAGAAGATTTAGAAAAAGGAAAAAATACTTGAACAGTGCAGTGGAAACAACAAGAAAACAACAGACACAGCGGTCTCTATCTTAATGAGGAGCCAAAGCCCTGACCCATGCCTTTTGATTCTTCTCATTCTGGGACAGATTTGCCAGCTCCTGTCTGACATTGTCTATTTCAGTCTCAATAAGTGGAGGAGAGGTTTGTTGCATCAATGCATAATCAGCAGGAACTGGGTAACCATAGCAGCCAATCCGAGGTCATGGACACAATAGCATGTTTAACCTAGGGAGGGAGTCACCTAATGCAAACCAATGTACTGGTGGTGTTGGGGTTTGAGTCTCCTTTAAAGCTTGAATAACTTCCGGCTTCTGAATGTGTTCATTACTGTAATTTGACCCAATTAGACGGATCTAGTTGAAGAAATAAGAAATGAATTGCTACACACTGGTGAATTAAATATGGAGTGTTGTGGAGTGTGAACATTAACTAGGAGAAGACGAGAGATATCGTAATGGGTAAAGAAATGAGAGAGATGTGTGTGTGTGTGTGTGTGTGTGATAGAGAGAGAGAGAGAGAGAGAGAGAGCGAGAGAGAGAGAGAGAGAGAGAGGGAGAGAGAGAGGAGAGAGAGAGGGAGAGAGAGAGAGAGAGAGAGAGAGAGAGAGAGAGAGAGAGAGAGAGAGAGAGAGAGAGAGAGAGAGAGAGGGAGAGAGAGAGAGCCCGGATGACATAGTGGCGGGGGGTAGAACATGGTGAACACTGATTACTGCACACCCGTGACGACGCACCCACCCACACGCTGGGCCACAGACAGTGACAAGATACCACCGCAAATCTCCTTACAGTCCACTGGGAGCAGTACCACAGACCCAACATCTCTCCATCATACACACACACACACACACACACACACACACACACACACACACACACACACACACACACACACACACACCAGTCAATGGGATTTAATTGGGTCCTTGCAGCCCACCGCTGAGCTGACGGCTCAAAGCAATTACAGACACAGACGAGCAGCGGAGGAAGGGGACAGGAACACCTGAGAGGGGCTTGTCATCTATCACCCCGCAGCAGAGGGGCGCTTGTTTAGTTGACAAGAGCCACTGTGGAACCTTGTTCCCCCCCCCCCCCCCCCCCCCACCACCACCACACCCTGAAGTCCAGCATGAGGTGGAACACGTCTCAGAGCCTGGAGGATCTGCGTGGTTCTAATCAGACATGCGTAGCCCCTATGTATGTATGATCCCCGTTGGTGGTCCAGGTGGAGATTCTTCTGACGTTTTTTCATGGACGGATTCAACTGCTTTTAGAATGAAATGCAGTTATTAAGGAGAGTGAATGCACAGAAGGTATAGCAGCACCCATCCTAAGCTTTGACACTGACTGTAATAGGGACCTGGTTAGTGAGATGAAATAATAAGTCACGCAGTGAAATATAATATTGTCCACTCTTCTGGCCTCACTGTGTGACATATTTGAGGCCAGAGTTGTACAGTATGTTGTAGGGAGGGGCGCTAGGGGGGATTAAAAACAAACATCTAAAACAAAATGTAGCCTACATTTTTCTTTTTGATCGACTAGAGAGCAACAATGTGAACCAAGCAGCCGGACGCCACAGATAAATTAAACAGGCAATTGTGGCCTTAAGTGGATCTGTTTTCTTGTGTTGGACAACATGAAGATCCAGCTATGGGAGCTGTATCTCCCATAGCTGGCCAAATCCTTTCACCAGAGAAGACTGAGGAGACTCAGAATGTGCGCAAAATGTGTGTATTTTGTAGGTGTATAAAACAGAAAGAATAATATAATAAAACAAAGACCACAGAATCAATAAAAGAATAAAGGAAAACTCGAACATCTGAAAAAACGTGAAGATTCTGTCAGCGAACAAAACTGGAAAGAATAAAATATAAAAAAAAAACATAGAAACCCACTAAGAGAAAAGAATAAGAGAGAAAATGTTCTTGTGCTATGAAGAAATATAAAATTCAACTTAAATAAATTGTCCAGAGAGAATGTGTGAACTAACCGATATTTATGTTTCTTCTGTTTCATAAACGGTGAGTGAAAAATGGGAATGGCATCTTTAAAAAGGCACCAGCCTGTGTCTATTAATGGCCCCACTGAAATGATGGCTGATAAGTCTTGACATGGTACAACTGCAAATATTGGACATATTTAGTCAGTCATATCCAGTCATACAGTAAGCTCCTTTTATGAAGCTCCTTCATTGTGATTTACATGTTGTAGGACATGTCGGTGCTAGCACCTATTTATGTTTTAAGGAGAAAGCTGAGTGTGTAAAAAAACAAGGAACAGAATGTATAAGAGAGAAATAAATAGAATAGAATAGAATAGAATAGAATCTTTATTGTCATTGTAAAGATTCTATTCTATTCTATTCTATTCTATTTCTTTCTCTCTGATAGAAAAATACATTGACAGAAGGAAAACGAAAGTAGAAGAGAAAAGAAAGCTGTGTTTTCAGATAGTATGGTTACCAGTGCCATCTCTACACAGCCAGTTCTGGACACTGATGTACCGCTGCCTTAGTGCCAGCCACCCCACCACCCGCTGTCCTCTGCACCCCCCACTGCCCTGGCCTCCTCCGGCACCAGATTCATACACACAAAGAATGAAAAGACAGGTGACAACAACAACTGATTGGACAAAAATCAACGCCACAAATCAACTGACATACTGTATGTTCCTGACACATCTTACTGCATATTCAGCAGTGAACTACAGCTTGGGGATGTGGATGATGGAAAATGGTTCACATGATCACATCTCACTGCCAGTACTTAATAGGGATGGTCCTAGTACTCTTATGAGATAAGGGATTGCGTCATTAGATAAAGTAGCCTGGATGGACCATTTTTTGGTCAGAAATGCCTTAGTGGCTCCTAACAAAATTTGGATTGGTCTGCACTAGGTCAAGATCTTGTTCACAAGGTACGCAAGGTAAATGTTTGTCACCTGACGATTACCACTGTACGGCATCAGTAAGTAAAGCATAATAGTAACAGAGTTTGAGTTAGTTTACAGCAGGAAAAGCTGCATACTGGCATACATAATGGGTGTCTTCTCAGACTCCAGTGGCTATTGTGCAATGTCAGCAACACCCAGTACATATTTTATAAATGTTAAGATGCAGTGCATCTGAGGAGAGAATGCAACCAATGGTATTGCACCATTTTTAAATTCATCATTAAGTATTGTTGTACCATGTCTGGACTCTCAAATGGCTTTTTATTCAAGATTAACGTGCTCTAAACAACAATGCAGTACTAATCCAATATTATTTCAGGAACCCTGAGTAATACTAAGCTATACCTTCTGATCAATCTAGTAAATGGTAAAAAGTTACTTCCCGTCAAGAAGCACTGGGGACTCTTTCAAGAGTTCAGGGAAATTGAGAAGCTGCTTATTGCAGAATCAATAGGGCCATGTCCAGCTCCACCTCTAGGTCCCTGGCTCAGGTCCAGCCCCACCCCAACTCACAACATGTGTTGGTAGTGTAAGTTAGAGGAGGATCCAGTTGAAGCACAAGTCTGGTAGATTTGTCCTACCTGAGAAAGGTGAACATTTGAAAGGAAGCATTAGCTGGAGTTGCTATGCAACAACTTAAATCCTATAGGAGACTGTAACATTACTCATAATATGTGCTGTTTAAGATGCCCACTATACTGTAAATACCCCTACTGTATTCCCATATTGAGGTCCCATTCCCTTAGTTGTGGACAACGGCCAGATTAAATGGTACCCGATTATATATTGCATTTACAGGAACTGTATCGCAGCTTACACTGGCAAGACCCAGATGGGCCCCAAATAACTCTCACGATTGGGTTGCTCCTATGTACCATAGGATGGTTAAAATGCAGAGAACAAATGTCGTTCCCATATCTAAAAAATATTGAGAATGACTGATCTTTATCAGTCATTCTCAATATTTTTTAGATATGGGAACGACATTTGTTCTAGAATCAACAGGACTAGAATCAACAGGAAGCACTGCTGCTCAGGAAAGGTCAGCTGGGCATGGGCATCCATCGAAATGTATTGACAACTGGAATAATTGAATACTTGAAATTAGATGGAGTGTTGAATTCACTAACTTTTTCCTTACACTTGTGAGTTTTGAAGAGGACTTTCACGAACTTATCCGGAAAGACAGAAGAGACGTCGATGCAGCGGTAGCCTTAGCAACAGAGAGTTGAAGCTATCAGAAAAGTGCTCTTTTAAATAAACTCCTGGTGTACTTACAAACTTTAAAATGCCTCGTTTTGTGAGTACAGACCATATATGTACTACTACAGAAGTTGGGTAACAATCCATGCATTATTAGTGGGGTAATTTACGAGATATACACATTGTACCGTTCACTCCAATACTAAGCCATTCGGCTGATACCCCTCAGCTGTTACCTCAGCTGCGGCAGCATCATCTGCGATTTTGGTGCTGTTTTGTCACCAGTAGTGGCATACATTGTGCCAAGCAAGTCTGCCAATGCACATGAGGTCATTGGTCTCTTTAGGGGTGGCTGACAGATAGAAGCAGGGCTGTCCTAAAACAGGTGGGTGATCAGCTTCCTCAGGGACATTCTCCACTTGTTTGTCAGTGTCCTTTTTGCAGCTGAAAAACGTCAAATCCAACTAGTATTAATGTCACCAAAAGCCAAAATTCAAATCCTAGATTCATCCAGTTTGGATTGCTCCCCTGCCTGATGTGGCCTTTAACAGTTTATGAGAGCCCCATGACCAAAGTCGAGAAGCTGGAGAGGACAGTCAGCTCTTACATCAAGAAGTGGCTTGGTCTTCCTCGTTGCCTCAGCAATATCGGCTTGTATGGGCATGGGGCCCTGGAACTGCCTGTCTCTAGCCTCACAGAGGAGTACAAATGCACCAAAGTGAGGCTGAACATGACCCTGACCGAGTCTTAAGATGACGGGATCCGAGCGGCTGCCCCTATACTGGCAACTGACAGGAAATGGATCCCAACTGAGGCTGTAGAGCAAGCAAAATCTGCTCTCAGACATGGAGACATTGTAGGACAGGTGCAGCATGGAAGAGGTGGGTTTGGACTCGAAACAAGCCGACCCACATGGCACAAGGCAACATCAACCCAGAGGAGAAAGCTGGTGGTGGCTGAGGTCCGACAGCAGGAAGAGGCAGCAAGATGTGCAAAGGCAGTCTTGCAGTCCAAACAGGGCCAATGGACTAGCTGGGGAAACCTGGAACATCGTAAGCTCACATGGAGGGATCTTTGGGAGATGGAAGGAAGCCGACTCAGCTTCATCATCAGAGCCACCTACGATGTTCTTCCCTCACCCAAGAACCTAAACCAGTGGCTCAGAGAGGATCCAACATGTGCTCTCTGCCAAACCCCTGCAACACTCAGGCACATTCTCACCGGCTGCAAAACCAGTTTGTCCCAAGGCCGCTACACCTGGAGACACAACCAGGTCCTAGGACAACTGGCGATCACTCTGGAAGGAAGAAGATCTACCAACAACGCCCTTCCTCCCTCACCATCTGGATATCCAAACACCACCCCTTTCATAAGAGCAGGACAACTCCCAGCAAAAACATCTGCTAGAGTGGAAGCGACCTTCCTGGACAATGCCCGGGATTGGAAAATGCAGGTTGATCTAGACCAGAAGCTTGTCTTTCCACCTGAGATCATCACAACTAATCTCAGGCCGGACCTGGTTTTGTGGTTAACCTTGCAAAGGTCGCTTTTCATTGTGACTGTACCTGGGAGACTGCAGTCAGTGAAGCATATGAACGCAAATGCCTGAAGTACTCCGACAGAGTACTTCAGCAGCAGAGGCAGAACAACGTGGCTGGCGAACCCATGTGCTTCCTGTTGAGGTTGGATGCAGAGGCTTTGTTGCCACGTCCAGAGTCAATCATTGTCAGAGGCTGCCGAGGGAGGCAGCAGCTGGCTGTGGATCAAGAGGAAGGACCCCAACTGGGCTGCAAAGTGACCATCAGGGGGCAAATGCTGAGGGGGGGGGGGGGCACACCTGGGACGCCAGGTGTTGCCGTTGAGCCCTGTGGAGATGTCGTGGGCTTATCAACGAAACATCAGTGAAGCAGGGTGCCCACCTGAAGACCCCAGTGAAGCAATTACCCCTACCCCACTCATCGCCAAGTGTTCTCTCTGACTGTCTCTCTCTCTCTCTTTCCCTGTCTCTCTCTCTCTTACTCTGTCTCTCTCTCTCTCTCTGACTCTGTCTCTCTCTCTCTCTGTCTCTCTCTCCCTGTCTCTCTGTCTCTCTGTCTGTCTCTCTTTCTCCCCCTGTCTCTCTAACTCTATCTCTGTCTGTCTCTCTCTCTCTGTCTCTCTCTCTCTCTCTCTCTCACCATTCCTCTCTCTCTATCCCTCTCTCTCTCTCTCTATCCCTCTCTCTCTCTCTCTCTGTTGCTCTCTCTCTCCCTGTCTCTCTCTCTATCTCTGTCTCTCTATCTCTGTCTCTCTCTGTCTAACCCTCTCTCGCTCTCTCTCTCTCTCTGACCCTACCTCTCCCTCTCTCTCTCTGCTCATATCTCTGCCCACCTGAAGACCCCAGTGAAGCAACTACCCCTAGCCCACTCATCACCAAGTGCTGATCAAATGAGGGATTCTAATATCAAGTCCTATAAGCTCAACAATAACAACTCACAAGTTTAAATCTAATTCTGGATGGCGTCCGAATTTCATACCAAATGCTCATGGAATGCCATTCCTTATTTATGAAATGATGTGCGCCTGGAAAACGGCAATGTTGTCATGAAACTGACCAAACCTCTAGGTAAAAATGTCACAACTGATCCTTTATTTACCAATATCAATCGAGATGGTGACGTACCCATTGGCTCACAACCTTGGTCGAACAACAAATAAAAAGTGTAGAAATGCCCAAACTCACACTGGCACTGAGATGACATGCCTTTTAACTAATCCGATGAAGTCCAGAAATACCGCACTCACAATTTACTCGGCAAAGGCAGTTAAAAATATCCCCCTACTCATTACAGTGCACCGAACAGTAGTGATTTATGACAATAGGGCACTGAGCAAAAACAGAAACCTGTTGTATGTTGTATGACGCAAAATAGCTAAACGGGACACAATATATGTCCAGCAACCACATAATGACAGGGACATTATTTATTAACTGACCGCAGGATCAAGAGCTTTCACAACCTTTACAATGTACTCATCAAAAACTTTGTCTGGGTTGGTGGAGCCCTCCGTCTCATCGTTGCCTCGCAAAGCTAACTCAAAATCACCGCACACTGGATTAGCCGGTTGTGGATGTGTCGGTTCTGCATTGGAGGGTAATTTTACGGAAAAAAAAAAAAAAAGTTTTAACATTGCGAGAATGCTTGTGTGATTTTCATCAATGAAATCGCCCAGAGAGGCGGGGACCATTTGAAACACGTCTTCTGACTATTCTGATTGGATAATGACATATACTATGTCTACAACACTGATAACTTCTTTTGCTGTGATAGAAATGGCAGAGAAATTAATATTTAAGGATCTTTGGAATTGGTTAGACAAAACATCCTCTTTCTCCCAGTAGTGCTTTGCCCAAATCACCATCTATTACTATTCTATAACTATTTTAATATGCAAACTGTGTTATACAAACAAACTGACTATACAAACTTTATACAAATAAACAATTCAAAGTGCAAAAGAGAACACTGTCAGAATATTATCATTATTATGAACTGAACTTCTCATTTTCTCCAATAGGATTGCAATAGCCTCCCGTATGCTTCAGGCAAGAAGCACAGTCCTGAGGACAGGCACCTATAGATGACAACACCTTCTTCTGACATCTTAGAGTCACTCATGCTGCTCACTTGCTGCTGGTCAATATGCAGCAGCCAGCTAGGGGTGTACCAGCAGTCTCCTATGAGATGACGGTCCTCATGTTCCTGTGGTACACGGCAAAACAGAACAGTTTCTGAGAGATCTTGACAAGATTGATGTGTCACAGTCAATGACAAGTCCAACCTGGAGGTACTTGCCACCATTTGCATCTTTACATTCATCTCCTTGCCAATGAAGTGTGAAAAAATAACAACCTCTGCTGCTTTCTGCAGGATATGTGGCATCGAAGGCATCGTTTGCGCAATCGATGGGTGCCACATCAAGGTGCCACATCTAGATGCCAGAAGCCAAAGATAAAAGGCTGGGTGTCCTAACTAAACAGGACTTCTTTCTGCTCCATCCTTTTGCAGGGGATACTTGATGAGAGGGTACGTTTCATTTCACCAAGCAGGGTGCAGTACATGACGCCAGGAGGTTGAGGGCCTCTGCCTTCTACACCAACTACAGGGAGAGGATGGGGAGTACAGGCTGCTGGAGTGCTTACATTGGACAAGCCTTTCCATTCATTGTCACTCCAAAGCGCAACACTGATGAAGACCAGCCCAAAAACACGAGGACCATCCGTGGAAGGGTGGCCGCTAAGCAGACTTCTGGAGGAGGAAGTGGAGGCATGTGATGGATCTGCAGAACACCAACATCGACACCATTGTGATGCTCATCATGGCAGCCTGCTTTCTCCACAAGGTGTGCATGGGTGCCACCGAGCTGTGGGTGAACCACCCACATGGTTGTCCAAAGCAGAAAGACCACAACTTGTAGATCACCTGTGTTAGGAACAAAACTAACTTGTAAGACTTGCATCAATTACAACATGTATATGAAGCATTACAGCCATATGCCTGGCTTTGTTAGTACATACAGTTCCCTTACAACATTGATCTGCTTTTTAATTGTATTGGTTGTACATTCACATTTGTATTTATTGTTTATGTCACCGCATCAGCTGTGTGCCATAGCCAGCTTCTGTTGGACCACCTCTATACACTACAAAGGAAAGCAGCCAACCTGTGTGTGTGAGGTTAAAGGTAAACATCTTTATCTTGAAACACAACATTACATCATTAATTTTTAGTCCTCTTAGATGGTCACTTTCATTAGTCTCACAACTGTAGCTATACTGTTGACAATCATTTCCCCATGTATTGGGTCTGGAGTTTAACTTGACTCAAATACAAAGTGCAAAGGAAAACACTGAACCGTTATTAGCATCAAGGGCATAGCTCATTCACTTTCATTAGTCTTAAGTCTCACTACTAAATAGCATATTTGCTATAGTGTTGATAGTTATTTTGCCCTGTATTTTAGAAAGACTTAACCATATGTGACCAGGTGATACTCAATACACAAAGCCCAGAATAAACTGGAGCCAGAGACTGCTATACTAGAAATATAGATTTTATTTTACAGTTCACAGTATAAAAACAGGTCTTATAACAAAGCAACTTCAATGAAAGGCCTAGCTATAGGCCATGAGGGAGGAGGGCTCAATCATAGAAGTAAAGCTTAAATAGGAGACAGATCTTAGATAAACAGGAATCAGCATCAAAAGAAATCAAAATGGGGTGTTAAACTGCGCTATCAGGGGGTAGTGTGGGGTGAAGCACTCAAGCAGAGGGTAAGCACCATATATGTCAATAAATTATAAACAAACCACCACTACACACAACCAATTCAATTCAAATCAAATCAAATCAAATCAAATCACATCAAATCAAATCAAACCAAATCAAACCAAATCAAACCAAACCAAATCTGGTCTACAGCACTCCAATTTACCTAATCACAGCAAGCAAAAGGGATTCAAATTGCATACTGAAGCACACTTGCAAGATGGCTACCCCACCACACAATATCCCCTTTAATATGGGAGAAAGCCCCACAAAAATAAAATAAAATACAAAAGGCCCCTACCATGAGTTGACAGGCACACTAAATCTATTAAACTCTGGGAAAAACAGTGGTTGGCTCCACTACCAATGTCTTTGTTTGATAACTTGCTAAACTGGAATACAGACTCCTCCCTCAGTCGGAGACATGCAGGTGACTGGAATCTTGTTTCTTAGCTGATGTGCCTAGGCAATCATTCCTAGTTTTAGTCCCTCACCGAACATGCAGAATCTGCTCTCTCTCTCTCTCTCTCTCTCTCTCTCTCTCTCTCTCTCTCTCTCTCTCTCTCTCTCTCTCTCTCTCTCTCTCTCTCTCTCTCTCTCTCTCTCTCTCTCTCTCTCTCTCTCTCTCTCTCTCTCTCTCTCTCTCTCAGGTGTGTCAGTGCAGGCAGAAGGGCTGAGGTGAACTCCCCACCCCTTTTTATAAACTCTGCCCCTTGCCCTGGGTCCTAATGCTCGACTATCTTACCTTCCCTTCCACACATATATCATGAGAAAACTTTACCTTCAAATGAAAATGGATCAATAAGATTAACAACAAATTTAGCAATTTGCTATAAGTATATATTCTTTTATTTATTCAACTTAAACAACCAGCAACAATCTGACATAACAGTTTAACAATCTTCATCATATCACAGTTTATCAAATATAACAATTTGACAACGAGATAAACAAAAACAAGTGTGTGTGTGTGTGTGTGTGTGTGTGTGTGTGTGTGTGTAGAGGTAGTGGGTTGATCATGAGACAATTCATGACCACTACAGACCCTAGTGAAGCCTAAGGCAAACATGGAGCCCTCTGCTCTTTGTCAAGGAAAAAGTTCATGTTTCTATCAGAATACACAATACAGCATTTAAGTATACAGTTAAGGGCAAGGTTACTGGGTATCCAGAGAATTTCAAACAACATGAACATGTAGCATTGTTTTTGGCAATATTTTCACAAAATGTGTCTTGCATGGAACACAAAGACAGTTTACATCAGCATTATCAATATAGCAAACATATTAGTTGATATACTTACAAATGTACGGCTAATAACATTAACGTTGTATGGTTAACTTATTTAGTAGTTGTTTCTTTTGGTTTGTAATTTTGGAAAGGGGAGGAAAACAGATCCAAAATGTTGGAAGATATTTCCCATCAGGGAAGTGAGTGGCTGAGCTGTCTTTTTACAAGAAGGAATGTGATTCAGCTGAATTATCAATGGCAATTTTTGACATTGCAGAAGATGCCACCTGTTTTCCTGATTGAACAACTGATTGAAGTCTTTGGTCGGGTGCAGCTGTAGCCTGGAGGTTGTTGAACAGAGGCTGGATTACAAAAGTCCGTTGATGAATTGGCCTGAATTCGCCTCACGACTCCATGCCTAGATGTTCAGATGTTTTGCTCGATCACCATTTTACCTGCTGTTCCAAATTTTGAATTGCTTAGGCAGCCATAAGAAGTTTGATATGTATCATAGCAGCTGTTTTATCCATTCGTGGACTATACTATTAGACATACACTCACAAAGGCAGAACCTTTTTTGGACAATCCCCGACGTTTACATATTTTGGCTGCTTTCGCTGCCATAAGGACACACATAATTGTCTACGAAGTCTGAAGGTTGTGATTGGCCCAGATCATCAACAGTCAATGTCACTTTTTATGATATTGAATCAGCTCAGCTCAGGCTCAGCTCCTCATCCCTGATGACTACTGCTCGTGCTTGTGAGATCCGGCCTTACCTGAAGCATTAGGAGTGGAGCTTTGAAATGCAGTCCGCGCCACAGGAAAGGGATGCAGGGTTTACATGCACATGTCAGTCTTTTATCTGGCCGTGTGAATACAGCACAGGGCTGAATTATTATATCTAAACAAATGCATGTTTGTAAAATGTCTACGTTGGAAAAGCCTCTAATAAAATACAGGCTGACGTTATGCAACATCTAATTAACTTTACCCTTAGAGAAATTGGGATTGAACCAGAACTTCATATTCAGGAAGTGCTGACATCGAAATCATGAGCTCAAAATGTCTCTCACGTGACCACAGTCTGAAGTGGAGCCCTGGGATTAATTAAGACTTCCTCCACGTACTGAAGGCAGTGCACATTCCCCAGGACTGTGATGTCACTCTTTTTTTAATAATAATGAAGTGTTCATCAAGGCCGCCTGCACAACACAGTGGTTTGTGTTGTAATATCTAACACTGTGTTTGAGTGCACAGCCAGGGGGCCTTGAAGGAGCGTGTTGGTCACTGCACAGTTGTGTCTCGCTGGACTGATGAAATTAATCTTAAACCTGAAAGTAACGATTTATAAAGACAGGACTTCAATAAGAAAATCAACAAAAACTATCAGCAGATACTGTAGGGAGAGTCATCGTTGGATGTGCACAGCATGGGGCATCATGAGCACTGATTGTATGAGCTCATGGTGGTGTCATTATATCTTTGTCATTGATCTATTATTCAGTGTTTCATCAGAAAACATAGTGACCGCTGTCTCTCTCCCTGATGTCTGCTGTGTGTTTGTATGTTTGTTTGCCTTTGTGTCTTTACAGGACACAGACAACCATCGTCTTTAGAGAGATTATAACTATAAAACACAAACACACACACACACACACACACACACACACATACACACACACACACACACACACACATACACACACACACACACTCAACAGTCCATAAAATCACATCGCATCTGAAATATAACTAAGATTATGCTTAAGGTGTGTACTGGTGTGTGTGAGAGAAAGAGGGAGTGAAAGAGAGAGAGCTTGCATGTGTAATAGCTGGAGAGGATTTTAGGTCGCAGATCATTTCACACCTCTAACGGACCATTAGCAATCAGTCCAATGGGTGTGTGTGCGCACACGCACACACACACCCACATGCATGCAACCACACACCCTAATGCAGACACACACACACACACGCACACGCGCACACACACACGCACACACGCACACACACACGCACACACACACCCACATACACGCAACCACACACCCTAATGCAGACACACACACACACACACACACACACACACAAATGCACACACTCTAATGCAGACACACACACTGATCTCCAGAATTATTATCTACTTGCAGATATGATGGCGTTCCTTTGTCCCACCCATAGGAAGGACATTAGAGCAGTTGGCCATGCATTCACCAGGAAAGCCTGCATCCATCCAGCACAGAAGGGAGGAGTTTGGCTCTGTTTTACTTGGTCTCCAACGTTTAGGAGCCTGATGTACAACTTCTTCTCAATTCCTATCGATGACCTTTAGTGATAACTGGGATAGGATAGGATAGGACAGGATAAAACTTTCTTCATCCCCTAAGGGAAATTGGGTCGCCTTAGCAGCCAGGGTACATATAAATATAAATACAATACAAACAATATAAATACAATAAAATAACAAAACAATAGAAAAAAAGAAAATAAAAGAACAAAAAAAGAACAAAAATAAAATAAATAAATACAAAAAATGCAGTGTTGTAGACAGACGAATTGTAAAAAATACAATACAACACAACCTCTGTCAATATATCAAAAAATCCTTAAATAATGATCCTGAAAACATGCTCACATTAAACAGTCTAAGCACAGCTTTAGACATTAGTAAGATATTAATATTCACATCTGTAAACATGAAACTGTGATATAGCTTTTACATCAGAGGAAGAATTGAAAGAAAAAGAAAAATTATGAACATTTCTCTTTTTCTTGTTATTTGATATATTATATATTGTAATTATGATTATAAAATAATTATAACATTATTAGTCTGAAGTTTGACAGTGATAGCACAATGTTTTCTCATAGAACTCATGATATGATTGAGGCAAGAACTAAAAAGCTTCATATTATTTCAACTGCATGAAGGTCAATCTCTATATTCTGTGTTTTGTTCTCTTTAGATATCCCTGCTCCATAGAGAGATGGATATACTTAATGAGGTTCATTTACAAAAAGTGCTCTTTTAATCATAAGTTTGTCAAGAGTAGCACCTGTAGTACTAAATCCTAAAGCTCCTAAAGTCTGAAATGAAGGTGTGTGTGTGTGTGTGTGTGGGGGGGGGGGGGGGGGGGGGGGGGGGTCTGACACTGGCCCGGCTGTCCTCTGTTAAAATAATGTGATTCTATGTATTTTCCGGGTCACACTGCAAATATTTACCCAAATCATTGTTTTCTCATGTCTCACCCAAACACATGGTCAACAAGTACACTGGAAACACTGATTTGCTGATTCGGAACTGTCCACATAAATAACCTAACAACACATTGTTTGAAATAAGTATGTCTCTAGAGTTGGAATAGCATATAAAGTCCCATGAGACTCTTGCACTCAGGGCTATATGTGACAGCTACAGTATATGTCTGCAATATGCCTTCTCTGACTCACATGAGCTTGTACTGTTCAGGCGATGTATGTGCCATTGTCTGTATACTGGTGCACGTCAGCCAATAGCTCAAGCTACTGTATTCTGTCTGTCTTAACACCCGCCTCTCTGTCTGCCTTTAATAGCCCTGTCTGTGTGTCTCTTTGTCGCTTTGCCTGTCTCACACCACTCCCCCGTTCCACTTGCTAGCTTTTCTCTGGCACTTCACCTCGCCTCGATTATTCCAGAAGCTCTTCTTTATCTGGGCCTCCCGAGACGGTTCATCTGGAGTAATTAGGAGGCCATTTGTCAGAGCTCTGACAGCGTGGTGAGAAGAAGATTCACCCTTCTTTTGAATCTTTTTTTTCTTCTTCTCCTCTTTCTCCGGTCCTCTCTCTCATCTCCTCCATCGCGGCAGGCCCTCAAGGGCCAAACACTCGTTTTTATTCTCCGATCCCTCCATCCCTCTCTTCTTTCACTTCTCCTTCCTAACAAAGTGCTGATGGACAAATCTGGAGGCGATGCCAGGGGCAAACTGAGGGGAGGGAGAGGGAAAGATAGATAGATACTGTAGATAGACAGACAGACAGACAGACAGACAGACAGACAGACAGACAGGCGGACAGACAGGCGGACAGACAGGCGGACGGACGGACGGACGGACGGACAGACAGACAAGATATTCCTTTATTAATCCCCCTTAGGAGAAATTCACAGTGACCAGCAGTACAAGGGGATAGATGAGTGCAATAAAAACCTGACAATAAACAATAAATAGATTTACCTAGACAAGTTTAAATTAAATTAAATGCAAGCTCTTAAAGTCAGATTGGTGAAAAAGTGAGAACCTATATGCATACATAGTAATCATCATTGAGATGGATAATAGAGAAGCATACATGGTAGTCAAGGTCATTGAGGTGGACAGTGCAGTTGATAGGTAAACATTACTTGGTAGTTATCCTTGAGATGAACAGTGCAATTGGTAGATGAGTAGATGAATGATAAGATGAATCGTGCAATTGGTACCAGAGTCTTGCTGAGGTGTAGATAGATAGATGGATAGATGGATAGATGGATAGATAGATAGATAGATAGATAGATAGATAGATAGATAGATAGATAGATAGATAGATAGATAGATAGATAGATAGATATAGATAGATAGATAGATAGATAGATAGATAGATAGATAGACAGACAGACAGACAGACAGACAGATTGGTAGTCTTTTTATTGCAGCTAAAGGTAGTTCTGTGGGCCCGGTCTCAAAGGGTGCTCTGTAGAATCCCATTGAAATACATTGACATCACCTCCTCACCCAAGTTCTGCTCCTTCCTCACCCCCTACCTCGGTCCTAACAGTATGTTTCCTCAGGTCCATGAATACTAACTCGCTCCTGTCTTGCCTTGCCCCCACTGTCAGCGGATGTTGCAGTTCACCCCCTGCTGTGATGTGGCGGTCAAGGGGTTACATGTGGTGATGTGACAATTACAGAAAGAAACAGTTTGAGGACACAAGCTATATTTAAGAATAGAAAGAAATAGAGACAGGGGAAGAGAGAGGAGGTGGGTGAAACAGAGAGGATGGAGAAGACAGAATTAATCAAACATACATACATTCAACTAAAATACAGTGCCAGGAGAAATGACTTATCTCTCTCCCATATATATATATATATACAGTATATATATACTGTATATATACATATAATGAGTGAGAGGAAGGGACACTAGCGAGGGAAACAAAGACAGTTGTGAGGTGTTGCTGCTGAAGGCTGTGGAACAGTTCAAACCACTGGAGATGGTTCCCCAGCCTCCCAGAGAGCTACGCCCTCCGCAGCCCGTCCA
>JAXIVH010000004.1:2541555-2551189 GCA_036785325.1 Urophycis tenuis
GAAGAGAAAGAAGAGAAGAGGAGAGATGAAAACCTTTGCTTTCCTGGTACCTGGTTCCTGGTCGCTGGTTGCTTCTGGTTTTCTTGTCGAAGGGGAGGAGGGAGAGTTTAGTTTTGACTGTGTGTATCACTCAGCATGTCTTCACAAATCCGACTTCAGACTAAAAGTTAATGAATAGATGCAACAGGGAGACAAGAACAGGTAGGACTGAAGTTAAAGAGAAGATAACCATGAGAGCCATTACTGGTGTGTGATTAGAGAGTAGAGCTGTGTAATGTGATGTGATATGTGATGTGATGATGAAAGACATTGGGAAGAGTAGGCTGAGAGTGTCAGAGGTAAATTATTGTACCCTTCACAATAAGGGTTAAACAAATTACAATTATTGACATTAGTAAAAGCAGCAATGCGCATGAACTAACATTTAACTTATAGTTAATTAAAAGTGAATTTATCACTTATCACACTTATCACAATCATTAACTAGCCATTTGCTAATGGCTTACTTCTGCATTAACTACTGTTAAAGGGCTAGTGTGTAAAACATGGCGCCCACTAGCTGTGAGGGTGCAGATTACAACCAGCTGCATCCCCCCTCACCCCTCCCGTTCCAACGACTACGGTGGCCTGTACAGGCCTGTATTGTGTGAGGCGCCAGTAGATATTTCCAAAATGATGTAATCGCCTATGACAGCATCGAGTAGCCAAGTAATCCAATAGATTTCTGAATTGTATTTAGTTATTTTGTCTGTAAATAGACATATACTGTAGCTATTATAGGTCATAGCATAAAGTAATGGTCCTTTTGCATGGAACACAATTGTTTGTAGCATTTTTGTTCCATGTCAATAAAATAATACATTCCACTCAGCCGAAAGGGAATGTACACATATGCCACAATTTCTGTTTTTTGAAAAAGTTTGTCTTTTTACGTTTGTTTAGCCAACAAACAAGTCATTGTAACCAATCACACTTGTGTGTCTTTGTTAGCGAGGACACTGAGCATGTTGGAGGACATGGTGGAGGTATCTGCCTCTTACGTTCTTCAGACAAAGACCTCTTCTCCAGCCATAGTGGTGAACCACATTCAGAGACCCGCAATCATCACTACAAGCCAAGCTGGCACTGTAGGATGTCAATATAGTCAATAAAGCCAATATATATATATTTACATTTAGGGCATTTAGCAGATGCTTTTATCCAAAGCGACTTACAAAGAGTACGTTTGTCTTAAGAAGGTGAAACATTTCATTGCTGCTAATACAGTAAGAAAGTCCCCAGAACAAGTTATCTATAGATAACATGTTTCGTTTTGGATTCGCCGAAAGAGGGAGAGTGTTCTTTTTGTTATCGAACAGGGACACTTAATCAAACTAACGTTCACAAAACATGATGTATCAAAGCCTGCACACCCACTACACTATTTTACACTTGGAATGATGAACAATGACAAATGGCCGACAGCGGTGACACACAGATGCTGTCGGCTGGCGACCAGAGTCTCTGAATCCAGGGAGGGTCACTCTCCTGTCACCTTCGTGGCTCATCTTTGCTAATCACATCGCCTTTCACCTTTGGCTACTTTTTAGAAATTGGTTCTTGTTCATGTAGCACAGCTGACACAGTGTTTTCTGTCTGCAGAAAAGATTTGCTCTGATGAACGTCTACTTTTATTGTTATTCTTTGTCAAATTTTAAAATGGTCTCTTTTTTCATGTAATCCATCTTGTTGTTAAGTGTTTGTGAGCCTATGATTTCCATTTGCTGCTTTCTTTTTCAAAAGACCAGCATATTGTTTTCTTGACATTGCTGATCCAAGTGGCTTTTATGAACGCTGAAATATATGTTCAAATATCGACACGGAAATGCTCTTTGTAACTTGGCACTTAGCCAGAGCTGATGTTCGCTATCAATGGTTAACCAAGCAGTTAAAATGCTAGAAACTTGTTCTGGTGACTTTCGTACTGTATTAACAGCAATGAAATGTTTCACCTTCTTCTGACAAATGTACTCTTTGTAAATTGCTTTGGACAAAAGCGTCTGCTAAATGCCCTAAATGTAAATGATAATAATAATGTAAAATAATGTAAAATATTGGGATGTTATTATAATGCTGTTTTTAGTACTCTATTAAGGTGACCCCCCCAACCACGCACACACACATCACATTTTGTGCATTTGGATAACACAAGACACTTGTGTTATCCAAATCTATACATCTTTTTATCGGCTTTATCAGGCATCACCAAATTCTAAGGTGAAAGGTGAAAGTAACATAAGGTGTCTTGTGTTTAACGACAGTGGAGTGGGTGTCCCCAGCCTGCACAGAGACAGAGGGCACATTGGTGCTCTCCCTTCCAGCAGTGGGGAGACTGTCCTTCACAAGCTAATGAGTTCTGAAGGAGTCCAGACAAAATGCTGTGGAAGACGTCCACAGACCAGCCGGCTGAGTCACAAATAACCCACCTGCAGAAGAGAGGCATGCCAATGTGTGTGTGTGTGTGTGTGTGTGTGTGTGTGTGTGTGTGTGTGTGTGTGTGTGAGTGTGTGTGTGTGTGTGGGGGGGGGATGGGGACTATAGATAGAGAAACCTTTAAAAATAGGAAAAAATAAGTGCATTGGCCTTAGTAGAGAATTGTTTGGGGCATGATACAGAGTCTTTAAAAATACTGAAGAAATGTTTTATATGTATATATATGTATATATATATATATATATATGTATATATGGGATGGCATGGTGATGTTTGTGTGTGAGACCAGAGATAGGAAGCCTGAAATACTGAAATATATACATCAATAAGCACAAAGGCAGTGCCAGCAGTCAGGGAAGCTTTGAGAGAAAGACCAGTTCATGCGTGAATGAACACAAAGTGAAATTTAGAGGTTTGATGTTGTGTGGGTGCATTTGTGTGTGTGTGTGTTTGTGCATGTGTGTGTGTGTGTGTTTTTGTGTGTGTGTGTGTGTGTGTTTTGTGTGTGTGTGTTTGTGTGTGAGGGAGTAGTCTAGCGAGATCTACACTCAAAGAGGAAAGCTTTCCAGAATGATGACCAGGCCAGCTACCAACATCCACATTTCCATGACAAACAGAAATGTTTTGGTGATTCTGACATCAAAACGAACAGGCGTGACATTCAAAATTCCAACCAAAAGTCACATGACACTTTAAATGGAGGCAGGAAGTGAACTGGAGAATGTAAAGCAGCAGTACTTTGTTCAAGTAGAGGCTGTGAGTACTATGTTGATGGAAAAAGTGTAAAACCAAATATTCAAGAAATATACGGGCTAGAAATACACAAATATATTGATACTGATTACATTTCAATGTCGATTATAACAACATATATGACAGAAGTTGTTTCAAAATGTAAAAGTTTGTTGAGCAGCCTATCAAGAAAGTGTGTTTTCTAGGATCTGAGATTATATTCAGATAAACACTTTCTTAAACACACAGTATTGATATTTTCCACAGACGTCATTTGGCTGGCAACATTTTTCATGTGGCTGTCTGCTGAAAAACACTATATATGAGACCCCATTGGTTTTTAGAAATTACATTTATTGATCACCTGCCAAACGAGTCCAAAGCCTCTGTATGATCCTCCTTCTTCTGGAAACTCTTTATCAGAGATGAGGACTCAAGTTTGACTTGAGAGTTGACTTGAGACTTTTCCTCAAAAGACTTGAGGCTCGACTCAGGATTTGGGACTTTTGGGGAATTTTTGAGGTGCATTAAAATCAAGGAAATGCCTGATGAGATGAAAGTCATTATTTGGTAACCATGTGCCTATGGTTCATAAGCCATGTCCTGTCAAACACAGAGTACTAATGAGCATGAAACCATCCAACCCCCACAGAGGTGGAGGCCCCGGAACCGCATAGCTGTCTGTTTATCTGTCTGCACATATTGCAGTGCAGAGCATATAACAGGTGAGACGATTGCATGTGATTTTATGTGGGTTAGATCAGTGTTTGGTGTGTATCCTTCTTACTAAATTACTAAATTCTAACAAATAACTCATAATGCATATTGTGTATTGTGCAAACTAAGAACACTGATATAATCATCACACAATGACTGAAATAAGTCATATTTATACAGGGAACAACCAATACAGAAAAAAATACATTATTCAAAACGTAAATTTGGCTCACAATTCATTCATGTTATACGTATCCATTGACAGTAAGTATTAAGCTATATTATACATTACATGCTGATGCCAACAGACTCATTTCCAATGTCCTATCCAACATTTGAAATTGTCCATAAAAACATACTGATCTGAATCCACAACTTGTATAATTTTGTCCGTTTTATCCACGTCTTGATGAGTGCTGCCCCGCCATGGATAAAGCAACCAGAGATATATCAGACGACACCACGCAAACTAGGGATTTATAAAGACAACATTCACAGCATATCAATTTAAGTTAAAATCTCTGAATTCTTTATGAGGGCAATTTCAAATGTCCAATACAACATTGTAACGTAGTCTGTTGTGGGGGTGACCTCGAATCTTTGCTAATTTCAATCTTCAATAGAAAGACATCTCGTCAACATCATCATTAACTGATGAATTGTCTTGTTGGGTAAATTGTGCATGTGTAACGGCTGTACATTCCATTGGGTGGGATGGGTGCTACATGAGGGATACCACAGCATGTCTTGGCTTCTAGAACAAAAAGCCTAGAAGTATATGATATTATGTCAACATCAGCTGTAATATCATACCACTCACGCTGGTGGAAATGATTCTCTCTGTCGGTAGGCCACTTAGTACATGTTCATTGTTCTGCTTAATTGAATGCTGACACATTCGTTTTGGACACTGAAACGCATCATTCACATGTATTTAACATTTTTAATCCATCGCTTCTCCGGCCTCTTTATCGATGCAGTTTTATCATTATGGGATGTGAACACCATGCATAATCAGACAGTCGGCCTACAGGCTCTCCGTCCTTGACTTCATCAATGTTTTACATTAATTATGGTGCATAATAGTAGACCGTATGTTGATTGCCGATGTTTTCGTGAACGGACGCGGCCGTCATGTTGGGTAAATGAATTAGTTTGAAGAGGCAGCTGGCCATATAGCCACGAGGAGCTGCACCTTACCCAATAGACAGACATATTACAGGTACTATAGGTGAGCCCTATGAAAGAAAGAAAGAAAGATACCCTGACAAGCCAATAGACTTTCTCCCAAGCGCTGAACCACGCAAAAGTCATGAAACATGAAGCATTACTGAGCTGAATATATGGAAAGTATATGATAAAAGATTCAGCAAATCGACAAGTCAGAGTCTGTCTCACCTCACCAGGATATCGGTCTCCACCACCACAGGTCCTATCTCAGCCCTTACACAACACAGCCATACATGGATGTATTGTATCCCTCTCACCTGCGCCAGCGCCCAGGACCTCTAGTAGTCTGGACATTATAGTATCACATAACATTATGAGGCTGTGGCCGACGTTAGGAGACTAAGGTTTTGTGTTAAGAGGAGGATTCCACCTCATGGTGTTGACGGCTTGATGCTATCGACAGAGCGTTTCTACCGTCTGCCTCCGAGGCCGTGCTTCCAGTAGCTCTCACCGGCCACACTGTGTTCCCCTATTGATGCGTTTCCATTGCATGTCGTTTTGTAGCGTGTGAGACCAGCGTGACTGTAATTCTAAGCCATACATCAATTAGCGGTTAGCTAATTAGCAATTTGGGGATCTGGCGGTGGTATTAAAGTAAGTACAGATTCAACTGGAAGAGGTGGAAGTACGACATGGTCAAGTATAGCCTGTCAAAGCTACACTATCAAACTTTTCCCTGCAAGTTTCTTATTTTGTTTGAATGACTGTAAGTTACTCAATGTCTATACAGCACAACCCAGGGAATCGTTATCTTTCATTGAATTTGGTCTGTGCAGACCAATGGTGGGAACATACAATGAGAGGCGTTACATCAAAAAATTACATTTAATAATGCAAAAAAACAATGTTGTTTTCTGTCTGCAACTGAAACTCAAATATATCTCTACAACCTGGCTTGAAGATGATTGCTCCTTTACTTCTCCTCATTCTCTCTCAGGATCAAGCCAGAGAGAGCAGGAGAAAGCAAAACAACCCCACCACGCCCCCTCGCTGCTCCCTCCCTGAGTTTCTCCACCGCTGACATTGGGCTGTTCCCACAGTGATCCAACCCACAGCAGTCCATGTGTTTATTCACGGTAGTGCTCTGTTTCATTTGGTGAGGGTGCATGTCAACGGCATATCGCCTTTACCTCCTAACGTCTGGGGAAGGCACACAGTCACCCAGTAGCGACCTCATTGATCAATATTATATTTCAGTATTGATCTAGCTTGACAAGTGGCTCACGCCAGCCACCCAGCTAATGCCTAATGCTGTAACTCAAGAACAACATTCAACACGCTCAGAAAGTTATTTTTAGTGTGATTGCCTGATCCGTATAACAGCGCTGGAGAACCCCATGAGAGAATACGCCACAAAACATTTTCTATAGCTGTTTGGCTCGTCAACTCTAATGTTAGCGAGTATCTCACGTTACTTGCGGCTATTTCATTGGAATGACATCACGTAACGTGAACATACTTTTTTTGACGTAATGTGAATACAATTTCAATACCTTACCGTGATTTCACAACGTCATCATGTTAGTGTTTTGATTCAGAGACCCCTTAGTGGCATAACTGACACATTCCTTGGACCTTTGATGAACGTCATTTATTTACGCATGACAATTGCCTGTATTTGCATCAAAAATACTGGCACAGAAAGTAAATAAAGCTCAGAGTCCAGGCGTCATAGAGAAAGCACATGCAGAGGTGCACTGGACACAACATGGGTGTTGGAGATGGACAGCTGCACCCTGCAGACCCCTGGCACAGTGTCAGGCAGCAGAAGGGCAGGGCGGCTACAGTCCAGAGGAGGAGTGTGCACGCGCTTTGCTTCACACGCTGATGAAGGGTGGGTTAAGCATTGTGCCGAGGTGCTTACAGTGCACACACAGGGCTCTTTTTACAGGCTACACATGCTGCGTGGTGACCAGTAACACCACAGCTGGGAGGGGAGACCAGTAACAACACAGCTGGGAGGGGAGACCAGTAACAACACAGCTGGGAGGAGAGACCAGTAACACCACAGCTGGGAGGGAAGACCAGTAACACCACAGCTGGAAGGGGAGACCCAGTAAGACCACAGCTGGAAGGGGAGACCAGTAACAACACAGTTGGGAGGGGAGACAGTAACACCACAGCTGGGAGGGGAGACCCAGTAACACCACAGCTGGAAGGGGAGACCAGTAACACCACAGCTGGAAGGGGAGACCAGTAACACCACAGCTGGGAGGGGAGACCAGTAACACCACAGCTGGGAGGGGAGACCAGTAAACACCACAGCTGGAAGGGGAGACCAGTAAGACCACAGCTGGAAGGGGAGACCAGTAAACAACACAGTTGGGAGGGGAGACCAGTAACAACACAGCTGGAAGGGGAGACCAGTAACAACACAGTTGGGAGGGGAGACCAGTAACACCACAGCTGGAAGGGGAGACCAGTAACACCACAGCTGGGAGGGGAGACCAGTAACAACACAGTTGGGAGGGGAGACCAGTAACACCACAGCTGGAAGGGGAGACCAGTAACAACACAGTTGGGAGGGGAGACCAGTAACAACACAGCTGGAAGGGGAGACCAGTAACACCACAGCTGGGAGGGGAGACCAGTAACACCACAGCTGGAAGGGGAGACCAGTAACACCACAGCTGGAAGGGGGGACCAGTAACACCACAGCTGGGAGGGGGGACCAGTAACACCACAGCTGGGAGGGGAGACCAGTAAAACTGCAAATGACACGCCAAAAATCACATGCCACATTATCCTGCTGACATCACACCATTTTTAAGAAAATCTGCATTTTATGAGAACACATTTTACATTGAACACCCTAACATGTCTCGAAGTGGATTCCAGTTCAACTCAAGCAGGCCGTCCTTTCCCATTACTTACTCACTATTTAATTCTATGCTGTTGCAATTGTTTATATATTGACACGTGTTTGTGCGTGGGGTCTGTGAATGTGGGTGTGCCCATGCATGCGTGTGTGTGTGTGTGTGTTTGTGTGCATGGATGCACGCACACAGTGGAGTGTGAAAACGCCCTCGTGTCCCTTGAGCTGTGTTGTGTTGCTGCTGCTGACTCCCTCAACACGCCAACATGCTACTGCTGTGTGCTAGCTGACTGGCAGACTGCCCATGGCGCTTAACTTTCTGCTTTAATGGAAACTAACAGGTGTCTAATAGGGCACGAAGAGAACAGTGTGTGTGTGTGTGTGTGTGTGTGTGTGTGTGTGTGTGTGTGCGTGTGTGTGTGTGTGTGTGCGTGTGTGTGTGTGTGCATAGTAAACACAGTATATTTGTTTTGTGTAGGCTTGTAAATCAGTTTGTGCCTTGCGTCTGAGTCTGTGAAGGCTTTCTGTGTGTGTGTGTGTGTGTGTGGGTTGAATGGCCTCTCTTTGAGGATTCCACTGTAAGCATTGTGTCATGTACAGCGCTTGACACCAGAGTGTTGTGTTCACATTCTTCCAATTACACAGTATACCTGCAGTATCCCTGAAATGTCTTCAAAAGTCTAAGATGTGCAGCACTCTGCCCACAGCAGTACAACGCTATATCACATCTATTGTACGAGTCGGCAAGGTTACAGGAGTAGGAGATGACGTATGGAAGCATTTGAGAGAGAGAGAGAGAGAGAGAGAGAGAGAGAGAGAGAGAGAGAGGAGAGAGAGAGAGAGAGAGAGAGAGAGAGAGAGAGAGAGAGAGAGAGAGAGAGATAATGAGAGACAGAAAGACAGAGACAGAGAGAGACTGTGAATTAGATTTCTGAAGTAGTAAGTGGGTCAGAGAGGTGGAGTGACACATTGGAAAAGATGGGTGTGGGGGGGTTAGTGATAAGTAGTTGACCACAGCAGTGTGGAGAGCTGAAGAGAGAAAGAGACAGCGAGGAAGAGAGACAAAGGGCGAGGAAGAGCGAGGTAGAGTGAGGGGGCGTGGCTGAGCTGGGGGAGATAAAGGTGACATGCCGTGGGGAGATGGAGGTTACTTGGCTTTGGGATGAGCTGTAGTAGGTCTGGCCTGTGTGTGTGTGTGTGTGTGTGTGTCTGTGTGTGTCTGTGTGTGTGTGTGTGTGTGTGTGTGTGTGTGTGTGTGTGTGTGTGTGTATGTGTGTGTCTGTGTGTGTGTATGTGTGTGTGTGTGTGTGTGTGTGTCTGTGTCTGTGTGTGTCTGTGTGTGTGGGTGGGGCGGGGGTGACAGTTTTACTCCATGGGGGGCAGAGGGGAGTTGAAGAAAATGACAGAATAAGGCTGGGGTGAGAGACAGGTGGGTGAGGAGGAGGTGTGGGTGAGAGACAGGTGGGGAGGAGTGGGTTTTACAGTGGGTTGGAAGGAAACGGTCACAGGAAAGGTCTGAGGAAGAGGAAGACAAAGAACGCCCCCTTAGTGACACTGAGGGGGAGAGAGAAGAGGGAGAAAGAGACAGCGAGAGAGATAGAGAGGGGAGAGAGAGCGAGCTGAATGGTCTCTGTGGGTATCAGCCGATCGCTATCGAGCCAGCTACAT
>JAXIVH010000004.1:2551389-2573889 GCA_036785325.1 Urophycis tenuis
TTTTCTGCTAGCCCACTTAAAAATACCATAGTTTGAACACTTTTTTTGCCCTGGGCTAAACCTCGTCTTAGCCCAGGGCTAAGAGAGGGGCCAGCCCAGGGGCTAATCTGAGATCAGGATATAGCAGACGTTCTGGGCCCTCATTGTTTCAGGCAGTGGTGGACAGACGTTGCTCCTTGAGGTGGGGGCAGTGATGTACCATGGGTAGGATGGGCACTCTACATTTACTGTATTACCATTGGCAAGAGATCTAAGGCTTAAACACCCGCGTTGTTTTAGATTTGAAAAGGATCTTTTATTCATGCACTATGCAAAAAAAGACACACAACCTTTCTCATACACACATTAACAAACAGTGTGTACATACACATGAAGATAGACCCTGCGTTCAGGCACACACAAACACACAGACATGTATATATATATATATATATATATATGCATGTGTGTGTGTGTGTGTGTGTGTGTTGGGGGGTGTTTGTTTGTTGTAGAGACAGAGCTTTGTGGCGAATGTATTGGACCTTGATGTCAACTTGACATGACCACATGGAGGTGAGGGCCACTATTGTGTCGTTAGCTGAGCTCTGACACACCCATACACCCACACACTCTCATCTAGCTCAGACTGATAGGCGGTGGACAGCAAGGGCATTGATTCTGCTTTTAGAAGATGAAACTCCTAAACACCACAAGCATATGTGTATGGTGCGCGCACACACACACACACACACACACACACACACACACACACACACACACACACACACACACACACACACACACACACACACGCCCACCCACAGACAGAGGCTGATGAAGTGCATTAACCAAAAGGCAGTTCATTGATCTTTCATTCCCAAGCTGCAACTCGGACACATTAAATGATTACACACACACACACACGCACACACACACACACACACACACACACACACACACACACACACACACACACACACACACACACACACACACACACACACACACACACACACACACACACACACACACGCGCAGGAAGACTTAGGGCAATCTGCCCAGAGAGATTGTGGAAGATAGAAAAACAGAAGCAGGTGTGAGAACAATGAGGAGAAAGAAAGGGAACAAAAAAAAGGCTGAGAGACAGCAAGAGAGAGAGAGAGAGAGAGAGAGAGAGAGAGAGGACATACAGAGAGAGAGAGAGTAAGTGGGTAGGCCTAAGTAATAAATGGGAAATGCGGATAAAATACAAAATGAATATTTTTCATAAAAGTCATTTGAAATACAAAATGCCAGAGATGGTGAGTGATTTAACAGAAAAAGGTATAATAGAAAAGGCAAAGAAAGAAGAATGAGACAAGGCAGAGGCAAGAGAGGAGGGAGAGAGAGAGAGGGACAAGAGAGGGAGCAGGAATGGCTGCAAGAGAGTAACTTCTGCAGTCTGTAGCAACATAGGATGGGATGATTAGATTACATTAGATTTAGATTAGATAATACTTTATTAATGCCCTAAGGGAAATTGGGTCGCCATAGCAGCCAGGGTACATATACATATAAATACAATACAAAAAAAATGCAGTGTTGTAGAAATATGATAAATAATTGTAAAAATACAATAGAGTGGTGATGGGTTGATTTAATCCAGTTCTGTGATGTTGGATCTGACAGGCAGATGAGTTGTAATGTCTTATTGCAGTGGGAAGGAACGATTTTCTGAATCGTTCCTTCTTGTAGTGGGGTTGAATGAGTCTGTTGCTGAGGCTGCTCTTTAGCTTGACAAACTAAGGGACGTTCACAGGACATTGAATCGTCACAACCAAAGACTTAACAGTGTTAAGTCTTGTTAAGTTATGTTAAGTTAACACCATGAATCAGCATAACTCTTCTTTCCTTCACTGTGTCATTATTGGCTGTGTGATCCAGCCTTCTGATCACATCATACAATTATAGAATACAAAAATTTAACATGGATAACTCTACTTGGTTTGTCAATAGCTTGATGTCAACTATATGTAATGTATGTAAACTTGATGTAATCCTTGTTCCTCACATGTTGATTAAATGCAGTGGATGAGTGCAGTTTTGACCTCATATAATGTGTGTATCTGTCTGTTGACAGAAAGTTCTGGGTAGAACCGCACGCGACCTCAAACTTTAGCATGGCTGGTGTCTCACTTTACCCTCTGTCCCAAATCCGGCCTGCCTTGGCCATAGGGCCACCTGCCGAAGGGGTTAGTAGTGAGTGCTGGCTGCCATTGATCTGCATAGTATGGGACACCTAGCCTTGACTCTACTGTCCCCCGGCACGGACGGACAGTCTGCCTGGAGAGGGAGCAGATAACCTTGGCAGTTAAAAGTGCTACACTCAGCTGATTATGTTACACAAGGTTGTCTGCTCTGGTCTCACCTCTCTCTCTCTCTCTCTCTCTCTCTCTCTCTCTCTCTCTCTCTCTCTCTCTCTCTCTCTCTCTCTCTCTCTCTCTCTCTGTTCTCTCTCTCTCTCTCTCTCTCTCTCTCTCTCTCTCTCTCACTCTCTCTCACTCTCATGCTCTTTCTCCCATCACACTCTCTCTCACTCTCATGCTCTTTCTCCCATCACACTCTCTCTCCCTCTTTCATTTCACATTTTCTCTCCTTTCCTTTCTTTTTCATGTTCAAGGTTTCCCTCTCTTCAGATGTCTGCCACCTCTCTCGAGAGGCACATCACTGACATTCAGCTCCATGTCAAATGAAAAGGCAGACTCACGTCGGTTCTTCTTCTGTTGTTAACTGTTTTTTCAACGATTAACACATTTAAAATACAAATACTTATAACATGATAGCCACTACTGTGAACTATATGTTAGTGGTGATTATTTGATGGCTGAGCACCAAGGGAAAGGTTTGCTGGTAGCAATCTCCAGACAGAGCACCACACATCCACACACACCTGGCCACCGGTGTCCCCTGGTCGTAACAGGCTTCTTCTTCACGACAAACAACGTTGCCTACATTCACTAACCGGTTGGTGGAGACATAGGCTGTAAACATAGGCTTTCTCTAAGGGATGGGTCATTTCAGCAGCGGGACTACAATGGTATACATTACTCGATTGAAGATCACCTAAGTCATATTAACATATAAAAAAAATATATATATAAAATAAATGATCAAGTTGGAATCACCTTAAGATTATATGATAACATCAATGATGAAGCTGCCCAGGCCTTCCTGACTGATAGCATTAGCATTTATGTATCATTGTAAACTCCCGGGTCCCCACTAATCCCCAGTCCACTGGAAAGGCCTGGCTGTTATTTTAAAGTGTTACCAGGGAAGATAAACAGACATGGGCTCTGTGGGTGGTTGGTCAAACTAGCTGTTTTCAAAAGATCCAAAGATTCAAAGTAGCTATAATGTCAATTCCTTCACATGTCAAGACATACAAAGGAATCGAGAGGATGTTTCTCACTCTCCCACAGTGAAACAGATAAAGTGCACAGGCACGACAGACAAGACAAGACATTTCCTAATACTAAAGGTAAATATATTATTTTACAACAGATAAGATAAAAAGATAGATGTAAAATAAATAAATGTTCAATGTAGGAATCAATGAGTAAGAGCAGCAGCATAAGTTTAGCTATAAATTGTTGAAAGAAATACAGAAAACTATTTTATGAATATAATATGAAATATTACAATAACACGGTGAGTTCTGGGTAAGTTAGGCAAGTCAGAACACAAGTGGGAAAAAAATCCTCTGAAAAGTTCTACATTAATTAATAATGATTTGAGTTCAACTAAGCAAAGCTAATGGAAGCTATTCTCTTTGTTTTTGGTCCCCTGCTTTTACTCCCTTCATTTCTCTCTAAATTTTACTCCTTCAACCTCCATTTCTCTCTCTCTCTTTCTCCCTCTCTCAAAACCACATATAGGCATACATTCACCATCTTATATCCTCTCCCTTTTCTGATATCACTCTTCCTATTTCGTTCACGGATTGTCTGTTTCTTTCTCTATTGCCCCACTCTGTTCCTGTCGTTCCCTGTCCCCATCTCTCTGCCTACCTCGGCCATCCTCTCCCTCACTTCAGAAATATATTGGGGTGACTTGGACCATGAAATTAAAATATTAGTGAGTGACGTCCACTGAATATTTCCAATTCTATGGGAAAAGCGAATGGAAAAAGTTTAACATTCTAATGAATAAAGGGCAGTCAAAGGTGAATCGTTTTAAAATGTATTTTGTTGGACAAAGACAACAAAACATGATCCCAATAACTCTTGTTGGACAGAAGTTATTTCTCACCTGCTGTGTGACAAGTCAGTCAGATTTACTGTATTACCATAAAGACACAACCATAATTCCCAGTAGATATCTTCAATTTGTGAAAACGGTCAAAATACAACAATAATCAAAAACACTTTACCTGCATAATCTACAGTTGAGTAATAATAACAATAATAATAATTATTATTAGTATCAATTTTGTATCAGCATTGTCTCAGCTAGTGACTCACTTGACAAGTCAACATTGTGTAAATTGACTAAATAATGTTATCAAGAACATATCCACATATATCTTTATAATCAACAACATGTCAAGCCAATAGCAACAGTCCAGCTTCAGAAATGTTGCGGTGGAATATCATGTTATAGGTCACATTTGGGTCAGGTGAGATTAATCAACTTTGATTCTGCATATTTTAGTTATCTTTATGTCACACACAAGACAGTGAAGGTGCGTGGCAGACATACTACGAGAGGTGTGGCGTTTGTGTGCAAACCGTTCCACGCTGGGGCTTGAGCATCAGCTGACTGACTGTACTTACTGGATGTGCTGGAGGTGCAGTGATGGGGGACTCAGGGGGCTCATCATGGAATATAGATACACAAACTACTTTTCCCTGAACAAAAGGAACAATTTATAAAGAACAAGTATCTAATATCTAATAAGTAATAACAATAGTTAAATATAGCTGTATACAATAATAGCCTCAATAAAGAAGCTATACATGAGTTATTGCTGAAATGTATGCTACATGATTATACAATCATTAGTAACAACAGTTTACTATTTTAGTTCATGACATTTGTTCAAATAAAATGTATTTGAACAAATGTCATGAACTGAAATAGTAAACTCATCGTGTCAGTTACAACCCGAATAACATGGACTGTTATTTGGATTGTAACGGACAGGATGAGTTGGCACGTCCAGGTCCTTTGGAGAGGGGTGGTCACCACGAGCAGGACAGAGAGAGAGAGGTGGGAGACCAGAGGAAAGTACACAGCTGTTTCCTCTGTGCAGAATGCTAAGCTACATGATATCTAAAGCACCCATTATGACCTGTTTGACCAGGAGAGAGTGCAGTCTGGGGGGGCTTTTATTTTTGTTTCGGTAGCATATGCCGTGTCATTCCCCTGACGAAGACAGACCCAACTCGGAGGTCAAGCAGTGGCGTGCTGACCGGAGAGCTGATCCCCTGATGAAGGTCAGTTTAGCTTCCCTCCTCTTCCTTCCTTCTGGGACACGTTGTGTTTGGCTCACTTTAACAACAGAGAGGGAGACGGTGCCCGTCCTGGCTGCTGCAGTGCCCTGTTCCAGCCACATGCTATTGTGTGTGTGTGTGTGTGTGTGTGTCTGCGGGCCCGTAGGTTATTGTGTATTGTATTGGGAGTTATTGAAGTGTGTTTTATATATTCATTTGTATAATTAGCATAATAATGTGGACATACTGTATACATAGTACATTGTTTAAGATATAAATAGTAAATAGCATACGTACTTAATAATAGGTAGCTAAAATGTAAATAAAACTATATAAAAAAAAATATGGCAATAAAAATATGGCAACCACTTTGGAGTTTACTGGGAATACTTTTGTAAATAACCTTTGTCAGGCTAATATTTTGTTTATCTTTCACATTTTACTCATCCTTTATCCCCATTATGATTTCAATACCATTATATGTCTTATCTATCAAATAATACTCCAACTCTTCACTCTTTAAATTGTTAGTTTTTAGGAGATATCTGTGTTCTAATCTAGATGTATGTACTTACTATGTAATCTAACAGTGTTCTATGTTTAGGTTATACTTTAACATGGGAAATACTGTATACAGAACCAAAAGTCCTATCCTGTTAGTTTATCTTATTACAGAGTGGAACAAACACAAGGGTTTGATGCTACGTACAGTACGTATGTACATACATAAGTCAGCGGAGAATCACCGTTTAAGATAAGATAAGATAAGATATTCCTTTATTAATCCCCCTTAGGAGAGATTCACAGTGACCAACAGTACAAGGGGATAGAGGAGTGCAATACAAACCTGACTATAGACAATAAACAATAAATAAGTGTTCTGATCTGAGCGCACTGGAAAATCATGCACAGAAACATTCACAATCTCAGCTCCAAACCTCCAAACCTGCAGGGGGCAGAGAGGAAGTCAGTGCGTGTGACAAACCGAGCCCCGCCCTGCACTTCCTGTGGCAGCCATATCACCTGCACACCTGACACCTGATGAGAGGAAAAGATTGTGAGAGACAAGTGAGGACAAAGGAAATCTGTCAGCAAACACTTAAAACAAAGGACACTTTGTTTTAATTGTCACTGTCACTGTCACTGACAAAAAACACTCGAGACGCAACTGGTATGGGAATGGACTTTCTTCATCAAATGAATATAAATATATGAACTGTGGAAATGTATATTAAGGCATTGCATCGGTGTTTAAGTTTTATTAGTAGCCTGTTTGTGCCTGATCAGTTGTTGCCTATTTAATTAAGTTGGGTTACATTGCAAAATGATTAGTTTGTAAAATATCATGCTTTATCTGAATGCTGGCTCAAATTGTAATGTAAAATGCATCTAATTCTTTAATGTTAAAATGAAATCATACTTTGCTTGCTTATTTAACTGCAGTAGATGCAATGATTTGACTTACAGTATCAACTGTGATATCAAATGTGATGTGTTTAATTTAAAATATTTATTTTATAATAATGCAATCTTTTTTTTGTTATCTTTGAAGGTTTTGAAACTATACTACATGCTACACGTACACTGAACTGTACTATCTTCACTCTACTTCTAAATAAAGAAGAAAAGGAAGATAATTTGAGTTGTCCCTTGCGTCCTTCCAAGTATTGATCAAGCAGTTTATCAAGTTTGGGCAAGAGCTGATCACTAGACCTAACATAACTTGACAATAAGATTTACCTAAACAAGATTAAATTATATGCAAGCTCTTAAAGTCAGATCAGGTGAAAAAAATGAGAACCTATATACATACAGTACATAGTAGTCATCATTGAGATGGACAGTGCAGTTGGTAGTTTAGTGATAAACGGTGATTAACCTCCTGTGTCCTCCTGTCCTGTGGAATTCACACTCCCGAGGTGAACTTGCCAAGTCTGAACTACCAAGTAAGTGAGTCTGAATTTGGCATCATTGGTATTGAGAAAGGCCCAGTGGGACTGTGTGTGTGTGTGTGTGCCTTTTGTTTTGTCTGCCCCACAGGTTCTTCCCCTCCTTTGTTCATGATTGGCTGACCTGAAAGTTTATAATACTACACCCAACAAAGTGGCTAGTTCTCTTTGGACTTTGCTGGCATGCATGAGCAGTTCCCCATTTGTTTGTCTGTGTTGTGTCTGTGTTGTGTGCTCCGTGCCCATTGTGTTGAACGCCCTTTCTTCCCTGGGAAGGGTCCGAGGTACCCTGTACATAGCACACAGCTAGATAACCCTTGTCTGGCTACATTAGGTAAGCAGTTGATGCTACCTTTTGCATGTTTTCTTTTACTATCAAGCTAGTCAGGGGTTTGGTTCTGTTCTTTCGTAGTGGGCTCAGTTTTTTAGTAGTTTTGTTTTACAAAGTTTCTTTGCTAAGTTCCTTTGGATCATCATTCCCCTTACCCTTCAGTTTGTGTTTCTGTTGCTTCAATGTTACTTTTTCTACTCTTGAGAACATTTAAGAAACACAACAAAAGCTTAAATGGACTGCTTGCCTCTGTGTTTATGTGGGTCTGTCTCTTTCTCTGTCCGTGTGTTTATGTGGATATGTCAGTCGGTACATCTGCCCTGGTTATAATTTTGTATGCATTGTCCTTTATTCTTCCATGGACTAATGTACATCACATGAACTTGTAGGCATATTGAACTGATACTCAATCCAATCGGATCAACTAAATTCTTCATGTGTATTAAGTATAAAGTTGTATTGTGTAATAATTTGGAAAATAATTGATTAAATATGATTTCAGAAAGTACAAAGAAATTGGCTACTTGTGCATGTGGTAGTTTGTGAAATGATGACAAACAACATAAATGTTCTACATATTAAAAAAAAAGTAACAACAGACTTTGTTAGAAATATAGATGGCTTTGCATTACTCAATTGCATTCCTTTTGCTTATAGGAAGATGATCAATAGAGACAGACATTAAGTACTACTGAGAATGTCACTTAACTTCGATAGTCCAAATTTATGTTTGGTTACATGCAAATGACAAACTCAAAGTAAGCACTGTCAACATTTCTGTAAATAATCAATAGACATTTACTGTTGCTGAGTTGGGCATTATTTCAATTTCATGTATATGAAGTATGTTTTTTAATTACTTTTGGGTATTTTGTCATTTGAATTTGAGACACGAAAAAGTCAAAGTCAAGTCAAAGCTTTATTGTCAATTCCTTCACATGGCAAGACATAATCGAGAGGACGATTCTCACCCTCCCACGGTGAAAAAAAAAATAGATGTGACTTGTATACATTTGGCCAGTTTCTAAATAGTATGTATGTATAGTATGTATTCTAAATACTTAACTCATGTTATTAGTGTGAAACGCGGATATATAAGTATATCAATTTAAATATAAGTATATATTATACTTATATTTGTATATCAACTTTGCAGTTTTGGCAGTTCAAGTGGATATGAGTCACATGACTTCATGCATGTCATGTACCAGTGGGCTCTGGATGGGGCTTACCACTGGTCACCACTGGGGGCATCTGAAGTGTATCTGAAGTGTGTGGTAGACAAGCTCAAATCTGGGTAAATGGGCTCTTTCACTTTATTTCACTTCCTATTTGTTTCGACCAATCATGTTGCTGGAGCAAGGATCTGCAAGCGTGTAATTGGCTATTAAATGCTAAATGAACTCGGCCAGCACTTGTAAACTGTAAAAAGTCTCTGTAAAGGTTTCAAATCGACATTGTCAAGGCTGGCCATTGTTGAAACCCATTTTTTAAAATACCCTTTGAAAAGATCATCCACTCGTGAAAATTAATTTATCTTCGGTAGTATTCAGTAGGAACAGGAAACACGTAGTAACTCTGCCCCTTTTCATGTTCTGGTTTCAGCCCAGTCTCTGTGCCCCCCAAGAAGTTCTGTCAAACATAATACGGCTGCTGGATCCGATAACTTGCTAACTAATTGAAAATAGACAGGCACTCACATAACGTGCTATTTGAGTGTCAGGTTTAGTGTTGCTACTGATCATGCAGTACTTATTTGAATAACTTAGGACACTCGGTAGACATTCATTTGAAATCGGATGGCTATTCTATTGGCTATTCTAAGCTAAGTCAAGTGAAACTACTGACAAAATAAATTAAGTTGATTGCACCAAGTGCCAGGTCACTAAATATCTCCTGACACAAAGTTGAATCTCACAGAGACATGTGAGATGATATTCAGCTGAATTGGGTCTGAAGCTGGATTGATGCTATTCACTTGCTATGTTGATTATGTAATGTAATGTAATGTGTATATATACCTATATTTGAATAATACAATTCAAATATAGTTATGTTCTTGATTACCATATTGGGTGTCAACTTACACAATGTTGACTTGTCAAATAAGTGTTAGCTGAAACTAAACAAATACAATAGTGATGCTTGATACAAGTGGACTATCCAGTTAACAGTTAACCTGAAAAAGTTAATTTGTTTTTACAGATTTTACGTGATTCTTGTCATTTTGATGAATCTTTAACACTACAGCTAGGTTAGCAACAGGGTTAAAGGTCAGCATCTGTTTTGCATCTGTTTTCAAGGTGAAACAACCACAAGTACAAGTTGTTTTTTCAAGCCGAATGCCAAAGTGCTCTCAATGAACATGACCCCTATATTTACAGCTGAATTTTTTTATTTTTTATTTTAAGCAAAATCGGCAAAAGCAATTTGCTCTGTTGGAACCTAGATGGAACAGATTGAATGACGGAACGTCAACAACATTGACGTAGCACTTTAATTAGCTCCTGTGGAAAGCAGTCAGCTGCAAAACATTTGACCAAACACATAGTGCTCTTTGCAGTGGGCCCTCCTGTTGTCAATCACCAGAGTGCAGAGTGTCAGTAATGCGTTGGCCTGCCCCGCTGTGAAACTCAAGTAAAACCAGGTGTGTGTGGTAAATGGCTAGAGAGCATGGGTTAAGGTTTGGAAATATGTTTTACTTTTCCTCTAAACTTACTTAGTTTAAGTTTTATAGCTCCTAAAACATGCTGAACTGAACTAACTGGTGAATCTTAAATCACTGTTATTTTTTCAGATTTTTTCAGCCTGCACTTTGTTCCTTAAAATAGATATTTCTTTTTTTTTTATTAGGAAAAAGAAATTCAGAATAATGATAATGATAATGATGAGCTGAGGAGATCATGTTCTACTTTTTTTCACAATTATATATATTTTTTCCCATTATTTGTAATTAGAAAAATAGATCCGATATGAAATGGATAGGAAATGAATCCTCTATCTTTACTCTAATTATGTGGTAGAATGACTTCTGCTTCTCGTTTGGGGGGAATGCGTGACTTCCACCTGCTGACCATGTCTGACCCACTGTTAGCAAGTGACTGACAGAGAGAGAAAGTCTGGCCATTTTACTGCCGTGGGATTGGCTTGGATGAGGGGTTATTTTGAGAACTTACAATTGCAGGCCATAAGAAGCATTAAACATGCATTTTATGGCAAAAAAACAACATAAAGATAGAATAATTGTATTTTTTGTACTTTTAACTTTTCTTACTCAGCAACTTCTTAACTTTGGACAAACTTGATGCTGCTGATATTTCAGTAACACTTCAATTTGTACAATTATAAAATATTCTATTGTATTATTTAGTATGTAAAAGGTTTTCTCATTAAAATATAGCAGTAATTAACTGCGAAATAAATGGCTGCAAAGCATTTAAGGATTTCTTGTAGATTGAAAATGTTAGAAATAGAGATATTGGAATCACCTTCTAAAAAGCTTCATCCACTCAGGAATGAGTTTTCTACACTAGGATATCTCCTTAACGAAACAGGAAACAAGTCTTAACTCTGCCCCTAGCAGTTGTTGGTTTCGGCCCAGGTTGCCGTCTCCCCAGTAGTGTGTGAGCATAGTATGCCGTCTGGGTCCCAGATTACTCAGATACCTGCAAACAAAACAGGGTGAAATATACCTGGTACATAAAAAAATTTACCAGGACATTTTTTTACGAGAAATGCTCAATACGAGACACACACACGCACGCACGCATGCACGCACACGCAATCAAATCATACTAATTGTGATGCTCAGGAGTTGGCTAGCTATCTGCATTCTTCTGCATAGATGTGGTGTCCACTGTCGCTGGTTGACACCACACGCAGTTCATTTCGATAAGAAGCCATGACCACAGAAATGGAAATATGAATAGTCAAGTCTCAATGGACTGTAGGTGTTTTTTCGCAGTAGGAGTTTATATCGCATAGACAAACACTTTGAATTACTCTCAGAAGTATCTGACATGGCCACTGAAAAAACTAATACAAAACAAATACTTTTGATGGGTATGACATGTCTTGTTTTATTAAAAACCTTGGATATTCAAAACTATTTTGCTGTTGGAAAAGATTAGACTCAACTTATTAATTCAATAGATAACAGAGAACGTGATGACACACATTATGTAAACATTAACCATAAAGTGGATGAGTTATGTAAGAAGAGTTCAGATTTGTTTGGTCTAAGCAGTGAGGCAACAACATTCCCGCTGTTGCATTTCTCCTGTTTTATATTCTTGTAATTCAAACACGCCACGCCAATATCTACTGAAGCCAATTCTTTTTTGCTTAAAAAATGAACCACTTGGATAACATTCCAAGTATACCATTTGGCTTAAAAAATCAGTCATCGTCTGATTCCAGGACAGACTGCCTTCATGAAATAACACATTAAGGTCAATTCATGATCATTTTAATTAATTAACCATAATTAGTTGTCACATATTGGTCCAATAATAAAACAAACTATTTCAGTGGGAAATCCCACTGTTTAAGAGCATTCACACCATTGCTGTGAATATTGTCCATAAGGTGAGGTGATGTGATTCCTCCCAGAGCTTTGTGGGGATGATGATGCTAACGCTTCTTACCGCGCAACACAAGTGGCCCCAGTAAGCGGGCCGGGAACTGTGGATCCCCAGCATGCTCCTGGGCCACGTCCTACCACTGTGGAGCACACAAGGAACAGAAGGAGGAAGACTCATCATTGAAATTTACTCAAAATCACTCTTTTTTTAACTGTAAACAGTCAGCGAGATATCTGAAAAGTACAAAGTGACCTGAGGAAAGTCAGTGCACCAAACATGAAGCAAATGAAGTATGGCGGGTTAAACCATCAACATGAAGGAGAGGCCTCAGGAGATCCACGGCGCCATCTAGGGGACAAAACCAACACAGGAGCTGGACTCTCCCTTTGACAGAAGACCCCCTCACGTTTGACAGAAGACCCCCTCACGTTTGAAGTAGCACAGTTTGAGTCGTTTAGGGGGGAGTACAGCACATGGTGTCAACAAAGAACTAGTTTTCTCTGTCTTGTCTTCAGTTGACTGAAAGTTGTGGCCTCCTCCACGATCACCTTAAATGTCTTCTTGTTTTATCTCCTCGCATTTGCCAAATTCCATCTCGCTTCTCTTTTTCTTTCTTTGAAATCCCTACTCCTTCTGTGCCTCTTAAGCCACCCCCACACACCCTCGCTCCCCCTCCCTCTCCTCCACTTCCTTTGGCCTGCTGTTGCCCTCTCACACTCCCTCTTGACCCTGCGTTTCCTCGCTGTCCTCTAACCCTGATGGATACCGTATGTTGCTGCCATATATGGGCAGCACTTCCTGGCTTCCGTCCCGCAGCCAATTAGAAATACCAGATGAGTTGGATTGTGTCCTTGCGAGACCGAGGTCACCCCGGCAACTATCGCCATGGGAGACTTCATGGGAATGCGTGCCCAGCCAATCATCTGCGCTCACCTTCATTAGGGATTCGGTTAATGTCATGCCAGCATCTGATAGTGCTATTACATCCTCTCTTCCTTGCCCATATTTTCTTTTTGATGCATGCTGGCTACCCCCTACCCCCCCCCCCCCCATTTCTTATTGTTTTAACCCTAATATGCCCTTGGGTATATAACCTTTTCTTTTTCTTTCTATCTCTCTCTCATTTCATTTTCTCTGCCCTTGCTGATGAAAAGATGAGTAGGGAGCCTGATGCATCTGCTTTCTTTATCACCTCTCTTGCTCACTCTCTCTGTCTCCCTCCCTCCCATCACCTTCATCTGTTTCCTCTTTCTACTGCTTCCTGCTGCAGGTTGGTGGGTTTATTTTTGCATGGTGTACAATTATGTATCTGTGCACATGTGCATACCGAAATGTTTGTCTTGGCTTGATACGCATGTCTGTGTGGGCGTAATTAGCTTGACGTCCCTGGAGTTTAGTTCGGAGATACATCAAATGAATTCGGTTAGCCAACCATGGTAGCTAATAACAAGATACATATCAGCATATTATTAATATCATGGTAATGGCTCAAAGTGTGATCTTTTATTTAGTCAATAAGGGAATCTTAACCTCAAGGTACATGTTCATAATTTGACTTCTGCTCTTATGTGCTGGCTGGTAGGCGATGTTTGCCCTGCTCCACTCCGCTGATCCTTGGTTCCAGGAGAACATTATTAGATGTACCGTGAACCGTGCACACATGCAAAACAAAGTTGTGTCTCCAACATTAACCTGCTCACTGAGTTCTCCCTCCTGGTAGTTGGACGGGGAAGCAGCAGTGAACAGCACTACTTAGGCTTCTATTTGCATAATAAACAAATCAGCGTAATACATTTGACGTAAATTGCAGAGAGACTAAATATTAATTACTGGGAATGCAACCCATGAGTCTTCCTGTGAGAGAGTGTGTGTGTGCATGCACGTGTGTTTTTGTCCTGCCATGTTACTGATTTTGTTTGTCATTGTGGCAAATAACATATATGTATTCCCACACACAGACACACAGTAGCCTATGTACAACCGTAGAGAAACAAATACACTTCTGATGACACGTTTGTAATTTCACGCCTGCACATGCAGACATTTAAATACATTAGAGTGAATCCATTACATGCTAAGCACATACTGGTAAACCTTTAGCTCTTAATCATCAGGGGGAAAGCTCTATTATGAACAGCCTGCAGCATACAAACCAAGCAGAGTATTATTATATGTCCTTCCCTTTTATTCTCCTTTTGTTAGTCCAAGGCAACTGAAACAACATTAAACAAATACCTATACAGTTACTTCTGTATCCCCCCTCTATCTCCCTTCCTCTTCCTCGCTCACCCTTCCTACTAATAATTGCTAATAATTTTTTCATCACCTAATATTTTAATTCAGTTTGGTTTGAACAAATACCTGTCAATTGATTGCAATAACATTTTCAAAAATAATTTAGGCAATATGATAACACAATATATATTTTTTATGATGTTAAAATAAGATGATTAGTGGACTCAAACGTATCTTATCTATATTCCTCTGGCAGACTGCAGGGTAAATAGATCTCTGTTTCATTTTCCAGTTCTCATTAAGGGCAGTCCAACATCACTGTACACCACGGAAGAGAGCGTGAGAGAGAGAGAGAGAGAGAGAGAGAGAGATAGGAAGGAGAGAGAGAGTGAGAGATAGGAAGAAGGAGGGAGAGAGAGATAGCAAGAGAGAGAGAGAGATAGGAAGGAGAGAGAGAAGAATATGTCTCGAAAAATGAAGGACATACCGAGAGAGTTTGATAGGAGGGTGAGAGAGAACCGATTAGACAGAGAAAAAGATCTAGAAGAACAATATGAGGGAGCACAATTGTGTGTGTGTGTGTGTGTGTGTGTGTGTATGTGCATGCGTGCATGGGTGTGTGTGTGAGTGTGTGTCTGTGTGTGTGTGTGTGAGTGTGAGTGTGTGCGCGTGTGTGCATGCGTGTGTGCATGCGTGTGTGCGTGCGTGTGTGCGTGAGTGTGTGTGTGTGTGTGTTTGTGTGTGTGTGTGTGTGTGTGTGTGTGTGTGTGTGTGTGCGTCTGTGTGTGAGTGTGAGTGTGCGTCTGTGTGTGTGTGTGTGTGTGTGTGTGTGTGCGTGCGTGCATGCACGTGTGTGTGTGTGAGTGTGAGTGTGTGCGCGTGTGTGCATGCGTGTGTGTGTGTGTGTGTGTGTGTGTGTGTGTGTATGTGTATGTGTGTGTGTGTGTGTGTGTGTGTGTGTGTGTGTGTGTGGTAAATCCATCAGCCACTCCTTGGGAGGCCGACCATGCTGGAACCTATTTGCGCCTAGAAGGAGAGAGATAGATTTATAGAGAAAGAGAGACTATTACTATTAAGAGAAAACAAAACGGGGGGGGGGGGGGGGCTAGAATTGTTTGGTAAGTAAAAGTAGGTGAGTAAGAAAAGAGAGAGAGAGAGAGAGAGAGAGAGAGAGAGAGAGAGAGAGAGAGAGAGAGAGAGAGAGAGAGAGAGAGAGAGAGAGAGAGAGAGAGAGGCGGTGGAGCAGGGCTGGGCAGCATTGTTTTCCAGAGGGCCTCACTGACTCAGATAATGTAATCAAAGGGCCACATGTTGGACAATTGAATTGAGACATGAAGTAAGTAGTGCTGAATAGCTGCGAGACCGGCCTCCAAGAGAAGCTGTTTGGCCAGCAGCACCCTGCCCTGAACAACAGCCAAACTAAAATGCAATTCATCTCATAAGTCATATGTCTCACATTTCAAAATGTTCCCAATTTATTAAAATTGCTTTTAAAGCTTTAGCAGTAAAAAGCATGTGAAGAACTGTGTGAACCAATGGAGCTCTGTTGCTGGTGTAACACACATAGAATGTATACAATACAGATTAAATTGATTTACCATAGAATGTATATAATACAGATTAAATTGGTTAACCATAAAATGTATATAATACACATTAAACTGATTTAACATAGAATGTATACAATACAAATTAAACTGACTTTAAAAACGTTCATATTGGCTGTAGTAGTATAGTAGTGTACAAAAAGTGCCTCCAAAACGAATCCACGAGCACTCGTGGAGATGTAGTTCTTTGGGTACTTGTGGCACCCCTGACCCTGATTCCTCAACTCCAGATTGATTCCATACAGAAAGCTGCCAGCCGTCTCCTCTGCAGAGAGAGGCCCGCCACAGCCCTGCTTCCCACGCGTGATCATGTTTGATTCAGAGTGCGCAGGGAGCAGGGGCTGTTCACACAGCTAACCAACGCGCTGCACGCAGCTCTGCAATGAAGTAAGAGTTCACCCATTTAGGAAAAAGAAAAAAGACCCGTGTACGGGAAACACTGTCCGCCGTGGATGGAGTCATTCTCTCGGCACCAGGAAAACTTCCCGGGCTTTAAATTGGCTATGTAACTTTTCCATAACACCCTGATATTTGTTCCTTTGTGTGTACGAATTCCCTCAGACAACCCACATACACGTAAATCCTTTCTGCTCTTTTCATGTTTGTACTTTAGCAATTATTGTGTTTTGCTTTTTCACGTAATGAACATAAAATGCTGCCATCGACCAATATGCTAATTTGACATTTCAGGTACCTTCTAGATGAGTGCCAGGCAACCCACATTGTGTTTGGTTGTGTTTGTATGGCTCACATGTTCTTGAACATAGTAGCCGACCGTTGCTAGAATAAAACGACAATAAGTAGTGAGAAAAAGCTGGAGCAGTTCCCATGCTCTTCCCACTCCCTGCTGAGGGGTCTGTGAACACTGAAGCCGTGGCGCCACACCAAAGTGACCTGATGTGTCTCCGTCTCGGCCGGGGTGACGGTGGCTGGTGGCTGAACGCTGATGGTTGAGCTTCTTGGACACTCTTAGCACATGGCCCTGGCGTTTGGCCCGTATCCTAACGCTCATACATAATGAGGCCTTCAAAACTAAAGTCTCACAAAGTTGCTGTGAGCCATGAGCATGGGGAGAACACATGTTTCCCTCCTTCGAGCTCTCATCAACACACGTGTTGTGTTGAAATGCATGCTGCAGCAGGGCTGATTCATACTTCAGGAAGAGACGCTATAGCGTGAGTGAGAAGAAGTGCAGGTACAAGTACTTGTCTCCTTGTGGACTGGTATTGGGCTCACCCCCGTCTTTAGCTAGAGAGAGGCTCCTGGATCGAACCAGATACATTTATTCCAAAGCCTGAAGCTTCAAGGGTTTGAAAGTAGTTACACTTTTCAATGCATTTGATTGATCAATTGAATTGATCCCAAAGTAATGGCTTTGTCACAAGGTTGAATAGTGGATAAATAACCTGCTGGTGTTGTCAGACACCAAACAGGAAGAGGACCACAAGAGCGTCACGTTAAACAGTTTATTGAAGGATTTGGGGAAAGGGGGTGTATGGGTGTGTTTCCAGAGCTGAGTGGCGTCTCACTGAGATGGCGGGGTGGGTTCCAGGGCAGGCTCGATGATGGTCCGGAGTCACTGGGTAAAGACACACACAGCCGAGGGAGAGGAAAGCTGGCAGATGGAATGGTAGCAGTGGTACAGGCAAGGGCTAGGCAGTATTCGTAGTCATAAGGCAGAAGGCAGGTCACGGTTACCGGGGCAGAAGATCAAAGACGTAGTTGAGCAGGTCCGATATCACAGGTAAGAGTCAGAGGCGTATGAAGACAGGCAGGGTAACAGGTACTGGTTTGCAGACGGTCTGACAAGGAGGTACTGAAAGACAGGGCTTATATACAGAGGGAGATTAACAGGGAATGCAGTGCAGCTGGCAGGTTAATGAGTGCAGGAGTAGATACAGGTGTGGCTGATCAAACAGAGCTGAGAGAGAAAGCTCATGACAGAACCCCCCCCCCTAAGGGACGGCCCCAGAAGTCCCCAAAAAACATCAAACTGGGCGGGCGGAGGGGGAGCCGGCGGAGGGTCAGAACTCCTCTGAGTGGTCAGACTCCATGGCCTCATCCTCCGAGGGGGTCTGAGAGGTGCCATCAGGGGCCAGGGCAGGGTCCAGGTCAGGATCTGGGCCAGACACAGGGTCAGAAACTGGGCAGGAGGAGCGACGGGACCCCTTTGGACGACCCCGACGGATGGCAGGCTGGTCCGGATGCAGACGGTGGAAATCGGCGATGAGAGTCCGGTCCACAATTCGACTGGTCGGCACCCAGATTCTCTCCTCAGGCCCATAGCCCTCCCAGTCGACGAGATACTGGAGGCCCCTACCCCTCCGTCTGGACTGAAGCAGGCGTTGAACGGTGTACACCAGCCCACCGTCAATGAGGCGAGGAGGAGGAGGAGGAGGTGCCGCTGGAACCAGCGGACTTACATGCACTGGTTTGACTTTCGAAACATGGAAAGTGGGATGCACCTTCATGGAAGCTGGCAACTGGAGCCGGACTGCGGTTGGACTGATGACCCTCTGGATAGGGAATGGGCCGAGGAACCGAGGTGCTAGCTTACGTGATTCCACCCTCAGCGGCAGGTCCTTGGCTGACAGCCACACTTTCTGGCCAACACGGTAAGTGGGTGCTGGCGTCCTCCGACGGTTAGCCCCAGTGGCATAGCTGGTCACTGACTTGAGTAGTGTGGTACGGGCTTGTGACCAGGTGCGGCGGCATCGGCGAGCATGGGCGAAGGCAGATGGGCAGGAAACCTCTCCTTCCTGGCTGGGGAACAGAGGGGGCTGGTAACCATATACACACTGAAAAGGTGACATACCAGTGGCAGAACAGGTGAGGGAGTTGTGGGCGTACTCTACCCATGTCAGTTGTTGTGCCCAGGCCCGGGGCTTACAGGAAGCCATGCATCGGAGCGCCTTCTCCAGTTCCTGGTTCGCCCGCTCTGACTGACCATTGGACTGGGGATGAAATCCAGAGGTGAGACTGACTGTGGCCCCTAGAAGATGGCAGAACTCCTTCCAGAATGAGGAGGTGAATTGTGGGCCTCTGTCTGAGACAACGTCCCTGGGCAGCCCGTGTAGACGGAAGACATGATCCACCACAACCTGGGCAGTCTCTCTAGCAGATGGCAGCTTCGGGAGGGGAATGAAGTGCGCCATCTTGCTGAACCGGTCAACCACAGTGAGAATGACAGTCATTCCATCCGATGGGGGCAGGCCTGTTACAAAGTCCAGGGAGACATGGGACCAGGGTCGTGTGGGCACAGGCAGAGGCTGGAGTAATCCAGCAGGGGGCTGGTTGGAGGATTTGTTCCGGTTGCAGGTGAGGCAAGCACGGACGAATTCTCTGACATCCCTTCTCAAGGAAGGCCACCAGAAGCGCTGGGCAAGGAGATGGCAGGTGCGGGCTGAACCCGGGTGGCAGGCAAGGCGGGAGTTGTGTCCCCACTGTATGACCCGGGATCTCAAGTTTTCAGGGACAAAGAGACGGCCATCAGGGCATGCACTGGTGCCGGGATGGTCACGGAGAGCCTCTTGAACCTCTTCCTCAACATCCCAGGTCAGAGCAGCTATGATACAGGGATCAGGCAGGATGGGTGCAGGTTCCTGGGAAGGAGTGTCATCCTTCTGGAACTGGCGGGAGAGAGCATCCGGCTTGGTATTACGTGAACCTGGGCGGTATGACAGGGTGAAGTTGAATCTGGTGAAAAACAAGGCCCAGCGGGATTGTCTGGAGTTGAGGCGCTTGGCAGTGCGGATGTATTCGAGGTTTTTGTGATCTGTCCAGGCCAGGAACGGGACCGTGGACCCCTCCAGCCAGTGACGCCACTCCTCCAGGGCAAGCTTGACGGCCAAAAGCTCACGGTTTCCAATGTCATAATTGCGCTCTGCAGGTGAAAGCCGGCGGGAAAAGAATGCACAGGGGTGCAACTTGTTGTCCTCCACTGCCCGTTGAGAAAGTATGGCCCCGACTCCCACGTCCGAGGCATCCACCTCGACAACGAACTGTCGGTCTGCATCCGGCATCAGGAGGATGGGAGCCGTGGTGAAGCGGGCCTTGAGGGTCTGAAAGGCTTTGTTAGCCTCTGGGGTCCAGACAAAGGGGTGTTTGATACTGGTCAGAACGGTGAGGGGAGCGGCGACGGTGCTGTAGTTCCGGATGAATCTCCTGTAGAAATTGGCAAAGCCAAGAAACTGTTGCAACTTCTTCCTATTCTCCGGAACTGGCCAGGAAGTAACTGCAGAGACCTTTGCGGGGTCCATCTGGATATTTCCCTCAGCCACGATGTATCCCAGGAATGACAGACTGAACATGGAACTCGCACTTCTCTGCTTTGACATAGAGGGAGTTCTCCAGGAGGCGACGGAGGACCAGTTGGACATGACGAGTATGTTCAGACAGAGTTCTGGAGAAGATCAAGATGTCGTCCAGGTACACGAAGATGAATTTATTCAGCATGTCCCGCAGCACATCGTTCACCAGAGCCTGGAATACCGCTGGTGCGTTGGTGAGGCCAAATGGCATTACCCGGTACTCATAGTGGCCGGTGTGGGTGTTGAATGCAGTTTTCCACTCGTCGCCTTCACGTATGCGCACTAGGTGGTACGCATTACGAAGGTCCAGTTTAGTGAAAACTGTGGATCCCTGGAGCAGCTCAAAAGCAGAGGTGAGTAAGGGCAGAGGATACCGGTTCTTCACTGTGACGTCGTTCAGACCTCGGTAATCAATGCAGGGCCGAAGAGAACCATCCTTCTTTCCCACAAAGAAGAACCCGGCACCAGCAGGAGATGAAGACGGGCGGATGATTCCAGCTGCTAGGGAGTCCCTGATGTAATCCTCCATGGCCTTTCTTTCTGGAGGAGACAGTGAGTAGAGGTGACCCTTAGGTGGAGCAGATCCAGGGAGAAGGTCAATGGCGCAGTCGTACGGACGGTGTGGGGGCAGAGATGTGGCTTTGGTCTTGTTGAACACTTGCCGGAGGCCATGGTAGCATTCAGGAACGTTAGAAATGTCAGGGGCAGTGCTGGGGGGTATTAGGCTGGTGGGCAGCGAGGCAGCACGCAAACAGGTCAAGTGGCAGTTATCTCCCCACTCTTTGACAGTACCGGAGGCCCAGTCGAGGTGAGGATTGTGGAGACGGAGCCATGGGTGGCCCAGGATTAGGGGTTGACCAGGAGAGCAGAGTAGGTGGAAGCGGATGGTCTCTTGGTGGTTGCCTGACACCAACATAGAGATGGGGGCTGTGATGCTGGTAACTGTGCCGAGTACGTGACCGTCCAGGCCCCGGGCTGGAACGGGAGCGGACAAGGGGTGGCTTTCCAAGCCCAGCTGACGAGCAAGTTCTGTGTCCATAATGTTTGCTTCTGCGCCAGAGTCCACCAGGGCTGCCAGAGTGTGGGTTGTATCAGACAGGTAAAGAGACTTGGATCAGGGTTTTACGATTGATGGAGGACTGAATGTTCATTGAGCTCAGCCGGATTCCTCCTACATCTGGTGAGCTCCGGCTTTTACTGGACAGGCGGCGACTCGATGCCCATCACCGCCACAGTACAGACACAGGTTAGAGGTGATGCGTCGCTGGCGCTCTGTAGGGGTTAGGGAGGCGCGGCCGATTTCCATCAGTTCAGGCTGGTCAGATGATGTGGCAGGAGAGGACGGGAGAGCAGTCGGGCTGCTCCGTGTGCTGGTGGATGGACTGTTGCGCCCTCTCTCTCGACGACGGGCCTGGATCCGGCGGTCGATGCGGACAGCCAGAGCAATGGCTTCGTCGAGGGTGGAGGGTTGATCATGGGAAACCAACTCGTCCTTTATGTAGTCCGCCAGGCTGTGGAGGAACGCATCCACCAACGCCTCCATGTTCCAGGAGCTCCGACTGGCCACGGTTCGAAAATCGATGGAGTAATCCGCCACGGTCCTTCTGCCTTGGCGAATACTCATCAGGGTCTGTGATGCCTCAGCTGTTGTGGATCCCAAGTCGAAGACCTTGAGCATCCCTTCGGCGAACAGGTTGAAGGTAGCACATGCAGGGGTCTGGCGCTCGAACTCAGCCGTTCCCCACAGTCGAGCCCGTCCCGTCAGGTGAGTGATCACATAACCAACCTTAGCCCCTTCAGTGGCAAAGGTTCTGGGTTGCAGGCTAAACTGGACACGGCAGCTCGTTAGGAACGCCCGTACCTGAGTTGGGTCGCCGTTGAACCGCTCTGGATTGCCAATCTTGGGTTCTGGGGATCCAGCAACAGCGGTGGCAGTGACCAGGGCAGATGACTCGGGGGCTGGGCCGGTGGGCAGACTGGCTGAAGCTGACGGAGGAGTGAGGTTGGTGAGAAGTTGAATAGTCATGGCAAG
>JAXIVH010000004.1:2583889-2586401 GCA_036785325.1 Urophycis tenuis
AAGGACCGCTGGATCTCTGGTCAACGTTGAGCTTTGTTTGAATAAATCAACACAGTCCCACATGTCCTGCTGTTTGGCCTCATATGAAGAGCCCTGGGTAGAGCTGTGCACCGGAGCAAGGTCAACAGACCTCCTTCTGTGTGTGCACCTTTGAGCACCTTCATCCTATAGTGTTATAGTTCCACAGTTAATATTGAGATAATGAACACCCTACAAAAACAACAGAGCAGACTAGAACAATTCCAAGCAGAATATATTAATTGTGTGTGCTCTTTTAATGAAAATACTCTCTTCGATAGTCACGGAAGTGTGATATGATCATCTTATTATGATGAGCAACCATTCCTCATTAGTCCTGATCAGAGTAGGATGTGTGTTTCAAGTCACACTTAAATCATTTCTGTTTTGTTTTACAGCAGTAAGTACTTGATATCCATGCATGTTGTGTGTTTCTTGCAACAATTAAACCTTTAGAGATATGATTTTAATATATTGAATGAAACCATAATAGTGAAGATATGGTAAAAATCACAGCAAATTAGTTCATTTATCACAACAATAGTGATGTTTTTTAAGAGCGGAGTGGGAGTCATGTAATATAAATGTATCACATCTAATATATTCTTATCTGCTGTAGTCTCTTCTCAGAGATTAGAGAATGTTTTGTGATTACCTAAACTGTGCCTTTAAATGTGATTATCAATACAGTACATTGCATAATAACTGCTAGTGAGCAGTGGGATTGTGTAACAGACCTGCCTGTTCAAACTGCCTTGAAAATGCGCCACGTTTCCAAATAAACTGATAATTGTTGACCTTGTACATTTTTATAGTAATTAGAGCTCTCTGCTGCGCTGCCTGGGGATTATAGACAGTTGGTTAAATATAATAAGTACAGCTGTGTTTTAACTGCCAGCAATAAAGCTGCTGTTGGCAGATTTTGGAGTTGAAAAGGCAGAGCAAGAGCGGGGAAAAGAACAGGAGGAGGGCGAGATTGAGATGCCCTGATTGGTCAGAAATTAGAAAGGATTAGATTAGATTAGACTCAACTCTCTAAATGCTCTCATTATATGACAGCATTTTTCACATTTTGGTGTGTGTCTGTTTGTACACACCACACTCACATACACACACACACACACACACACACACACACACACACTCACACACACACACACACACACACACACACACACACACACACACACACACACACACACACACACACATCATTTTGTGTATCAATTGCGGAATTCTTGGGTTGATTGGTGCTAATGATTGGCCAGCAGTAACCAAAAGGGCAGCAGGTCTCAATCGGAGCAGTAATGAACAGGACACACAATGGAGCCGTAGCCTGGTGTTTCTACAGGGGACGCCCTATTTAATTACAGATTGGAATTTTGAGCAGTGATGGATTCACCTTCCCGTGCTGATGACAGCTTCAGAGGAGTTGGATGGAGAGGCGGTGACCTCTGGAACATCCTTCCAGCTGAGCCGAGCTGTGACCTTGGTCTCCTAGAGACGCTAATTAATTAAACCGCACGATGCCTGCCCTCACGGCTGGCCCCTTGTCTGTGGCCCCAGCAACAGGAAGAAAGTGTTGGTTAGAAAGTAGATGGAAGTGGGAGTCTGTGCCTGTATGTGTGTGTGTGTGTGTGTGAGCGTGTTCATATGTGTGCACGTGTGTATTTTCTTCTGGGTGTTCATTTATTTTACGGTGTCCGCATACGAGATCCTGTGTACCTCTCAGATTCACTCATTCATACATGCATGCATGCACACAGACAAACACATACACACACACACACACACACACACACACACGCACACAGACAAACACATACACACACACACACACACGCACACACACACACACACACACGCACACACACACACACACACAGCTGGGTCAGCAGCAAGACACCTGCGAGTCAGCGGTAGGTTAAAGTCTTAATGACGGATATTTCTCTGTGGAGAATGTCCTCCATATGTTGCAGACACTCCCCACTCCCTTAGATAGCAGTCTTTCACCTTGTGAGAGGAGCTTCAGACCGGGGGAGTGGAGACGAGTGGAGGAGAGCAGACAGTCAGACAGTAACTGAGAGGTGAGGGACACTTTGGAAAGTTAAGAGTGAGGAGTGAATCGAAAGTGAGTCCATGTCTTTGTATCTACTATGTATCTGCCATAAAGCAATGCATTTATGTCTATTGTAAGACAGGGCATTATGACAATTTACGCATGATACTGAAGCAAATATCAGTAAGACGACATTCCCCTCTGATTCCTCATTGATGATTCCTGTCATCCATGCTCGTCTCTGGTTGTCATTGTGAGTTGTTGCAGCCCTCCTCCATCCCCTTCCCTTCCAGGACTAAACTTCACTTGACTATGGAGAAAGAGATCAAATCATCCATGAAGAATAATTCGCCAAATGTTTAGTCAATAAAGGTTCTAGTTCATTTTCAATACTAGTCTCTTCTGTTGTTTGTTCTTTTGTTGGTCAATAAGACC
>JAXIVH010000004.1:2591601-2601601 GCA_036785325.1 Urophycis tenuis
TATCTAAAGGGAGGGTATTTTTATTCACATGGCAACATCTTATATGATCCTCAGCATAGTTATATATCATCTCATGTTGTTGATAATATGATGAATGGACAGAGCTTCTATGAAAAACAGGTGTAAAGTCACATGTTGAGGCCAACCAGTTGCAACCAGTTGTACTCAATTTGCATTCATTTTGTGGTGACAGAAGGACACCAACGTCAGTTGTTTGTGTGGCTGTGATGAGCGGACTGCAGTCTGCTCATCCTGCTGATGACCACATCCACCAAGGGTTAAACTCATGTACAGCATCCCTCATTATAATGGTCACACACAACAGCGCTGCTGGAAGTTATCACAGGGTGGCCTGTGTTTACATCTATGTCTATGTTTAGACATAGATGTCCTACGATGAATTGCAACTTCATGAACAAAGACATCATCAATTCATACCCACAGCAACATGTCATAATTGTATTGTACACTATTTAAGTCCATTATACAGTAAACTACTATAGTTTAACTAGTAATGCATGGTATGCATTGTATCTATTAGTATTCTTGATTATTTTAACATTATTTAAACTGCATTGTAATTCAATATACAGAATGCTAAAAACTACTAAAGTTCATTATACAATCATTTTACTGTAGTGGGAAAATGTAAGGTTACTGTCTCATTGTTGCCGGAAAGTTTTACGATAAAACCACAGTGTAAGATAAGACCTTCATTTAGAGAAAACAGGTGTATAAATGTTTCTGTTACATCCCTTTGTCAGGACAAAGGGACACTGAAACACATAAACCCTACATTTACCCCGAAGGCTCTGCAATCAGAATTCAGATTGATCACACTGTCTCAAACGTAGCCACTATATTAAGTCTGTGAACATGCTCAGTCGCAAATGTTGTGGATTTGCTCCTCAGTGGGCACCAGCCACGGTCGTTTGTGTGCACTTACATGTGTTAGACAAAACAAGATAAAGCTATGGGAGCTGTCGAACCCTTAAACAACATTTACACTTTAAACATTTATGTCAATTGAATTTCTGCTCCCAATTTCGGTACACAACAAAAACCTCCAGAGGGGGTTAAGTGAACACAAAACAGGTGATTTACATTTCAACATAGAAATTGTCAACTGATGACCTGGGGTCTCAACAAACCCATCACATTGTTAATCATTTTTTGTTTTCAAATTATTCCTTGCCAATATAAATGTCTGATTTACTATTGTTGTAGTTTGTAGTACTGTGTGCCAAAATATCACAAACTCTGAAAGCAGGTTGGATCAACAATTGGTTTATTGATACAACTTTGCCTTACTTGCATTCTAAATGATGGATATGCATTTGCTTCACAAACAAAAAATAAATGAACTTTCCCCCCCAAAATTGTACTCCCATTGCCCCGATTATGTTCCCTTTTATTGGAGTCATTACCCAACTTTCATTCTGCCATAAAAAAGACTGACTTTCCACCATTTTTTGATCTGGTTCCCCCCAAAAAAAGACATCTTCTTAATTTTTCCCTCATTAGGTCTGGACTCCACGGAGTCTTAGATGCATTTAGATCCTCATTTATGTGTCTCGCAAAATGAGGGCAATTTGGCATTAGCCTCAACTGAACTATAGCAGCCAGAGGGCGTGTTCTTTCTCACTCTTGCTTTTTGCCCGACGAATGACATTCAGCCACTTTGCTATTAGTGCTTCAATGAAACCATGAGGGTTTTCAGTCTGAGCTGCTCCTCAGAAGTGGCGAATAGCTGGAAGTGGGGCCTGGCTTGCCCTTCTAAAGAAGACTTTTGGCCGCTCGCCGCTGACATTACAGGATAATGTCTGCTTCCCCATGCAACACGTTGACTTTTGGCTGCGTGTCCTACAGGCAGATAATAACCGCAAGATTATTCAGCGGCAGATGATGACAGTAAACCAGATCCAGTGCCAAAGGCTGCTGGTAGACTGCCAGAAAGAGCGAGAAGTATATATATATATATATATATATATATATATATATATATATATATATATATATATATATATATATAGAGAGAGAGAGAGAGAGAGAGAGAGAGAGAGAGAGAGAGACAGAGAGACACGCTCTCACACACATACACACACACACACACACACACACACACACACACACACACACACACACAAAGAGGACAGAGACAGAGAGAGACAAAAGGACTTGAGACTGTCTCTGGCCGCAGTTCAACCTCATTTGGAGCTCATTCAAACTCATTGTGCAGTGGAGAGGGACAAGCAGGGGATGAGCAGGAGGGAGCCAGAGGGACAGGACAAAAGGAAGCGAGCGGAGCACTAAGACAGAGCAGTCATACAAAAGCAAGTGAGCGACACCATGGTAGAAAAATAAGGGTCCTCAATTGATATTGATATGTTTATATATCGGCCCCTAGCTGTCCTTGTTTAAGGTCTTTGTCAAATGCAAATGAACTGATTCAAAGTAATGTATACAAATGACAAAAAAAAAAAAAAAAATGTGGGTTGATGACAGTTTTACACATTTAACATTGTTGTTTGTCTACATGAGTTCACTTAACTTTAGTTCCCTTCGACTCAGAATTGGTTGTTGTGAAAATACATAAATGTCTGCTGCGGTAACAAATCTTCCTTCAAAAACACGCATCATTATTCTTAGTCGTGATACTGTCTGTGGTTGAAGGGTCAGTTCATGCTTTGTAAAGCCAGTATAATGAGTACAGTTCAGCCAAGAAACACATCTTATTGGACACAGGGAGAGTGGATCATGTCACAGCTTGTCCTCTCCGTCTGGCTCCATTTATTTATACAAAAATGTTTACATTTCAAATTTTGAAGTGTATTACTTTGATACAGAAAATGCATTTCCCTGATTAAAATTAAAGGATTCTTCTGATTTTTTTTTATTTTTGGGAATTTTTTTTGGGGAAACTTAAGCAGCAAAGGGTGTGTGGGCTGGATGGGCAGCGCCATGTGTATCTCCACACATTGTGGTCTCTGAACGTTGTTATCAAGAAGCACTGTCCTCCTGCCTTCCTTCCCATCCTCTCCTCACCCTGGTCTTCTGGCAACCTCTTCCTGTCTGTCTTTGTGCTTCCCCCAGACTTATCTTTCTCCCGTTGTCTCGTCTCCTCTTTGCTGTTGCTTTCTTTTGGTTTATTTTGCCATGTCTCCCCTGTTAGTGTTTTCTCTTCTCCAATTTGAACTCTTTAATTTCCTGTTTGGCTGTCCGCTGCCGTGCAGCATTATGTCAACACGTTAGCTCCATTAGATCTGGCTGGAGATGTGAGCTGGGACTGGTTTACAGCGGTGAGTGGGCAGTCTGCTTATCTTGCAGGCTGACTTGCTGCTCTGCATGTAATCATTTACATGGGGGATTTGTTCCATGGGGGAGCACACTGGTGACATAACACAATAATCATGCATAAAACAGGAAGTGCACTGGGTCATAGGTCAGTTACCTAGGAGGCAAGCCCCTGTTTGTGTTGTATGCCATTTAAAAAAAATAGATAACAGTTTATCCCATGGGTTACACATTCTAAATGTCTTCTGTTCACATGACTGACTTTAAACAAAAGGTATTATATCTCTGCTACTCTTTCCTTATATAGATTGGATTTATTGATTTTAGAAAGAGAGAGAGAGAGAGAGAGAGAGAGAGGGAGAGGGAGAGGGAGAGGGAGAGAGAGAGAGAGAGAGAGAGAGAGAGAGAGAGAGAGAGAGAGAGAGAGAGAGAGGATGCTTGGTTTGCTTGACTGGAAAGGACCCCTGGGATGCTGGGGTTACTGCCTGAAGATTTTAGAAGATTTGAACTAGTTTTGTAGTTTTATTGGTTTTATTGAGCAGTTTTTTCTCCTTTTAAAATACTTTATTTTCTCTGTCAATCGCAATGGCCAATGTATTCCCGGCCTCTGGCCGCTGCAATACTGTTTTTTGATTCCCTCATAATTGGAAAAGCTGATTTTCCCTGACATGGCATGTCTCTCAGAGCGCTCTGTGCTGTGAGAGAGGCCAGAGCAATAGAAGGAGGGTATCCCGAGTGGAGCGGCACAAACAAAGTCAAAGTCCTGTCAGGTTTTTAGTGGATCCAAGCAAACACGTCTCACTCGCTGCCTCCTTGTTTTGTAAGTGAGTAAAGGCGGTGCTTGACTACCGGTGGCAGGAACTCTCTATTACTTTGTATAAACCTGTACATACTACTCCTAGTCATGTAGATATATCGCATAGAAACTGACCAGACAAGTGTCGTCCTGGTTTGAGCCTCATGTCTCCGCTGCATCTGCACTCTGTTCTCCGTTCGTCAGGCCAGACTCGTCTTCGCCTGATTGTCAAATCATATCCAGTGTATTCTTTAACATATGCGGCTCAATGATGGCTAATATGTTGCGGCTTTTGTGCGGTTTAAACACTTTTATTATAATATAATGAATAACGTAGCTTGAGATGGTTTCCCTCAGCTGGCTGCAGCTCTCCGTTCCACGGCCTACCGACTCTGCAAACAAATGCACTTTTCACAATATGACGACAATGTTTGCGTCCGTTCATTTAATCTGCATTAAATTTGACAGAATATATTTATTTATTTATTAGCCTTTCATATACTATAATATTAACTGATATAATATACCGTAATGCATATCGTGCATCTATGAAATCGAACCGTGTCTCTGAGAGCTCAGTTGCGTCTGATTACGCATCGTGTTCACATCCCATCATGACAGAGCCCGCATCGATAAGGAGGCCGGCTGTTAAATACATGTGAAGGATGCATTTCAGCGTATAGATCAAATGTGGCACCATTCAATGTAGCAAAACAGCAGAAATGTACCACAGAGTGTCCTTTTTCACCGGCGCCAGGAGTGGTATGATATGACAGCTGCTGTTGAAGCCTTCTTCCCTGACATTGTGTATCCTTCTAGACTAGCGGCATAGAATGTGCTCTACTTAGGAAGGAAAATGATCGGCCAGGGCCACTGCCATTGCTCAAAGTTTTCATCAGACAAGCAATATGGACATTTTACTGAAAGTGAAACATGACACAGCAAACTACATGTAGAAGACTGAGTCAACCCCCGCCCCTCCCAACAAACATGGTGTCACTTGTAGGCTGTTCCCTGGAGAAGTGCTGTGGAGTCCTTCATTAGGCTCCCTGGCCAAAGCCCAACGCCCCGCTGTTCCACATTTCCCGACACAAGATGAAATGAATCGGGCCCTCACTATCATCTCTTTCCTTAAGTGTCCTTATCACAACATACAGTGGATGGCTTCTCCGATGCACGGTTTTCACTTTGATGGGGGCTGCTTTTGTGTTGCGGAAGCTCTTTTCAAATCAAATTTGGCTGCACAATAACTTAAGTTCTGAAGCACAGAGCCCCACTTGTACCATGCTAGAAGAAGCACTGCACACGTGTTACATAATGGACAGTCTCTGTTAATGTATGGCCAGGCCCCGAACATACATGCTCTAGATGGTGGAAAACATAGAAAAGATGTAAGATATACAGTATATGATTTAGAAACCTGCGACTGGATCACTAGTGGGCACTAGATAGCGGGGCCTGGGATGGCCTGTGCCGACCGGTAAGTGGTTCCAGTGGAGTCTGTTTAATCTGCAGAAACTGGGGCAAGCTCCCATGGCCACCCCCCCCCCCCCCCCCCCCCCCCCCCCACACACACACACACACACACACACACACACACACAGAAACACACACACACACACACACACACAAACACACACACACACACACACACACACACACACACACACACACACACACACACACACACACACACACACACACACACACACACACACACACACACAAAAACACACACACACACACACACACACACACACCACACACACAGGCAAGCACACCCACACCCACACACACACACACACACACACACACACACACACACACACACACACACACACACACACACACACACACACACACACACACACACACACCACACACACACATGCACACCACACACATACACAAGGCAAGTACACACACACACGCACACCACACACACACACACACACACACACACACACACACACACACACATACACACACACACACACACACACACACCACACAGACACAGGCACACACACGCAGGCACACACACCTGGCTCAGTTGCTTCCTTTATTTAAAGTTTGAAATGTCATATAATCGATGGTGCTGGTCTTTCACTAATAATGTGCAGGCTCCTATTAACTTGAGTTATAAACTCAAACAAATTGGATTGGATTTATAGCTAAAGAGTTCTTTCAAAGAGTGAGTGTGTGTGCTAGGTGCGTGTGTGTGTGTGTGTGTGTTTGTTTGGTCTAGGCATGTGTGTTGGGTGTATGTGTTTGTTTCTCTGTTTGTGTGTGTTGTTGTTTGCACATTTGTGTGTTACGTGTGGGTTTTAGGGATGCGTGTTATTTGTGTGTGTGTGTGTGCGTAAGTTAGGTGGGTAAGCTACATGTGCGTGTGTTAGGTTGGTTTGTATTATGTGTTTCAGTGTGCTTTAAGCATGTGTGTTTGTTAATGTGAGCTAGTGTGTGTGTGTGTGTGTGTGTTACATGTGTGCATTAGTATGTGTGTTACGTTTGTGTTACTGCGTGGGATAGTGAGTGTTGTATGTGTGTGTTAGTGTTTGCTGTTTCAAGTTTATTGTCACATGCTAGATAATGTACATCATTACCAGCTTGTTAGTGTGTGTGCGTTGAGTGTGTTTTATGTATGTGTGTGTTAGTCTGTGTTGTATGTATGTGTTAGTGTGCTATGTATGTGTGTGTTAGTGTGTGTGTTCGGGTGCGTTGTATGTGTGTTAGTGTGTGTTGTATGTGTGTGTTAGTGTGTGTTGTATGTGTGTGTGTGTTATGTATGTGTGTGTTAGTGTGTTATTGTGTGTTGTATGTGTGTGTTAGGGTGTAGTGATGTTGTGTGGGTTGTATGTGTGATGAGTGTGTGTGTGTTGTATGTGTGTGTTACTGTGTGGTGTGTGTTAGTGTGTGGTATGTATGTGTGTGTTGTATGTGTTGTATGTGTGTGTTACTGTGTGGTATGTATGTGTGTGTGTTAGTGTGTGTTAGTGTGTGTTGTATGTGTGTGTTAGTGTGTGTTACTGTGTGTGTTAGTGTGTGTTACTGTGTGGTATGTATGTGTGTGTTAGTGTGTGTTACTGTGTGGTATGTATGTGTGTGTTAGTGTGTGTTACTGTGTGGTATGTATGTGTGTGTGTTAGTGTGTGTTACTGTGTGGTGTGTATGTGTGTGTTAGTGTGTGTTACTGTGTGTTGTATGTGTGTGTGTGTGTTAGTGTGTGTTACTGTGTGGTGTGTATGTGTGTGTTGTATGTGTGTGTTGTCTGTGTGTGTTAGTGTCCACCCTGCTGTGCTGCAGCAGTGAGGGACTGTGTGGTGCTGTTATCCATGCCTGACCTGTCGTTAGAAGCCAATGTATTAGTAATGCGTTGCCCAGTAGGCGTGGAGCCGCTGACCCTGCAGCGCCCCTATAGAGCTGTGTAGTGTGTGCCTTGCTCAGTGACACATCAGTGAGGCTGACGTTGTGGTGGACCCCGGCCCCTGTGTGGGGAACGTTGAGTCCATCGCTCAACAACTCAGCGGCTTCCAAGCCACGGGACAAAGGAATGGTATAGACCAGGATAGCTTTATGTTCAGTACATCCAATACTGTTATGTATGTACATTATGAATTGTAATAATTCTATACCATATTGTAATATATACTTTTCATAAGCACTTGACGTAAAACGTTAAGCGGGAAAACCTTTGACGCGCAGTGTAAGAGACATCACTCATCTCAATCATTGTAAACTATTACTTCAATGACTAACAATGCCATGTTTTTCCATTTAATACTTTGGTATAATTTGAAGAAAATAACTAAAATAACACCACTCGCACAACTGATAGTGAAGGTTAATACATCGTGGTTAACAAATTGCATTTATAGTATGAGTTGAATTGCATTGTAAAACAGACATTTCTAACAGCATTTAAAACATTATCTCAGCAACAAATACAGTTATAATTTGGATGTTTAATCGCTTTGTGAATGGCTGGAGAGCTGCTCCATTGTTTTGTTTTCAACATGAAAGAGAATACTCTAGACTCAGACTTTAGCTTAAAGAGAAATGTAGTCCCTTCTTTTTCTCTTTGCTGACATTCAACAATCAGACATTAAACAAGTAGAAAACACCAGATGGACCTTTTCTTCTTGGCCATTGACTTTTGTTCTCTCAAAATCCACTCACACAAATCTGCAGGGTATTCTGCTGAACCGTTCTTGCAAAAAAACATACTGTCTCTCAGAAGTGTGATAGGCAGCAAGCCCAGATTGAAGGCAGGTGGACTTAAAAGTTGTACGACTTTGTTCTTAAATGAGGTTTAGCATTCTCTTTGGCTGATGTGGTAGTACACATTCAACATGTTACAAGCAACATGCACCCTGTTGTGACACTTACGGGGTTGAGCGGAGACAAGCGCGAGACCAAGCAACGTAAACGGTTGAACAGAGTTTATTTAAGTGCCGGACGAAACCGGCACAGGCGCACACAGCGAGGTGTGTGCGTCTATCAAATAACAAAAGACAAAGTATGTCCATATACGATATACAAATACACACACAATACATTACAACTCACCCTGGGGAGACGGACACACAAGGTTAAGTAGGGAAACAAACAAGACACAGGTGAGACACATTGGGAATTAGACACAGGTGGCTGCTAATGGCCACCGGGGATTCTGGGGGTTGTAGTGCCGGGACCGGTGATCAATAGCCAGGCGACGCCGATCGAGGTAGAGGGGGAGGCGTTGGCGTGACACCCTGTAAGATCACCCAGCTCCATCCTGCCTGCCGGGGCCCGCAGGTTGTGTCACATGACTAAACGAAATGCTTGCCCCATGACAAGAAACTCCATGTTACACCAGAGCCCTTCCTCTCTCCCACCGGGGCCACTTAGGTGGCCACAGCAGATGCCTGTGCTTCAGAGCCAGGGCACAGTCCCAGGTGGGAGATGTGTTGAACTTAATAATGGAGAGGGGGCATGCCTCCTCAACATGTTGTCCCCAGGTAAAACAGGCTTGGGGGAAAAATAAATGTAGTAAATAATAATACAATATTTGTTTATTACAGTTGGCTTTATTTATTATTGTATTCTTACGATGTAGGTATGAATAAAGGGTGAAAATGGGAATTCATGTTGAGAGTTAGATTAGAAATCAAATTAAATTAGAATCGGTCAGATTGCGTAATCTACGTCATCTACAAGTCAGGCTTGTGTACCATGTCTATTCATTCATACAACCAACAATCCAACAACAACCACTCTTTATTTAGTGCAACAATTAGCATTGTACGACCACCGCCTGCTTCATTGCGGAGGTGGACATTCTAAATAGGTTTGGGAACAGCCGACAGCTAGACACAGCAGTGAAAAATGTGTCTGGACAAGGACTAAATTAGCTAATCTAATTCTGCTTGTGTGTACGCCTGCCTGGGAATGTCCATGTCTGTGTGTCTGCAAGAGAGAGAGAGAGAGAGAGAGAGAGAGAGAGAGAGAGAGAGAGAGAGAGAGAGAGAGAGAGAGAGAGAGAGAGAGAGAGAAGAGAGAGAGTGTGTGTGTGTGTGTGTGTGTTCTTGTTCACACTATACGCACTCTACACACACTGTCGCCTTTTCATTGAGACACACACATTGTAGCGCTCAGTGTAATTGAGTTGTAGCTGGCCGGAAACAGGCGGAACACACAGCAGCTTGCTGGAGAGCTAAATGATACAGCTATAATTGAAATGAAAATGTAACCACATTTATCATGCTGAGACTTGGCGTAATTGAAAATGGTGCTTGTGTGTTTTACCGTGTGTCAGAACGGGAGGGGAGAAAACGAGGACAACAAAAGGTTGTGTGAATGATGTTACAAAGTATTGGTGTGTGTGTGTGTGTGTGTGTGTGTGTGTGTGTGTGTGTCTGTGTGTGTGTG
>JAXIVH010000004.1:2606601-2674101 GCA_036785325.1 Urophycis tenuis
TAAAGGAACGATAAACTATAGACCATGATCATGCAGACCTCTCTTTAGTGATACCCAGGGGACACCCCCTCAGACCGTGTGGCCAGAGGACCAGAGGAGGGGATGCAGTGATGGAAACATGACTGGTGGTCGGACAGAGAGGTTCATTTATGGAAGTAATAGCATTTTAAGAGGTGTTTTATATTGCAGTCAGTCCCACAGCTGCCAGAACAGGCAGGATTGCATTATAGTCTCAAACACATGTGATTGAAATGTAAAACAGTGATTACCAGTGATTGTGACGAGCAAAACAATGGTTTTATGAATACTTTTGAGGATACACATACACATTCACATACACAATGTTTACTTTTATATACAGTATTTTAGGCAATGTTTACTTTTATATACAGTATTGTAGGCAATGTTTACTTTTATATACAATATTGTAGGCAATGTTTACTTTTATATACAGTATTTTAGGCAATGTTTACTTTTATATACAGTATTGTAGGCAATGTTTACTTTTATGTACAGTATTGTAGGCAATGTTTACTTTTATATACAGTATTGTAGGCAATGTTTACTTTTATATACAGTATTTTAGGCAATGTTTACTTTTATATACAGTATTGTAGGCAATGTTTACTTTTATATACAGTATTGTAGGCAATGTTTACTTTTATATACAGTATTGTAGGCAATGTTTACTTTTATATACAGTATTTTAGGCAATGTTTACTTTTATATACAGTATTTTAGGCAATGTTTACTTTTATATACAGTATTTTAGGCAATGTTTACTTTTACATACAGTATTGTAGGCAATGTTTTCTTTTATATACAGTATTGTAGGCAATGTTTACTTTTATATACAGAATTTTAGGCAATGTTTACTTTTATATACAGTATTGTAGGCAATGTTTACTTTTATATACAGTATTGTAGGCAATGTTTACTTTTATATATTTGCATTCATGTTGTATATTGTTATTGTAATATATAATTGATAACATTTACATTTACATTTAGGGCATTTAGCAGACGATTTTATCCAAAGCGACTTACAAAGGGTTGTCAGAAGAAGGTGAAACATTTCATTGCTAATACAGTAAGAAAGTCTGTTTCAATTTTTATCAAATGCTATTTTCCTATTATCACCCCCCTCCTCTCTGGATGAACAGAACACAACAATAGTTAATGGCTAACTACTAAACTCTATAGTTGACACATGTTGGCGTTCAGTAGAGCTGGACTCTCTCTCTCCAACTCCCATCCAGCATCTGTCAACTATGGTGTGCCCCAGGGCTCAGTACTTGGTCCACTGTTATTCACCATCTACATGCTACCTTTAGGCCATATCATCCGTAAACATGGCCTCAACTTCCACTGCTATGCCGATGATACTCAACTTTACCTCAGCACAAACCCCTCCTCCCACCTCCCACCCTCACAACTTGTCAACTGCCTACAGGAACTCAAATCATGGATGACCACAAACCTACTCAAACTTAACAGCAGTAAGACAGAGCTCATGGTGGTGGCCCCTGCACCACTGCTCAAAAAAGTTGGGGACCTGGCCCTGGTTGTGGATGGCTGCTGCATTTCCCCCTCTCCTGAGGTGCGCAACCTGGGCGTCGTCCTGGACTCCACTCTCTCCTTCCGGTCTCACATCAACAACACCACCAAGTCTGCCTTCTATCACCTCAGAAACATCTCACGACTCCGGCCCTCACTCACGCACTCAGTCACAGAAACACTCATCCACGCCTTCATCACCTCCCGCCTGGATTACTGCAACGGTGTCCTGCCTGGACTGCCCTCCAAGGAACTTAGCAGGCTCCAGCGTGTCCAGAACTCAGCTGCCAGGGTTCTAACCAACACCAAGCCCTGGCAGAATATCACTCCCATCCTCCAACAACTCCACTGGTTGCCAGTCAAGTCACGCATCACCTACAAGATCCTCTTGCTCACCTACAAAGCTCTCCATGGACTCTCACCACAATACCTCAAGGATCTCCTCCTCCCCTACACTCAGTCACGCTCCCTGCGGTCCGCTGACAAGGACCTGCTGACAATACCCCGCACAAGGTTGCGAACATTTGGGGACAGGGCTTTCTCTGCCTATGCTCCAACAAACTGGAACAGTCTCCCACTCCACATCCGCTCTGCCTCATCCCTACCCATGTTCAAAAAGCACCTCAAAACATTTCTCTGCACTAAGTCCTTTGATCCCTAACCCCCCTGCCCCCCCCTTTTTGCCCCCCCTCCCACACTTTTTGTAAAGCGACCTTGTGTACTTTAAAGGCGCTATATAAGTCCAAGTTATTATTATTATTATTATTATTCTCTCCGCCCGCCACATTAACCAGCTATCACCATAACCAGGTTGGTTATGATAGCCAGTTAATTATGCCAGGATCACTTCGAAACTAACTTTGTTACGATGACATAACAAGTTATTATGTCGATAGCATGGAAAAAACTTTCACAAAAAACATGATACCACCCATGGCAGCACTCTGTTTCCGTCGTTTTGTTTAATCAAGCCAGTGTTTATGATTGCATCACCAAGCCCAAACTGCATAATAATCACACAAAGAATATTAATGGTAGAACATCCTTAATGACTCCAGCTATTTCAAAACTAATCATGAAGGATGAACGCACATCCCTCCAGCTGCAGTCCACTCCCACTCAAATATACAGTTTGACAGGCAATGTGTGAAATACATTATTACAGACACGTAGACTCTCTGTCTTTAATGGACCCTGGACATTAACATTGGCAGGGCTATCTTTTCTTCAACTGATATGTATTCAACAGTGAGGTCTATTTTGCCTAATTGTATTGATTTAATGTGAACAGGACTGGGTACCACACTGGCATGATTCTGATTTTCTTGTGCAAAAAAATAAATAAATGCATTGAATTTTACTATGAAAATTGGCAGAGAAACTGCAGCAGGCATTTCCCTTTGTCACATAAATAACTGCATTCCAGAGGAGCTGTTGGTAGTGGCAGGTGGCTGAGGTGGAGCTGAGATTCTGTGGATGATATTTCACCAAGTTGACCTTCGCGTTTCAAAGCTCTTCATGGAGAACTTGAAAGACCGAAGCAAGGTTGAATGCAGAGGCCCACCATCCACTGGTGGCTGGGTGTTTACACAAGCTTTGAGAATCATATTACCCCAGCATCTTACTTCCATTGTGGAGAGTTAACCCTAAATGTGGTGACATTTTACACCTTGTGTTCAGCCTTATTTCTGTTGTTGTTAATATTTCATTTGAGAGAGCTGAATGTGGCACTTTTTTGTAAAATGTGCCACATTCACAATGTTTTCTCCCTATTTGAAACTGATTTATTTCCATGTGTGTGCATGTGTGAATATACAGGCGTCTGTGATGATGTGTGTGTATCATTCACATACACATACTGACATACAAACATGCAGTTGTATCCTCTGTTTGCGCGACACAAGCATTGCATGCATATATCAGTAAGTAGTCCAATATAACCATCAAACCAAACTTGAAGTGCCCTGTGAATATTGAGTTGATGAACAAGCGATTCAAACATACACACAGTTTAAACAACATGATAGTAAAGTACCTGTGAATGTTGAGTGCACATGAGATAACAGATCTGTATTCCTCTCATTCCTTCCCAGTAGCATCTCATCGCCTATCCTTATCTCTCACACACGCTCCACAGGATCTAACTGCCTCACTCCACCTGAGTGACCTGTTGGTGTGTTTCTTCAACTGTTTCTCTGATGACCAGCATGCTGTAGATGTGGTCTGACCTTGATCAAGAATAGAAAGAAACATTTAAGGATGTGGTATCGTCTCAATTTCAACTTTAATCAATTGGAAATTATGATGTCACATGTAATACAAAAATCTATACTGAAGCACAACATTCCTTCATCATTCCAGCACCTTTTTGATGACGGGTGGAGGAATGTATTTTAGTTTAGATACATGTGCACATGCCACAGGCCTGCTTGTGTGTTCTCATGACACAAGTGTGCTCCATAGGGAGTCTCTAATCAGAGGCATGCTCACACACACACAAGCACACCTAGAATAACATGAGTCAACAATGGAAATACTTTGGCGGTTGGATGCCAGATCATAGATGGGTTATGTTTTGCATGTGTTTGTGTTTTGTGTTGACAGAAAACACAAACACATGCAAAACATAACCCATAATCATCAAACACATGTTTGATGATTATGGGTTATGTTTTGCATGTGATTGTGTACATACATACACACTCTTAAACTAACATGAGCTCAACAATGACTATTATTAGAAGTTAGAATAAGATCATAAAGAAAAGGTGGATATTTTGTAGAGATGATTTATCTGAACATTGGCAACTAATATGTGTATTCTCTCTAGTTTTTACAATATAATTTCTTTCATGAACATGTGTCTTTCCTTTTCATTCTATTAATCGTCTTCAAAACATATGGTTAATTATGAATGTAATGATCAATACTGAGCCCTGCTAATCCTGAGTCCTAATTTATCTTGTATTAATGTCTTTTGAAAATCATTAGACCATTTTTAGTACACATTTTTCACACAATGAGGCTGGATGAAATGTTATTTTGTATCTACAAATTGTAAAACATTAGTAAGAAGGACAATACAAATGTTTGTTTGGCGTGTGGAGTTCACAGTCGGATACATTTAATTTGATTATATCCATTCAATGACTACGATCATAATCAGAATAGTATTATTAAGAATAAGCACTATTTATTTTTGCTACGGATGCTCTGGAATTATTGATCACCAGGATTTGTAACCATAAGTGGGCATTGGTCAGAATGCAGAAAAAAATCAGGCCATACATGTTCCATCAATTCTTCTCTATTCAAGATTGTGGTGATACAGCTCTTGACTGGTTAACTGATACATGTGCCTGTTGATGTGTGAGGGTGGATCTGAGGTGTGTATGTTTCCGGGAGTGTAAGGCTTGATCTTTGACGTGCACTTTCAGATGACAGGCCCGTATTACTCATCAACCATTGGTGTATCCAAATCAAACCCACACCCTTGTCATCAACTCTTAACATATATATTCTCTAAGGAATGCAATGCCTCATCATTGCCGATCTACTGAACCAAAAGTTAACGCAAACTACCACAGTCCACAGGGGTGCTGCACCCTGCATCCTGGACCAGTTTCCCCCCTATGGCCCCACATGGTTTTCCCTGGAGTGCCTGCAACATGTTGTCTCAGGGTATACACACAAGCAGGCTGAACTTTTGTCTTTTCTATTGTTGAGAACATCCAACATTTTTTGTGCTGCATAGAGTGTATATATTTCCTGCCCTCAGATAGCCACCAAAAACATATAAATAGATAATTAGGTCCTACCTATTTGAAGTTAACTCTCAAACTCTGTATCACAATCTCACTGTCAATGTGGTGTTCATGATCAATGTTCATTAAAGCTGGTCTGGTCAGTTGGATGTGTCACGGTGCTGCATAGATGAGTCTGTAAACGCATCAAACTGCTGAACCATTGCTCGGCAGAGGTCGTAGAAAACCGCCATTGTGAAGTATCTTGAGAACACAGTGCATGTTGGGATAAAAGTTTCCTGTCGCCTCCAACACTTGACACATGTCAACCGCTGCTGGGTTCTGGGGAATTAAATTCTTTCCAAAGTTCCAGTTCAGTGTCAACATTGGGCATGAGTGCCCCGCATTCCTTTTTAATCTCTGCTGACAAAGTGTCAGAGAAGGACAATACTGACAGTTGATCCGGTAGCAGGTATTGGCCTTACAGACAGGGTAGCCTCAGACAAACTCTGTCCCTCACCACAACAGGAAGGTGGTCTATAAATGGCAGGAACAGATCCAAATCGCAAACAGCAATTATAACAATTATCACTTTGACACAGTACCTGTTGCGTTCTGTGGTTTGTTGGCATGGGCGCCTAATCCATCATAAATAGACTTGTTCTTTCCCTAACAGATGTGTACGAGTTCAGCAGCTTGCAACTAAGCACTGCTTGTATAGCCTAGGTTTTTGGAGATGATCTCTTTGGCATTACCCCCGTAACTGAGTGGTTTTGTTCTCAGAATCATGCACTGGAGGAGAAAAGTATGCAAACAAACCACACAACATACTCTCTCTTTAACTCCCTTTAGATTCGCTGTATTACAATGTGCAGTGTTGGGTACAACTTCTCATTAAAAAGCTCATCTGGGATTTTTCTTTGCTTTCCAAAATTGTGCTTTTATGCTGCTAGCCAGTCTTTCTGTAGTTTGAAACCATTTTGTGGTGCATTTCGTTTTGCAGAATCTAAGGCGGTTTTCAGCCTTTCTGCATTGATATTACCTACAGTATGTTTGACTCATCTGTCGTTGCAAACTTTAGCGAGATGCTAGCAGATGCCACTGTCAATGCGGTGGCAGGTTACCTGGGGCTAATCCTGATTGGGACATTTTCTGCTTCTGTCACTGGCTAAGACTGATCATGTTGAGTAAAACAATCTGCACTTTTTACTTACTTAGGTTTTTTTTTTTTTTGTGTTGACGTAAATTTGACGTCAAGTGAAAATTGTGAAAATAAAATGCTGTATGCAGATGTACAGCTGCAGGCATGCCTGATTTGCCCCCTGGAATCAGCACAGATGAACATAAAATACGAAATAAAAAGTACTGCAAACATGACTATGGAATAAATGCACAGCAGATAGATATACATCCAAAGCTATAAGAGGACAAATGAATCCATTCAGTGGAATGCACAGCAAACACACATAAAGTTAGGAATCCAAGCAATAAGTACAGCCTGTAACATACTTACATCATAGTGATGGAGGAGTCACGCAAGGTAGTAGGTCTCCTCACATGGGGATGGTAACAAAGCATGGAGGGCATGAAGAAATGACACTCACAACAGTTGCAAAACCAAAATCTGATGTTTTATTTATTTATTTATTTTTAATTAGTTTTACATTTGATGTTAATTGGACATGGAAAATATCCTATGGCATGCTACGAATATAGGGCAATTATACTTTCCCCGCCACCGTGAAATAAGTTAATGTTTGGTTGATGAGATAACTCTATTTAGAGCGAGGAGGAATATCCTACAGATAGAAATATATTTACCCTGCTGAACAGTGGGTTAAATGAACCCTGTGATCCGTTTTACTAATGGACTTTATTCCACTGAGACTGATAAGAGTCTGATAGCTTTTGTGGAGATGTCATCTGGGTTTGCCATCTCAAAGTCAGAAATAGCATGAGTCTTTTTTTTACAGGAGCTACCTACTCACATTTCCTGTTCTGATGGTCATTGTTTAACATTTAGTTATATCATAATGGGTTAGAGGTGATATGTACTCGGTAAGATACACATGGTGATGTTAACTGGATGTAAACCAAGAGTCACAAAATAAGATTCATTATTCATTATTATTTTTAATCTGCTTCTTTTGATACTTCTTTTTTACCCCTTGTATTCTCCTGCATTGCTTTTACATCTTTTACATTTTTTAGTGGAGCTGAATCATCCTGAGAACAAATACAATGGTGTGAAACCTTCCAGAGGAGAGCAGTGTGAAGACACAGTGGGTGGCAGAAGATACAAAGTACAGGGATAAAGTAAATAGGTGATTTATAGGGATGACGGAATAAGCAACAAAACAGACGAAGAATACATGCCTTTGGTGAGCAGAGGAGAGAGAGAGAGAGAGAGAGAGAGAGAGAGAGAGAGAGAGAGAGAGAGAGAGAGAGAGAGAGAGAGAGAGAGAGAGAACACACACATTGATGGTGTGATTGAGTTATTGCTAGAGCAAGAGAGAATCAAGTGGTCTATGAATTAACAGCCAATCTATCTTCCAGCTTAATTTCTTTACTAATGAAGATATAAGTCTGACTTAACAGGAAGGAGTGTGTGACAGTGACAGTAAGAGAGCGAGAGAGAGAGAGAGAGAGAGAGAGAGAGAGAGAGAGAGAGAGAGAGAGAGAGAGACTGGAATTAACACCAAACAATGTCATGAATCACAGAGACCAGTAAGGCAGGATAGGGTGGCAGTAGATGAGGGCGTTCTAGAGAAGAGACGAGAATGCAGCTGATCTGGAGGAGGTGGGGGGGTTGAAGAACAACAGAGAGCAGAGAACCATCATTGGAACAAGGTGTTTGCACTCAACAAATGAACCCTCTCAACATTCAACAACTTCAAAATGTGGCAAGCTTCAGAAAGAAAAGACAGGCATTCAATAGCTCTTTGATAAAGCACGCAATCAGTCTGATTGAGTCAACAATCCATGGCAGTTCATTGATTTGACCATAATCGATAACTCTGATAGACAAAGGGAAGGGACATTCAGTAGACGTTCACCTGACACAAACAAGCTTCTCATTCACCCTGTCATTTGTTCAGGTGATGCATGCTTCTTTTGGCCATTTAGCTAGAGTGATTAGAACACTCAGTGTGGACAGGAAGCTGATGATTGATAACATTTAAATTATGTTGTTAGATAAATATTATTGAGTGTGTTTGGTTTATCAGGATATGCAAATCCTGACACCCTAACAGAAGCCAACCGGAAGAAACGCTCAGCTCATTGAATGAAACTTGTGCCAAATATGCTGCCAACGATAAATACCCACACAAACTGATTCAATTATTGCAAAAGCCCAAAGCAAAGCAAGTGCGAATTTAACTTAATATTTGTAAAAAAACAAAAAAACAAAAGAGAGAATCATATTGTCTCAACAACGCGCGAATGCAGCAGGGCTGTATTTTCTCCCCTCTGTTAGCAGAGGACTCAAGTCTATTTTGGATGCAGAAATAAAAAAAACAAACACTATTTCTCATCCGTCCCAGGCACTTCTTTGCTTTAGTCAACACAAATTCAGGGAAACACATTCAAAATCAGCAAGCCAAACCGCTAGTAGGCCTACTCCAACAAGACAAGCAGAGACTACAGAGCCCAGGACACGGTGAGTTGATCTTGTAGTGTGATTTTGGCTACACTTAGAGCAGAGTGAACTGGTCGTCAATGTACCAAACGTTTGTCCCTTGTGTCCCAAATCCACATTTGGGCATATTTGATGATAATCCTTCCTTTCAGACATAGATTTGAAAAACGGTTGGAAAACGTGCACCATCTCCCCACAGGATCCTGGACTTCAGTCTTTGATTGAACGGGTTTGTAATTCATACGTGTTCCGTGTGCTAAACACACTACTTGAAACCTACAAGCATAATCCCACAGAAGAGTCAGTCAGCAAAAAAAAAAAAGGTTTTCTTTAACTTGGTGTTCTCTGCAGAGTAAATGAAAAAATAGCAAACAATATTTATAGTATTATCATTTTTCAGTGAGTAGTTGTTTTATCAAAATGTATTAGATGAATGTATTGAATGTGATTGATTGAATGACATTGTTCTGGTCAGTTTTGTCTGATGTTTCTTCCTCTGTTTAGCTCATTTCTAAAATGAACATCCCATTTCTTCTATGGGTCAAAATAAACAATAGCAATAGCTAGTTTGATTTGGTTACCATAATGTATAAACAAAATAATAACTAACCTACAAAATATATTATATACCATGTGATTTGACTAGACAAAGGTAGAGACAGAGGGGAAAAAAGTTTGGTCTTCCAAGGCAGCAGGAAGTAATGGATTAGTTCACTGTGCTGATCCCTGCAGAAAACTGATGGACACTGTGTGTCTATGTGCAGAGGTTGTCCCTGCTCTCTCTCTGAGCTGCATATATCACCTGTTGCTGTGTGTGTGTGTGTGTGTGTGTAAAATTGAGATTCCCCTTGCTTCACTTTAGTTGCCTGTTTCCCCCCCTAAAAATAGTGTCAAAAATGTCTTACAGTTGGTTCTTAAGTGTGTGTGTGTGTGTGTGTGTGTTTGTTTGCGTGCGTTTGTGTGTATGAGAGTGCACGCATGCACATGGGCATTTAAGTATCAGGGACCTAGATATAGCACCTTAAAAGAACAGATAACACTTTGTTACTTTGTTCCATTATGGCAGAGACACATATGGCTGTTTAATAATACACAGCAGTGATGCCACCTACACAAACACACACAAAATATGCTGACACATCAAATCACCCAAATGGATTGAAAGTGGCCATTTGTGATCCACTTTGTGCCTAGATTTGGCAGCAACTTTTCTCCTGTAGATATGGGCTAATAGCTGTGCTTTACTTTTGAATATGTCCCAAAGACCAGCTCGCATTACCTCCTCCTTCTAGTGCACAACTTTACTTAATACAGTCAAAGCTTATATATATACATACACACACACACACACACACACACACACACACACACATGAAGGATGTGTCTAAAACCCTTTCAGGTCACAACCATGGATGTATTCTGGTCACAACTTTGAGATGGGACAGCCATGTATATTTGATGCCAGAGAGACACACGGTTAAAAGAACTGGTAAGTGTTGAAGAGAGAGAGAGAGAGAGAGAGAGAGAGAGAGAGAGAGAGAGAGAGAGAGAGAGAGAGAGAGAGAGAGATGGGGAGAAGGGACATGCATTCATATTTAATCAGTGGGACAAGGTTATTGGATGGTTAAGATAACTAGTAAGTGGTGCATAGAAAAAAGACAGTGCAAGAGAAAGGACGCATGCATATTTGATCAGGGTGAATCATAGTTAAAACAGCTGTGAAGTGCTGAGAACCGAGCAGAAAATACACATGGGGCCAAACAGCTAAAACGGATACCGGCCAATTGACTTGCCCTATAGGGACATCGAAAAAAATAGACACGGGGGGACACTTTCACTGAGTACCACCCAGCTGGAGTTAGCCAGGGACCAGGCATGCATCCATATTTCATCAGGGAGATGCTGTTAAAATGCCTAATAACAGGTGGTACCAATATGGAGACACTCCGAAAAAAGAAAGAGCAAGATTGATGAACATGGAGAGAGCTCAACAGTAATTGCAAATGGGCGATCTAAAGGCTGATGTCGGCAGTTTTGAATAAAGACCGCTCCACGGTGACATTTTTAGACAATGCTGAGAGGCTGCTACAGTGTTGACATCCGGAGAAGATCCATTAGGCTTGGTGTTCAGTGTCAGCCGGGGCTTCGCTGGGATGGCTGACTGTGGCATCCAGCCAGAGCTTTGTTCCAAAAGTGGGGCCCGCTATGCAGATGAATCATTTACTTTCAGTGATCTGTTTTATACAGTTCACTATAAATCTAGAGATGGGATAATGAAGTTGAACCTGCACTATGGCCATTTTGCTATTAGAAACCTCTAGTGGCCTGAGTTAAAGTTACTCTTACAGGTATATCATTTTAAAGCCCAAGGTGCAGGTTTTTTTAATTCTATTCTGGCAATTTTCTAGTTGGTAATGAACATTTAAACAGTTATCCATTGTAGTTGATGTTGTAGGTAGGGTATCACAAAAAGGAAATATAATAAGGAAAAGTAGGTGAAATGTTATCGGTTGGCTAACAGGTTAGTGATGTTAGTTCTCCCACAATACATTGTATGACGTCACATGGGGGACTCCAGACGAAAGCCCACCTTGATACCATTGAGAGAGATGAGTAGTGAGAGAGTGACAGTGTCAGATATAGAAGTAGATATATAGATAGAGACTCGTCTGCGTTGTGTCTCAATGAAATGCAGGATACGTGGGGCCAGTTCATCAGTTTATTAACCTGTGACAAAACACAATACGTTGGATTCTGTAGAAAGGCGGCAGGGATCAACACAGTATGCTGATTTGAAAAGGAGATTATAATAGCAATAAAAATAATAATAAAAATAACCTGCACCATGGGCTTTAAGATGACAGTTACTGTCACTTGATACTTTCCCCAAAATCAAGAAGTGCGCCAGAATAAAACTATTTGTAGAGAAAAGTATCTGTTTAATGGAGTAAATAGGTGAGTTAAAAAAGTTATATAGTCCAGACCCTTTTTACATTGTGTTAAAATAGTGACGCTGCATATATTTTATACTTTAGGCACATCACATTTTTATATTCGATCACCTTAGTTAACACATTTTCTGTAACATCATCATTGTCATCATCTTTTCTGTTACGGCTCCCGTTACAACACCACCTTCGCAGCGCACACTCAGAGGCGCGCCGGCGCGCGGACGCGCCTCCGCAGCTGCGCGGCGCGCTCTCCGAGGCACGCCGTCGCGCGTCTCTGTGGCGACGGATCATCGCGGCTGCACTCGATCAGCAATCGACGCACCTGCAGCTGATGACGGAGGAGACAAAGGCCGGCGTGCCCTTCGATCTGGTGCCAGAACGTAAACCACTGTTACGAGAACTCCTGCGCCTCGACAACTCGGACCCGGATGTTCTTCCCCACCCCTGACCTGTCGCTGGAACCCCGTTGCTTACTTGGACCCCCTCTTCTAGTTTTCCCCTGTTGCTCGGTTAAATAAACCTGCATTTGATTTCCCATTGACTCTGCCTCATTTTCCCCTGCCTTGGTTACATTTTCTATGGTTTCTGAGGTGATCAATACCACACAACTACCAGCAAGTTGGGCATATATTCATGCGTTGAGCAAAGTGAACATTGAATTTTTTAATACATTGTTATACTATTGTTTATTTTGGAAAGTGAATTGGGCAAAATCTCTCAAATCAATCACTCCAAACAAGAATAACAGGGAGTTGTCAAATTAAATACATACATGGAAACCGGAAGTAAGCAGGTCTCCTGAAGTTTAGTATCACTATGACCAGTGGGATCGTTACAACTTGTGGTCAAACCTAAATGGCCACATATTCCAGGGACCTCAAACTCGGTAAGTACTTTAAGTGTTAGGTAGTGTATAAAGCAAACATTTTTGGTTTATTACTCAAAATGCCTACAACACATAAATTCAAAACTGAGCTATCTCTTATAATGGAAGTCAAGGGGAAAGAACCCTGAATCCAACCACTGCGAAGATTAACAACTGTGAGTTGTCAAAGCTGGTACACACATAGTAACCGTGTGTAAGCAGTTCTCCAAAACGTTAAAGTACAATTTGATCACAGCTGGCGGTATATATTGAGATCAATGTTGAACAATTAGCCCCATTCCCTGTGGAAGAGGGACTTGAAACTTACCGTTCTTGCTCAGTATTCTTGCTGGCACTAGCATGTTCACATTCATATTGTAGCATGTCTAAGTCCCATTAAGTTATGTGTGTGTAGTTCTGATAGGCTCTGTTACCTGGGCAGGTGTTTAGGGGTACCACCCCCTTCAGGGGTAATGCGTGGTGTTTTTGGTGGGAAAACCAGGGAAGAATATGTGGGAGACATGTGTTGGTGCTACTGTGTGTGGGCAATGTAATATTGTATAATCATATTAATATGTAATATGACCCTCTATGGGTACCGCAGTTGGTACAGTCTGGGCAGAGTCCACAACCTTTAAGTAACCTTTAAGTTAGTACTGGTCGGGGTTCGAACTGGCAACCCTCCGGTTACAAGTCCGAAGCCCTAACCAGTAGGCCGCGGCTGCCCCCAATACAGTAATCCCTGAAAACAGACAATGGCCCCCTCTTTTAACGGTGAACAGTTTTCTAAGTTTGCTGCATATCTAGGTTTGCACCACCGTAAAATAACACCTCTCTGGCCCCAATCAAACGCTACAGCAGAACGTTTAATGCTCACTCTCGGAAAGGCCATACATGTGGCAGAGACTCAAAGCGTCCTGTGGAAACAGAGAGGCTCAACACGTTTCTCCGTGAGTACCGCTCCACACCACACAGCACTACAGATGCATCACCTGCAGAGCTGATGTTTCAGTGCAAGATACACACCAAAGTCCTGCTGCTCACCATAACCAGCGACAACAGCACTGAGCACATCATCAGAGAGCGTGACAGGACGGCAAAGGCAAAGATGAAGTCCAACTCCGACTCACACCATCACGCCAAGCCGAGCACACTGACCCCTGGAGACACAGTGCTTTGCCAGCAGCCCAAGCGCAACAAGCTCACACCTCCATACAACAGTGAGCCATACACTGTGTCAGGGGTCAAGGGCTCCATGGTTACAGCCACTAAAGATGGACAGTCGATAATAAGGAATTCCTCTTTTTTTAAAAAGATCAATGCTGAAACCCAAGATGTTCAAACAGAGACAATCTGGTCAATGACACTGTTGTGATGGCAACACCATGGTATCCATCCAGGATTAATCGTCGGCTGCCATCACACCTCAAAGACTATGAGTGATGTTTGAATCATCAGGTTGAATGTGAAAAAAAGAAAAGCTGTTGATGTTCACACTTGTTGATTTTAACATGGAACAAAGTTATGTATTTGAATATTAACAGGTTCAATGACACAATAGCCATTTGGATGTGTTTTCAACTATTCTGGATTACAGTTCACTTGATATGAATGCATTTATATGATTTCTTCTTATGACAGTTTTGACATTATGTGAAGAATAATAAGAGCTTATAAGAATTTGAGTATTACCATATGCATTTATGATAACATTAGTTAAAATTAAAGTTAGCATTGAATTACATCTACACTGTTATATTGTAAACAAATCAGTAATGTTGTCACAAAATAAGTGAAATAGTTTTTTCTCAGACAATGTTTGCAGAGATGTTTATTCTGTTGAAAAAAATAAGTGATATAATGTTCATGAGGTAACATATGTCACAACAGACCCCCTACATGTGGCACAGTTGGTACAGTCTGGGCAGAGCCTGCGAGTATGTGTAGCAGTACAGATGTATGCTTGCCCGGAACCTTTGAGTAAACGACGAGACTTTCTAAATAATCAGTCTGGTCATTGATTCTTACAACGAGAACATCCCAGGCAATAAAGTGTGTTTCTGTGGTGTGGCTGTGGCCCACAACAGTCTCTATTAAAAGTAAACGGCCTTTCGTTCTTATAGCAAAATTCTACAATATACAGACATATGCAACCACGTACATTTTCTTCAGGAAATGTACATGTAGACATGTATTAGTATTAGTATATTTACTAGTATTTTCATAGTATTTCTACTAAAATTTAGTTTTCCTTCCTTTTAAGCAAATCAATTGTGACTGTAACAAATATCTTTGGTATTATCAATGAACTCTGAATCTAAAAATCCAATTATTTGTCAAATGGTAGAATTGGATAACATTGACTTTAAATAATAAATAAAATACATAAATAACATACAGTGGATGTCATCCTAATAATATTCCAATGACAAAACACCAAGAGTCCATCAGTCCAATGCTAATGTGTGAGCTCTATAGCAACATATTGTCTCAGATATCTGTTTGATTTGGCTCTGTTATGGAAAAGCGTACCTTCTCCCTAATGGCAGGAGTGGAAACTGCATTAAGACAGTGTTGTGGGTCTGCCAGAATTGCCTTTGTTCTAACAAACATGGCCAAGATTATTAAAGTTGGTGCAAATAGTTTTTTTGCAAAGTTTAACAATCTTCCCCAGCCTATTTGTTAACCATGCTGAGCAAAACAACATAGTATTGTTGCTAACATATTGTTAATAATCAGTTAGCATTGACTCACTAAAAGATAAAATGATAATAAAATACAAACATGTGAAGAATGATCTGTGTATGTTGAAAATGAAATCTCTGATTGGTCTTTGTGCAGATGGAGTCAGGGTTGGCATCAAAAGCAATGTTGTCATCCAGGATGGTCCCCAAGTACGTACACTGCCTTACTCTCTCCACAAGTCTATCATTCATAAAAGTCCTCCCATGGCAGGACGGTTTCTGCGAAAGTCGATGAGTATCTCTTTTGTCTAAGAGACATTGAGTTGCAAATACAAGTCATCACATCTTTTGATTACATTTTCCAAGACTGGATCATTGCCCACCTCATGGTCCTCCAAGAGCTGACAATCACCACATCATCAGCAAACTTGGTTATTAAGCTTGACTCAAAACATACTCTGGCAGTTATTGGTGTCAAGTACAAATAACAAAGGCTGCAAAATGCACTCCCGGGGTGATCCTGTAGAATACATTAGGGCCTCAGACTGATCGTTGTTTCACAGGTTCTCTGTGACCTCATTGTCAATAGTGGACCAGCCAACGTGTAATGCAAAAGTCAAAGTTAGAATATTGGGCTGCATGCAGTAAGCTGATGAGAAATGAACAATGCATAAGCATATGGCACACTCTTGCCCTCCAGGTTCCCCAAAGCAAAATCCAGCAATGTTGATGTAGCATCCTCTACTCCCTTTTTTCTTTATACACAACATGGATTGGGTCAATCACACTCTGTGTCATTGCCAGGAAGCTCCTCATCAGAAAGCTTTCAACATCCGACTGATGAGGTAAGAGCTACGGGGTGTTCATCATAGGAGCAACTATAGTCCAGTCATTTTACTCAAACTAAACTCAACTGATTTTGTATCCTCAATATGTCCTGAGTAAGGAAAAAAAAAGCCCCGAAGAATCCCATTAGGGGAAAGTTTCGAAAAAGACCCAAATATACCCTATACCCCATATACCCTACCCTGCCCTCGGTGCGGCTGGCTAGGGCCCCGGACGTACGCCGGCAACCTGGGCCTACATGGCCTACATCTATCAGTCCTTCTCCGCTACCATGCAAGCATGGATTCCCATGATCTGTTCCTCTGTAGTGAGTCAAGGAGGAACACAAAGAAGTCTTACATGTGGAATATGAGGGCTACAAAAGAGCGGCTCGGCCCAGGCATTTGTAAGCATATCTTGTTCTTCCATGCAGTTCTGGAATGTGACACTACGTCTCACCTTCATGGGATCGGTAAGGGAGCATCGCTCAATAAATTCATTGAAAATGACATGTTTCGAAAGCAAGCCAAGGTGTTGAGGCTATGAACACTTAGCTTCTAAAGATGATGTAGCAGAAGCAAGAGAGAAAGATATGGTGATTCTCTACAATGGAAGATCCACGGACACTCTGGACTCCCTCCGATATCATGGGAGGGAGTCCTTTGTCTCCCGTTCTTCCCTCAGAATCATCCCCGTGAAACAGTCCCACGGACCCGGCCCCAAACCCCATCTCTGCAATTATAATGAATAAAGGCTGCTTTAAAGTACTTCTTCCTGCCTCTGTATATTAATGCTTATGGGTAGCCTAAATGGGTTCCATTCAGACCTTAACATGAAGTATTTTACTGTTATATGTCAACAAGATTCAACAAGACATTTTCACCTGGTTATATATCCAATGTTTAGATCTGTTGTGGTATTCTATTTATGCAAATTAGCACATGAGTAATTAGATTTAGAATTAGAATTAGATGTTGGCCCATGTTAACAAACAATTTCAAAAAACTTGTAATACATTTTTTGTTTGTCTTGATGTAAGTAATCAACTCAATTATTTTCATGGTGATATCTGAAGGTACATTTTTTTTCCTATCCACGTGAGAAATATAATGAATATGCGTATGCATAGGGTATATTTTGGTGTTTTTCACCCATATTTGGGTGTCTTACCCCTATTGGGATTCTTCAGGACTTTTTTTTCCTTACTCGGGACATATTGAGGATTCAAAATCAGTTGAGTTTGCTTCTGTTACAATTTGTTCAACCCTGACCCCTGTTTTGGCTTAAAATGACTGGACTACTATGGAGTATTTCCCAAACATGGGAACATAGTGATAACGAGAAATGGAAAAAAAAGAAACGTGAAAATGCATCTCATGCAGTTTTTAAGCAGTCCGCTGCTAATGCTGTTAGGCCAATTACTTTTCCTTATATGTGTCTCAAGAGTTCTCCGGACATTCATTTCATTAGTCAGAATCTGAGTGCCCTCTGAAGCAAGTCTTAATTTGGCCAGTTCATCACTAAAATCCTGGGAATCAAATCTCAAGTAAAACTGGATTAACTCCTCTGCCAGGAAGGTCAGAAGGTTGACGAAATGATCAGTTGTGTTGAAGATTCATAACAAAGCACTCCTTAGATCCATGATGACTCATGTAGTAAAAAGACAATTAGAAAAAAACAAAAAAAACAACGGACAAGTTAACCAAGACAAATGAGAAAATTAAATTGACATTAAACACAAAAAATCTGAGTTAAATAAGAAACACAATGGCTGCTGTTTGTCATCACATCAGGTTAAGTGCAAATCGTAGCCGTTGCACTACTGTTCAAAATCTGCCGTATAAATGGTAACAACACAAATAATAAAATGTTTCCACATTTAAACACAAAAACTCCTACCTAAAAATGCACACTAAAACACACAATAGATATTACAACAAAGACAGGGCTTTACAGTGCAATAAGGCATTCCCTTATAAGGTCAGAGGATGATGGATGTTCTAGTTTCATGGCTTTTATTCAATCAAAGTATTCAGCTATTCTATTACCCTTATTAATCCACCTCTGTGACCTTGGGTACTACACACGTCTATGAGTACCATAAACATTGGCTTTTGCTGTGTATGAATATGATGATGGTTATTTATTGAGTGTCCATGTGTTTTTTGGTGCAGGTGTGTGAGCATATAATCATGCACATGCGCTGTAATATATGTTTACGAGGCATGCCTAGTTCTACAATGCTGATTGTAATATTACTCTTCTATTGTGTGTGTGTCAGACAGGTTTGTAGACACTTGGTGGGTTTGTTGTATCTGTTTTTAAAGCGATTTTGTCTGCAAGTGTGTAAAGCTTTATCATTTAGAGGGAATGAGGTCTTCATATTTGCTCTGACAGGGCAATGAGCCATTGAGACAAGATGAAACATATTTATTGTGCTGCAGGCCAGCGTGTGTGTGTGTGTGTGTGTGTGTGTTCCATGCTGATCTTCTCCAGCCATTTCAGCCTGATGGACACACACAAACATACTCTTTCTCTCTCTGGAGCTATCATGGCTTGTGTGCTGACAACATAATTGGCTGGCCTGGCATTTCAATTCAGTACTGTTTGATTGCTGTGGGCTAGCTCATCCTCTGCTCTGTTAGCCCCAACTGCTAATAATCCAACAGAGACAGACAGAGGCAATGGCAACACTGTCCGGCTTTGTTGCTGCCTGTGAATGCTGTTCAACATTGGGGATTGGGAAAGAGATAAAAGGAAATCTTATTTTCATTACAATGTTGTTTGATAGTGGGTTCATTTTTTTTTTGCATTCTCCATATATTACAATAATTTATTTGACAATAAAGATACTTGAATCTTGAATCTTGAATATATTACAGGCTTTAATTGTTTCTTCTTGTGTCTCTTTTTCCATTTTTCCCATTCAACACACATTTTCTGAAATTACATATCATTTAATGTTTTTCACCTTTCATTGGATTGGTACAATGTTCCCTTTTCTACTCCTTTCACACTCTCTGAATATATGTATATAAATGGAAGACAACGTATCCTTTGTATAAAAATAAATCTGCATATTCAGGATACAGCAGAACTTATGACAACGTGAACATCCTTGTCTGATGCCCCACCCTTCATGACTCAAAAAATAGTTTTATAGTCACTGTGTCTTGTGCAAACCCAAAATTGAGAAACGGCAGCCCCCGTGCAGTTATTTAGGTAGGAAGTTCATGACAATGGTACGTTGATTGACCTACAGTAGTTCCTATTGCTTTTAGCATCAACAAGGGTTTACATAGTTAGAGCACCGTCATATCATTTCTTACGTTGATATGCAGTTCCTGCTTCATTTGTTATCTTATGATTACAAATCTAAAGATGTTGGCAAAAAGAGAATAATGTCAACAGTCCGCTCGGAAGATCACTTGGAAGAGGTATTTGAGAAAGCACGTATTAAGGACTGGTCAGCCTCTGTCAACAAGCTAGATGGACAGCAAGATTACCAATAGAGGATGTTGGATGGAGGGGCTTTGCACCACCAACAGGAGCAGAGATTTCCTCAAGATGGCTGTGGCTCAAGGAGCGGTGCCATGGGTGACTGTGTAGCCATCTGGACACAAGGTGATCCGCATCTGTCTGGCTCACTGGAGGATGCTGTATGACCAGACCTGCAATACCCCATGACTACAGGGGCAACACTGATGATGCGTCCAGAGGAATCAGTAGATATATTTGTGCATTTCATTAAAAAACTACTTCTCTAAATTGACTAAATGTTCTGCATTTGTATAGTGCCTTTCTAGCCCATTTTCACACAAGACGCTTTAGGGCTTCACATGCATGCATTCAGACCAAGCGGCAACATTCCATGCTGAAAAATGAAGCCCATGCGGAAGTGCAAAAACTTGCAGTTCCTCGACTGGCCGCTTGAGGCTGGCTGCAGAACGGAGTCAACTCCCATAGACACCCATGTTAAAATGTCCAACTTTACAGCCAAAATAAACATGTTTACAGCCTGGTTCAAAAAACCGTTTTGGTGTCTTTCAGTAGTGTTCGAGTCCATGACAACTGTGAGGGGGGTGAATTTTTTTAGAATCCATTATTTTAATGCACAGAGAAGGATTTATTTTATGAATAATTAAGGGCGTGGTCAACTTGATTGGCAGCTGTCATCTTTAATCACGGCATGACCTTCACGGATTCGAGGCTTTGATTGGTCTGGCCGGAGGTAGGCGGGCTTAGAACACAGACTGATATGTCCAAGATGGCGGCGCCCAGAAGCTCAATTTTAGGCTTCATCTCCGCTGTTAAGAATGTCTATGGGTGACGTCACGGAGGGTTTGTCCATATTTATATACAGTCTATGATTCAGACACACATGCATACGCAAACGGTGGTGTCAACCACCTAAGGGAACAGCCAGCTCATTGGGACCATTTTAGGCATCTTGCAGCATCTTGTGTTTAGATGCTGCAAGCTGGAACCTGCTAGCAACATACTAGCCTATGTTACATAGTCTTAGAACACTGGGTAGTTAGCAACGGTGATGCAACACATAATGCTGACACTGAGGTGGCTCCACATTTTAACACTGGTCATAGCCGTGACTGCAAAGTGTAGGTTCATGCTACACCTATTTGTATTGTGGTGCTGCCCAGCACTGTGAAAAACCTGCATGTGAAGCAGCTGTGAATTTCCAAAAAGCTCACTATTTCTTCCTCTTCCTCAGAGCTGAGTAGTAACCAAACTATCAGAAGAGCTCAAAATAGGATTCATGATTATCAGATCCCTTTCAACTAAAGCGCTCTTGGTCCAGAAGCTAATTGTTAAGAATAAAAGATATCCTGGGCCTATATGAAACCTGGTTAAAACCAGACATATTTTTACCATTAAATTAAGCTTCTCAAACCTAATAAGATCACAATTATCTGTAGAATCAAAGAAGGGTGGTGGAGGGGCCATAATATCTAACTCGAAACTCAAACTGAAACCTAAAAATACTATGTTCACATTATTTGAGGTGCTTACTTTCTGCTTAGCGGTTCCTTTTGAACAAACAACATTTCAAATTATTTATTTTGATCTGTAGTTTACTGCCCAATGCCTAATATTCACTTTTTCTAGATGAGTTCTTGGAACTTGAAGCTGATCTTGTTAATTTTTTTTACGTTTTGCTTATAAGGGACATCAATATTCACATGAATTAGTCGTCTGATACTCTCTCCAAGGTTTTTCTGTCTATGACAGACAGGTTTGGCTTCAAACAGCTTGTCCAGCACCCTCTCACCACGGCTGAAACATGCTGGCCCATGTCTTAACATTTAGGAGCTGTTTGTCTCAGCCTATAGGTATAGCTTTTTCTGACCACTTTCTCCTCACTTTGCAGGTGGTGGTCCTCCCTCTCTCCTAGCAACTTCATGGAATTCTTTGAACAAAAAAAATCAAATCCATTAGGAAATGAATAAATGCTTTCCCTGTCTTTGTCTTGAATATTCTACAAAAGGGGCATCGCGTGTAGAATTAATCAATTTTCCAACCAATGGCGGAAAGGGTCTGGCATGAGGATTCTGGCGACGACTAGAAGTATTATAAAACAATTAAACAAACCTTGAACTGACTATTTATTGGCACACAATCCCTGTGTGCAGTTACAACACTAACTATGACCAGTTTCCCTCATGAGGCGGGCTAACCCCGGATGATTGTATATAATTGAAATGTCCTTACCGATCCTTAAGGTTCCCCCATATACTGTAGATGAATACCATGTCCCTTGATCCCCTACCAGATCTTAGGCAGAGTAATCTTATTCCTCTACCGAGTCCTAGGTGGATCACTCATAGTTATTCTTATCAACGTTAATAAGACTGGATAAACACGAGTGACCACGATTACCAGCCTACGTGTCCACTCGTTCTACCATGGTTCTCACCGACAAACTGTTTCTACTGTCGTCACAGGAAATACTACTTGCTATATAATCACTTTCATAGTGGAACATCTCATGGTTCTATTGGACTCAAATTTTGTTTGGACTAGAATATTCAGCTAAGAATAACACTTTATTGGACAGGTACAAGTTACTAACCAAATAACAAAATAAAAGCATTAATGAATGGATATTGAAAACAATATAAGAGACTACAGAAAAACATACAAAGAATACAAGACAATAATCCGAGAATGAAGATACCTGGGTTGTAGGAATATGACTACACGCATGAAGTGTGGGAAGTTCAGGATACAGATAGCTTCCAAAAGCAGTGTTTATCGTGTCTCAATGTATAGTGTTACCTCAACCTTGTTTAGGAGACAACCTACTGAGTATTCTGTATTCTAAGACTATGTGCTGTTGATACCCAGGGCCCCAAATAGGTGTGTCATCATCATCATCATCATCATCATGCATTGAGAATCCTAACCTCTGGGTTTCGGATGATAACCACATAATTTCCTTATGAGACTGAGACCGTTTTACTACGCTTGCAGAGTTAATCAAAATGATACCAAACATGATATGACAATTACATAGTAAAGTAACACAATCATTTCCACATACTTTCCCCCCTTCACCCTCACGTCTGTGTCTTCAGAGTAAAGCTCCTTCTATCGGGGAACCACCGAGAGCATCCTGACCAGCTGAATCACTGTGTGGTACGGCGGCTGCACTGCATCCTGTAGGAAGACCCTGCAGTGCATAGTGAGAGCAGCTGAGAAGATCATCGGTGCCCCCTTCCCCTCCCTCCAGGACATATACAATACACACCTGTCCCGCAAAGCACTCTCCTCCTGCCCTCTGGGAGGAGGATGAGGAGTCTTAAGGCAAGGACCAGCAGACTGAAGGGCAGCTTCGTCCACATCAGGATGCTGAACTCCTACCCAGCACTGACCCTCCTTCTTTCTCTGCCCTCTGCCCGCACAAACGATGGACTTTGACATTGAGCCCCACCCATTCCCAGCCCCACCCACCCCCCCACCCATTCACCCCCGGACACCTGCACACAACCCCTCTCCCCAAGAGCCTGGACTTTAACCCCCCACCCATCCACCACCACACACCTGCTCACCACCATGCACAGCCCCACCACCCCCCACCACCATGCACAGCCACTTAAGAACACTGTCCATACTGTTTATATAACTGTTATATAACTGTCCATACTACTGTTTATACAATGTTAATACACTGTCCGTACTGTTTATTTATTACTGTTTATTACTGTCCATACTGCTCATACTGTATATAGTGCACCTTACACCTCATACTGTTATACTGTTCATATTGTTTGTATATATTCACAACCCTTTTATTTTGTTTTATGTATTCTTATTTTATATATTCATATTTATATTTTGAATGCGTGTCTCGCACCAGGGATCAAGGGAAATGGCATTTCGGTTTTTGTGTAAGTCCTGCACATTCATGAAAACTGACAATAAAGTTGACTTGACTTGACTTGACTTGACTTGAAAGGTGTGATTCTCTGGCACCCAGAAGGTTGGGAGTGGAATAAGAATAAGAACATTGGGAAGGTAACGTAATTGCATTATGTTAACAAATCCTGAGGTTCCTCTGCTGTCTGTCTCACAGGAGGCAAACCGCCACATACATCACCACATCAAAGATCAGACCAAAAGGTCCCGGCCAGGAAAATTACCCTCCTACACACCCTAAAGTAACCTTCCTGCATATCAGCACAATCTCCTTGGATGAACTTGCAAAGCGAACACAGGGACATAAACACATAACCTGTATGCTGGATCATCTTCCTACAAAAGTTCTCAAGAAAGTCTTTCAAACAGTAGTATCTGCTATGGTCAACGTCATGAAATGTTCCTTTTGTACTGGAACATACTCAATAAGCCTGGCCTCGTAGACCTAAAGTAGGTATGGATTCAGGGCTTTCAACTCCGCTGAAACTGCTGTGAACGGAGTGGTAAATTGGGTCCTTCTGCTGATAATGCTTGACTTCAGTGCTGCTGAGTGACATAGCATTCAAAGGTTCTGCTCTTCTCTGGTTTAGATATTATCTCACATATATAACACAATTTGTTCTTTGTGTGAGGATTCCTCAAAGAGCCAGTCCTTGGTCCACTGCTCTTAGCAATCAACAAACTTCCTCTTATTCGCAACCATGGAATTAGCTTCCACTGTTATGCGGACCACATTCGAATCACTCATTCCTATTGAATCACGCAACTCCTCTCATATCCAGAATCAGAATTGTCCCTGACTGCAATTTAAACATTGATATCCCATAACTACTTGCAGCTCAAAGGGGTGGGGGGGATGGAGTTGGTATTCATTGGCCCAAAGCAACAGCAAACACTGACAAAGATATCTCACCGTGTTTTGACAGCTCAGCTATCACCCAAAGTCCCTTTGTCAAAATTATTGGTGTCCTGATTGACCCTATGGTTTATTTTTTTAGCAACATGTAAAATGTATTTGTAGTGTTAGTAGTTTTTCAATCTGAGAATCATTGCCAAAATAAGACCAATGTCATCAGCAGCAGATGCAGGCTTTTATATCATCTATTCTAGATTGCTGCAACATACTGCAACATCTCTGGTGTCTCTAGTTTACAAACTCTACCACGGAAAGCCTTCAGCTCATGCAGAACCTTCTTTCAATACCAAAGGTTAAGAAGAAAGCTGCATGACACGTTTTCCGGTCGAGCACCCTATCTATGGAATAGTCTGCCACCTGTAATAAGGGAAGCTGACAGCTGAGATTTTCAAAGCCAAGCTGAAAGCCAACTCTTTGGTCTTTTGTTTGGTGCCTAGGGGTGCCCTCAGCTACTGCTGCAACTGGGTTTACCAAGAGTGCTGCTGATAGGCACTAGATTTGAGGTTGCCTACTTGTTTTATGTGCACCATCTTATTCATTGTTCTGTTTGTTTTAGTATCTTTTGGTGACGGTTACCAGCCTACTCACTGGCTAGCATCCCATCACCATAGACAATATTTATTTATAATTTACACAATTTTAACTAAATCATTAAAGAATCTTTGCTTGTATTACTAGTTATGTCGATTATGATTCCAGCCACATCATAGACACTGAAAAGACACACCCCTGTGCCTGAAGAGGGGAGAGGTCAGCGCTACTTGGCCTACATATAAATTAATTGTTATTATTATACTACAGGCTGCCATTTCATGAATCCACAGAGAGTCCAAAGAAAGGCCTGCAGGTAGTTATCACTTATTAACACTGCAGCTAAAACTTGAATCCATCATACATTACACACAATAATGACAGACACATTGCCATTTAATTTAAGTTTATTTGTATTTCTTTGTTCATAAATGAAAGTACATAGCTACTACACAATAAACGTCTGTTTTTTCCTTGCTGACATAGTATGACATAGTATGACATAGTATGAAGTGTGAAACCAAAGCAGCGCTGCTATTGCTCCCCTACCTTCGTAGGGGTGTTCGTGTGTGCACACCTCATTATGGGGTGTGCATTTCTATTTTGTTTAAGGGTTTCAATTGTTTAATGAGGGGTATACAAATAATTGTCTGCTTTATTACTATGATATAATGGTCATCATTTATGTATGTACAGTTTTGATAAATGGACTTATCTTATTGAAGCCAGTCAGGGTTAGATGAGTGAGGGAATGTCTATGTACAGCCCCCCCATGTCATTTTGATGACACAGAGGGGTATAGCTAACACAGCACCTCATTTAGTTGTGTTTCGTTTTATTTTTCTATTTTTTCGCAAATGTAAATAAAATGGCAGTAGCCAATTCCTACCAATTCTGCCTCCCTGCTCAATAACGTCTGGTTGCAGATGTCCATCCTTTAATGCTTGTTTAATGCTTTTGGAAAATAGCTGGTCTTATCAATAGTTGTAAACATTTACATTAGTTTTGTTAAATGTAAGCAGTAAGTCAACATACACATACGTTGCAAAATAACACGAATAGTGATAATTATCAACTAAATCACTGAAGCAGTCTGCTGACAGTGAGTTTGTTACGTCAGTAATAGGAAATCTGATCTGGTTGCCCATCTTTTTAGGAAAAACTGGAAATGTCACTGAATGACTTAATTAAGTATTTTCATTGAACATATGGTAAAGATTTTAATCTGTAAAAAGAGATTACAAGGGAGGGGTTTAACAAAACATCAGAATCCTCATTAAATACAGCCTTCCAATATTGTAATGTCCCTGGTAGCAATTCCCCAGAAGATTCAGAAGAATCTTCTCAAAATAAGCAATATGTAGACAGCGAGAAACAGGTTCACTGTGGGCACAATCAAAGGTATGCTGATAGTTAAGACGTACGTCAAATCCCTCTGCCAGGAGTTCATGGGAATGTACTTAAAAAGATGAGCTCTTCTGAGAAATATCTATATAAGGTTATCACTCACTGTTTTCTTGTTCTTGTTTTCTTCTGTAGTATGTTTGATCATCAAATGTATGATCTTCCCTTCTGATTTCTCTTAATTCTAGCCAGCGAGACTACCCGAGTGTTGCAGAATGATAACAAGATCAAATTAAGCATTGTTAGTTTGACTATTTGTATTACTGTACATTGTTATTGTAAACTTTTGTAAAACCTTCAAAAAACAGCCACTATTAAACGTGTTACAGTACTATGGCAATATTAGGTTTATCCTTCTAGTACAAATACCTGCACCATACTAAAGTCATTCATTTACTAAGGTAAACATTTCTCAAAGTGAAAGTGTCCTTTTTTTAAATCTGAGAAATATTAACGTGGGATATTTTGTGGCTACTTGAACCGTCAAACTTTAAATGTCCCCATTTTTCATTCGATAAAATCTGGTCACCTTATTACAGAGGGTAGCCCGAGCCACCCTGATGAGTTTATGGTGAGCAAGATTTTCCATGAGGACTACGTCCAGGATCATGTTTTTGTAGGAGTACAGTTGATACACTTTTGTTGTCGCCAATTTCTCCCATATGGCCTGAAGGCGGCATTTATAAGTTTAACAAGCAGTAACACCCCCATGAGGTTTACAAGCTAATGGGGGCAGTACTGTATTCACTTCCCAGCGACCAAACTCGGTCAGATGGAAACTAGACTGGATATGATTTTCTTATTATAAAAAAAGCCTAATTTTGTAGCGTTAAGTAATTAATATCAAGTTGACCAAAGTTGGTCCCAAAGGAATTTGCAGTGGCAACACCAAAGTTGAAATCAGGAGTTTGGTCAAACCTGTGATGCAGGCCTACCTACATTTGATGTTTTGTTGAGGAATGAAATGCCATTAGCCTACGCATACCTTACAAGGGATGGATGACAGCATCTTACAAATGTAAAATAACAATAACATATCACAGAGAGATGAATCGACTCACCTTTTGATTATCCTGCCAGGAAAATTAAGCAAATTATATATTGATATACATCTCAAAATCAGCTAAATGGTACTTCTTCAAAGTCCGAAATGTCATAGATTGAATCAGCGTCACCATCACCATGGTAAGTGGCCTGCATGGCCACGTGAGTGTGTAATCATTGGCCATCTGCTTGGTTACATATCCAAGAGGAGAGATAGAATAGCCATTTGATGAATAGAAGGAAATGTAGCAATTGAAATTATGTGAGATTGCAATGGATTCCTAGCCTGGCTGACGCATCCACATCTCGATGAGATGGTGGTCTGGGAACTAGGTGTGCATTTTCTCGTATTTGAGGCGTGGTTTACGAATGCCTAGAGCCGTTTATTGGGCGCTACGAATGTCTATCAAATGGCGTCTGGTTCTTCACATGCTGCTTTGCGCGCGATTCATAGCCAATTGCTACTAAAAATTAGCTACTAAAATTTAATTAATTGCTACAAAAGCTACTTAATACACTTTCTAAAGCTGCATCGAACGGTAACGTTGTGTCCGCTGCCATGTTGGATTAACACGCTACAAGCTTCGGTGTCGTGCATAGACGTCGTCATCGTATTGCTGCCCCCCCGTTCTGTGATTGGTTCCCTAACTCAGGGGAAAATAAGGGCGGTGGTTTCCAGACTGTCTTTGCAGTGAGAATGAAATCGCGCGCAAAGCAGCATGGGAATTCCCAGGCTAATGGATTCCATGGAACATAATTTGATTATAATGCTTAATGCACACCTTGATATGCCTTCATATTATCATTACAGGTAAACGACTCACATTAATTATGAAGAACAAAAAAAAAACACGCTAAGATGACAATACCAAACAATGTGAATCGAAATATGCCCTTGAGAGCCACGGCAATATGCATGCAAAACATTTGTTTCCCAATATGTAAGTTTTGAAGGACTTCAATTATTGTTTACTGACATGTACTCTCTGATGCTCTTTGATGTTAAATAAGTTAATTAATAAATAAATTAATAGATCCATGCTATTTTTAATTATTACAATATAAGCATAATAAACCTGCATTACAATATACACAGCTTTATATTAAATGACTCAATTATTTATTTGAATGTATTAGTTTACAGAGCATCGTATGTTTCTACATTCATTTTTGTTCAATTGATTTTATGTATCACGTTTATTTTATTTTGTATGTGTGAGTTGTAATTTTGAGTGGTTAACCAAAAACCGCAACAAAACATAAAATCCATTTAGCTTGATAAATTAATTTCACCTTGTACAATCCAGTTATTTCCTTAATTTTTGTATTTATTTTTTCTTTTTTCTTTTGGTTGTTGACTACATGGTTGCTTCACACCTCTGCAGTTGTATTTGTACTCACCACTCCAACCAATTCTAGTGATGTCACGCGTTCTTACACAAAAAACCGATAAACCTTAAGGAATGTATTTTATTTGTGGTGCACGTTGGATTAGATAGGACATTGTGGCCGACATACGTTTAAAAATGAATATGATTTACTTTCTGAAACGGAAACATTTGCACATCAGTGTAACCACCGCGTACCGCATGCACTTGACATACAAAAGAAGTACAATTACAAAATAAGAGAGTGTGTGTGTTGTATGTGTTTCCGTTCCATCCTATTATGGGTTGCACATTTGGCAACATTTGGGGTTTTTGTAGATAATTGTGATTTGAAATGTATATATAATTTTATACATTCTGGTGAACTTTTTGGAAGGCTTGAATTCCCCTTTAATGGTACTGTATTTGAGATTTGAGAGTTGTAAAGAAATAGCAAAACAAGGAAAGAATGCATTAAGAATATTAGATAACACCATTGATAAACTCCACAAAAAGTATGTACAGGGTAAAGAGAAAATTAGGCTTGACCAGATGTGTTTATTTGCTGGTTACTTTCTTGTGAAGTGAGGGCCGATGTGCGCTGCCTATGTGTCTTGAGGAGAATGCGTCTAATATGGTGCGCACTGAACAGGTAGTATTAGATTAGATGATTAGAATCAACTTGAATGTCATTGTGCAGAGTACAGGTACAGAGACAACGAAATGTAGTTGGCGTTCTAACCAGAAGTGCAGGGGAGTGATTAAGGTGCAGTATGTACAATAGTAGTGCAATATGAGTGGACAGTTGTGAAGTGACAATAGTAAGTAAACAGTGGCCCTGTAAAGTAATCAGTAAACAGTAGTGCAAGTAGAGGTAGTAATTATAGAGGTAGTAATTATCAAGCAGCATAGATGAGTAGGGTAGGTGGGCAGTATGTTGTATGTTCTCCCACGTCCACTCCGCTAACCCCACCCCCATGTGTAAAAAAAGAGGCCACAGGGTGACGCAAAGGAAATAAATAAGTATTACATCAGAACAAGTTTGGGAACACGAAAAACAAGTTTCATAAAAAAGTGGCTTACAATACTTCTGTTAAGAACTTCAAACTTTGAATTTGGTTTCATTCAAAATTGTTGCTTTGTTTACAATAGTTCATCTATGTTTACAACACTTCACTTACGTATGCTCCCTCCTTCCTTCCTTCATTTATCCAGCATTGTGAAGTTTTGTATTTCACACACAGCTGTGATTGACAAATGAGATGGAGCCTCCCAGACAATCAAAGAAGAGGTTCCATGGTTGGTCAAAAAGGAGCTGTAGTGGTCTTTACTCTAACTGGTCTTGTAAAGTGGCAGGTGTGCAGTCAACTAGAAACAGATAGTCTTACAGAGCATTTCACTCACTGATGGATGGCTGTAACAAAGTACAGCTTGAATGGCTTTCATTTTTCTTGGCACTTATTATGTATCCCCCCCCCCCCCCCCCCCCCACACACACACACACACACACACAAGTGTGTTATTTCACATGAAAACTTTGTATTATTTGTTTTAAGATAGGCCTGAATTACTAATATTACAATCATGAATCAAATTCATAACAGCATCACTGACCATTTTGACATCACCCCTGTTTAAATGATGGAGTGCACATCCATGTGCGTGTGTGTGTGTGTGTGTGTGTGTGTGCGCCGGTCTGCTCTAAAGAAAGCGTTGACATTTTATCACAACCAGAACCAATTGAGGGAAAGCAAAGAGGAGGAGAAAGAGAAGAGGGTGAGTGGCAGGGAAAGACAGGACAGACAGAGATGATGGACATAACTAGGCTGACAGAGAGCTGGGGAGAGGACAGGTGACAGACAGCAGAGGGGAGCACGGGACAGGCAGATGGGTAGTCGTATGTATACCAAAGCTAAACTGAGTAAAACACACAGTGTGAAGTGAATTCAACACCAGAAGTAGGACAGCAGAAGCCCGCGCATCGCGGGGAAACCATGCATGTCTGTGTGTACGCTGTAAAACAGCATTAAGCACAGCAAAGTGCTGCAAAATTCATTAGGTTTGTGTGTTCAACAGGGCTGACCTTAATCCTACTATGCTGTCTTCTTTCCTCAATTATGTACGATGGGATTTAGATATGAATATAGAATGACTTCTCACCAGATGTAGAAATGTCAAGACAGAATGTCAAACGAAACACACACACACACACACAGCCATGCAAACATACACACACACGCAAACATACATAGATGCAGGCACACACAGATACACACTGGTGCAAACAAACGCAATTTCAAATTTGCATCACTTGTGAACTAGGCATAAGCTGATGGACATCACCAGTTTTGTGGTCTAACCTTGGTCAAACACATGTTGAATCCTACTTGAAATGTACTCACAAGTACACACCCTCTCAGGCTGAACATTATCAAAAGCTGTTATACAAAACTCAGACAAAGGCACAGCCAGAAATACAGAGAGAATGAGAGATAGAGAGTCAAAGCCGGGTTAAGTAAAGATGAAAAACAGAGAGCATTGTGGGAGGGAAAAGGACAGGGTCAGTTGTAAAATATTAACAAACCCTGCCACTTCTGTTCCATTATATTTGGCAATATATCAAGTGGCCATTGGACTGGAGAGGTGTCAAACAGGCTGACAGAGTCAGAGCAGAAAAACAAGAGTAGAATTAAAGGACTTAGTAGAGGAGGACAAAAGTGTGAGATAGAAATATACCAATCTATCTATATAAATCCATCTGTCCAACTCTCATCCAGTCGTCCTTACTTCTACTCTTCCCTTCCTCGAAAAGACACTTTTCGTTCTGTGATGCAATTGTACTACTACATCAAGAGCAACACGGTGCACTGCTACTGCTGCTCCTTCTTAGTAGTCATGAAATGCTTTACTATTAGACACCAGTTGTATTTTTATAGGAAAATCCATCTTTCCATGCAAGAAATCCACACTTGATGTTTGATCGCTGCTCGTCAGCAACATTCCAGCAGTTTACTATCAGTTACACTTTCATCCAAAACAATGTGCAGTTTCTTCAGATGCATGCCAGGGAGCCGGTAGGGGTTAGGGATCAGAGTGACTTGCCAAGATGTGGACATTGAGAATCAAACCCAGAACCAGGCCAAGGCTGACCAGGCCATGGTCTGATTCCCAAGGGACACAACGCCATGCCTCCCAACAAACACACTAACACACTGACTGACTAACTAATGGCTAACTTACTGCCCTGAACCACCAGCAGAAAAGCTTTCCTCTGGAGCTAAATCCTTTGTAGAAGGTAAAACCTTTTGGGGGGTAAAACTTGACATACTCCTCAAAGGACAACTTCAACTGCTCTCCCGTTCCCCTGAGGAAGGGGGGGGGGGGGCTTTGAAGTGATAATAGCCAAGTCCCCCCTTCCCCCCCCCCCCCCCCCCCCCTCTTTCTCTCTCTCTCCCCCAACTCTCTGAGGACACACAGCCACTATGACAGGTCATTTGTTATCAAAATTGCTCTCACATCCCCTCTTCTTCTTTCTCTGCTGCCTGGCTCTGAAAGTCCCTGGCCCTGCTCTGCTCTCCGACTCATTTTTCTCCTCTTCTTCTGCGCTTGTGCTTTCCACCTTTCCTCTCTTGTGGTCTCCTTCTCCGGTGCCCTCTGACCCTGCCTTTGCTGCTGGTGGCGGGGCAGGACGTTGTGCCAGGTTTGCTGAGTGTTATTGACCACACAGGGACGCGCCTGCACACCAACGCATGTGTGACCCTCATGGCTCCAGAGCCGACCGCGCACACACACGTGCACACACCTTGGCACACACATTCGCATGCACACACACAGACACGTGCATACACACACACACGCACGCACGCACGCACACACACACACACACACACACACACACGCACGCACGCACGCACGCACGCGCGCGCACGCACGCACGCACGCACACACGCACGCACACACACACACACACACGCACACACACACACACACACACACACACACACACACACGCATGCATGCACACAAAAACACTCTTTAAGTGATGTTAGAAATAAATCAAGTGATGATGAAGATATTTTACAAGGACATGTCACCTTTGATTAGTGTTCAGAATTCATACCATTGACGATATTTTTTTAAGATGTTCGGCTCTTTGCTTGTATCATAACCCTAATTTACATAATTTATAAAACCCATAAAATGTACATGATAATGTAGGCCTAATTTTAAATATGTATATCTCAGACAATGACTTACCACCGTCACTGAGCTACACAAAGCAAAAACTATATTCAGGACGGCCACACTGTACCTGTTTCCAGCAGGATGCTAGTGGGAACGGGAAAGACGCCACCCATACAGCTTCCTTAATGACTTGTGCAACCCCTAACCCCGATGCTAATTAACTAAGTTGATGCACATTTCTAATAATCTTAATTAATGGTTAATTAACGTAACCTCGTGTTCCCAAATAACAAAATAAAAACACTTCTGTAAATCTGTAGCCACTAAAATACGTAATGCACAAAAAAGAGAAAATTACTAGCTGCCCCCAAAAATGACCTCATTAAGTTTTCTTAAATGTTGAGAAATAGAAATAAATAATGGCAAAAGTAGAATGATGTGCATATTCAGCTGGTGAAACCCCATTGTTATTGGCTGAGGGCCCTTCCATGGGCCGTCCCTTAATACATTCTTACATAGTCCTGCGACGTAGCGCCCGTCTCTACCTGAAGGCTCCCACACCACTAGCAACATGAGCCTGATCCTACTATTCCCATTCTCTCATTCATTTAAGTTAGTATGTACAATTTTATACTTGTGTGTGTACATGCACACACACACACACACACACACACACACACACACACACACACAGACAAACACATGCACAGATCAAAGTGCCTGTGCACACATTAACAGCCATACAAACACACTCACAAACAATAGTAGTCTAATGGCCTCATCGCTCTCTGTCCTTCCTTCTGTTCCTACCTGTCCTCTCTGGGTCACTGCGTCTCCCATCCAGGAGCTATTCACACACACACACACACACACACACATGAATGCATGGTGGTGTTGGTCACCTTTGAAGTCTCCTGCCTGAGTGCCTCCTGTGGTCTCTGCCATCAAAGTTACAGTTATTGGGTGCACACACACACACACACACACACACACACACACACACACACACACATACACACACACACACACACACACACACACACACACACACACACACACACACACACACACACACACACATATATACACATGTCTGTGTGAATCACCATGCAATATTGAAGCCAGGGCTTCTGGGTGGCATTCAACATGTTCGGTCCCAAATCCCAGCAGCACAGCTCCACAGGATGTGAGGGACAAGTGACGCAAGCCAGTGGAACTAATAGGACTCCCAGTGGGAGGAGGAGGAGCCACAGAGGGTTGCAGGGTCTCCTTCTGTTGTTTTGGTCTGATGTTCTGATGCTATGGGGGTCGTCTAACTATTCAACTCCTTCACGAGTTCTTCAAATCTCTGCCACCATGCTGGGTACTTGTGTGCCTCTGTGTGTGTAAGTGTATCACACTGGCGTAGAGTAGTAGACAGAGACAAGAGTGCACACAGGTCAACTGACACACCTCTGAAAGGTCATTCCAGTGACATGGACAACAATAATCTGCAAAATATGTTAGTTTAAGAGCCCAAGCACACGTGACGCTTTTGGTGTGACATATTGAACGAAGAGGGAATTGATGGTTCACGGTTAATTTTTCACACCCAATAATATTTTGAGCAAGCTGTGTACGCACAGTGCAACTGACTCTCTATATGCCACACACAAATAGTAACATCCAACGGAACACAAAACAAATCCAGTAACACAAAAAGAGCCTTACCCAGTGTTTGTAAGACAGTATATTGTGTGTCTACCAATCACCATGCGGTGACTTTTAACCTATTTTTTTATATGTGGGCACTAACACCTGCTCAACCGCAAATTCATTGTGCCCAACACAATTTTCAATATTTCAAAAAGGTTTTTTGCTCCAGTCAAAATAACAAACCAACAAAGTAAAGATACTAAAGTAGCCAAAGGTAGTGGTGTTTAAATTCATCTCTGTTTAGATGTAGTGTGTTCTATTAGCAGATATATAAGTTCTGCCAGCAACAACATTGTGTGTATTTTCTTCTGCCAGCACTTAATAGCTCGTGAAAATGTAAAAATGGCATTGTAATCCACACTTCAGTTGGCCCAAAGTGTTCTGGAGTGCCAGAACCTCTCAGCACCATAAATAACGGTGTGCCCACAAAGCAGCCTGCTTCTCTTCCTACTGCCATCTCTCAACAGAAGTACAAGTGTGTTAGCAGCAGTGGTTTATGGTCTGTTAAGAGGTAGAACTTGTAATGCAAATCCAGGCAGACATCATCCTCCATGTATCTAATCGATGGCTCTGTTCCATGTCCAGTTGTTACACTCTGAACTAATGCAATTCTGGCCTGGGGTCAAAATGTTCTACAGCTCCTCGTATCTAGTCTATGTTGGATTCACTTAAGTTCTCAATGCTCCCATCCCAGAAGACATGCAGGTCAGGCTAATTGGACATTTTAAAGCTTCCTGTAGGTGTAGGTGTACAAATGCATAACCCCGCAATGACCTAGCATTCGGGGTAGTTTTATGTAATAGGATGAACCAAGGTTAGGGCTATACAGGTCAACTGGTATCTTTATGAGGAACAGAAAGGGTGGGTAGTAAAAACATACTGTAAGATTGTACGTATATTTATCTACATATATATTTTCTCTTACTGTGAAATCACTTTTGCTGAGTTTTGCCTGTTTGTATTACACACAGGGCATGCATAATGGTTGTTTGTGGTTATGTGTGCAGTGGTACACAGCACCCCCCGTCACACACCGCCACAATGGCGTCCTCTCCATGGCTGTACTACCACCATTGATTTGATGGGTGATGTAATCATTTATGGCAGATTAAATAGTCATAGCCGCAATCATAGAATGGCTTATTTAAATGCCAGGCTAGGCCGTAGATGTAATCATAGACTTAATGATGTGTGGGCTTGTGTGCTGTCTCACTGCTTCACGTCTACAATGATCAGGATGGGCTTTAATTAAAAGCCTGAACGGACAATGAGACAAGGCTTGAATACAAATGTCACTTTTTTTCTTCCCCACAATATTAGAGCATAGTGTAGTGTATTACAATGAGCAAGCATGGGACACAGAACAACAAGTTCACATTTCACGTGTAGTAAACATTGGGCAATGTTACTTCAAGGCTAACATCTCTTCATTTGGCCATCAGATGCACCGTCCATATCATGAAAAAAGATGTAATTAAAGCGAAACAGTCTTGTTTTGGGACACCCATGTGGGCTAAAGGGAAGGGCCCCTGGGGGCCGGTTATTATGAATCATTTTGAGTTTGTGATTCTCAACTTGAAGATGACTTGAACTGGGCAGACTACCTCAAAATAAGTTAACAGTTTTTCTTCTGGCAAACAACGAAGAAGTCCTTCGCAGACAAGCCTGTCTGTCTGTGTTTAGTTAAGAACAGTGGAGACGGAGAAATCAGACAAAAATAAATTATGCCCGCCTTGCTTTTCTGACAAATCACACACAATTGCCTTCATCTGCAGGGATGTTGGCAAGTTACACATCCTTAGCTGTGCAAGAAGTGCCAGAAAAGAAGATCAGTGGAGGGGTGCGTTTGTTCATCATGTCAGTTTGTTCTTACAACCCCGCCAAACTTATTTTCCACCTGAAGTGGAAAAGTAGAACAACATGATGAGCTTTGGTCTAGACCTGCTCTATATGTAAAGTGTCTTGAGATAACTACAATTGAATTGAAATTTAAGTATGCTATACCTCGTTACATGTAACTCTACCAGACCACCATTGAAAGACTCTAGGAAAAGTGATTTAATTCCCGTAAATCAAAGCAAATACACATTTTCTTCATTCTGTTAGTGACTAGTTCATCTTCAAGCTGTGCATTTCCAATATACTGGTTGGAAATTATATTTTTTGTAAAAGTTATTAGGACCAAATATTAATGAACTTGGGCCATAGAATCATGCATGGCGGTCTGGCGATGTCACCCAACAATCATCATGGACCCATGACATACCTTTGAACATTTTTGGTGGTGTATTGTGATTAAGTTTGTAAGTTCTGCAGGTTTTTGTGAACCCAGGTTTTTGTGATTCGATCCCATGACCGATGATGAGCTCCTAATTGGGGTTTGATTGAAAGGGGTTGTATGCTTTGTGCATTGAGCCACAATATTTAAGTCCAGGAAAAGAGAAAGCAGCCACCTAGTTAGATTGGAAGAATATATATATATATATATATACACAAACCAAGTTGCTGATGCTCAACTGTTTTCTGCTCTCAAAATCAACCATGCAAATATTGTAAGGTAAGGCATATATTAATTTTGTTTTGCCAACATTTGCAATCAATGTGGAATCAATGCTTTTGTTGGAGTTTGATTTTTTTTAGGGTTTTCTCCCACTATATCGACTAGCTTGTGTATCTGTTGAATGACCAGATTGATCTCTGTTCATTTCCTTGGCCCTTCCACGAGGTTCTGCACTGACCCCACTTTTTTGCAGAGGTCCACAGCGATTTTAAGAAGGGGTGGATGACCCCCTACTAAACTCGGACTCTGGTCAGGGGATTTCATAGCTTGACCTGATTGGACCAGGCCCACAAAGTAGACGACCTAGCTTTCTCACCCATCAGGTTGGAGAAGAAGCCTATCCTTCCATCCAGGGATGGACAGTCAGATAACATCCATCATGGACAAGGCTTATGTGACGTCATGGCCAGCCTGCCTAAATGTGCCATAAGGTTTCAGGCAACCCTCATTTGTTCAACATGCTAAGCTACTAGAGCAGTAAGCTGTATCCATGGGAGAGGCTATGAACTAAAAATGATCTTTTCCGAAAAACAAACCTTTCACTTGTCCTACGGTGGCTGGTTATCTATCTATCTATCTATCTATCTATCTATCTATCTATCTATCTATCTATCTATCTATCTATCTATCTATCTATCTATCTATCTATCTATCTATCTATCTCTCTCAAGCATTATGGCAATGCAGTCTATTCCCTTAACAAAATGTACCCCAAGTAACACATTCCTGTAATTATACACATTCCTTCTTTTCCTTCACATATACATATCAAAAAAGACTACCCTACCCATGAGGACATTGCATGAAGTTGCATAATAAGATGGTCCTTGTGCTGATTGTAGTTGGTCAGGCTACGAGATTGAAAGGGGTGGAAGTAAATATTACCAAATTTCATTTTGGCAGCGCCCATACTTTTCTGTGTAGAAAAAACCCACGTCATTATAGTCCTCAGAGTTGTGAAATAAGAGTCTACTTCTATTAGAACAAAGCACATTCCATTACTTTCCACACCACATCCAGTTGTTGTTATGGCTGAACGAGAACAACTTCCCACCATACTTAAGCGGCAGTCCTTCCCTTGCCAAGCTTCACACAAAACTTCAGTTCACAGAAATTATCATTGTGAAAAAAAATAGAACATTTAAAAGAAATGTTTTTTTTTTAAGGATTGAAATGCCAAAGCACATTTATAGTGTGAATGATATGATGAATATTTTGCAAATCTTCAAATGCAGTTGAAGATTTGATTCATGTTATATTGGTCAAAGTAGAACTTAACTTTTTCATTTTAAGATGAAATATAGCGTGGGCTATGACATTAACATTAACTATTACATTGACATAGACAGTGACAGTCACAAGTATCTTTATTATGAAGGCAGAAAGGCATAGTAAAAATAAAACAGCGGGTAAAAAGATCCAGACGAAGGCTAAATTAGGTTCAATTTGAAATTGTGGAAAATATTTTAGTATGTGTTGAAAAAAAGCTGGCTCTCATAAAACCTGTTATCGCTCTGCAACGACGTGTCTCTTTCAAGGTTGACTACGACATCTTCCTGCTCACACACCAATGATAGAGCAGCTGGTACACTATCTTAGGCATCTAATCATCCCGCAAGTCCCAATTGAAGCCAGACGATCCTGCATCCTCACTTACTGTATGAACTGTATGGAATCATGAATAAATGCAACACATCCTTCTCTTCCTATTTGCAAACCCATATCTATATCCTCCAAGAATTAATCTTCGGTTTTCACACTTCAACTACGTAGGATGTAATTATTTGGTATCTAAAACAATGGAACACACACACACACACACACACACACACACGTTCAACAAAGGTGCAGTTGAACACCACCTGCAATTCATTAACATAACAAACAGCTCCAGTGAATAATCCTGCAATATGACCTAGGATTGTAAAAGACATTTTGACTTCAAGGAATGTACTATATCCTCACCAAACATTTACACAGTATTATATAATTTGAGACGTCTATCATATTAACATAGATATTTCATTGTTATCCTTAATGAGATCCACATTAGCAATAATTGGCATATACTCATCCACACTCCCATCTCTCTCTCTCTCTCACACACACACACACACACGCGCACACACACACACACACACACACACACACACACACACACACACACACACACACACACACACACACTATGTGCTATGTCATTAAAATTGCATTATGAGCATGATAATCATCTCATTTTGTGATATTAGTTGCCGTTATCATGATGGTAAGGCCAAGAGCTCATTAAAAAGTCATTCCTGGATTATGGAGATATCTCCACAAGTCACACAAAAGAGCTCTTCTTCTTACACTGAGGCAGAGTTAGCATTTTCAGAAACATTGTTGTCTATGTTGTTTTGCGAAGAAAACATAGCCTCATTATATCAACTGTATGTCTCCAAGTTGCTTATCATGACATCTAAACTGTGAAGTTGGTAACTGTGTTCCATGTTACAGTTTTGCGTAACCCATCTGGAAAAGGGGTGGTTTTCACATTGTCTTTAAAGACAAGTTTAAACAGTGTTCATAATATAGTGCAACACATTTTCAAGTCAAATTGGATATTGGGGGAAGGACAAAATGTAGGACTGATTTGATCATGCAGCAATTAATCGCCAAAAGCTAACGTGGCCTTAAAGAAGGCCACGGTCGCACAGTCCTTCATTGGGATAGAAGCAAAAGGCAGTATTGATTAGTGATGATTTCCTCCATGTTGCTGAAGTCCATAGACTGTATATATATATACAGTATATTACCTTTTTAGTGGTCAGGTGGGCCACCCAGGTCCAAACAGCAGCCAACAGGTTATACACAGCTGACCCTCTAAAAGCCTTGTCGAACCCTCCTGGCTCCAGCAGCCTCCATACTGTGAACACATTAAGTTGTGGGGTTTCATGTTGTCTCGTAGAGGTCGAGCTAACAGTTTCTGTCCGCCCCCCCGAGCATTGTGCAGCGGAGGCATTGACTGCAGACTCACAGCGAATTAAGGAGAGAACTTAACATCCCAACACGTAGTCAGCGTGGATGTTTTGGGAGACTGCTGCCGTGGTTAGTTCGCTGTTTGTCCGCAGGGAGTGCCTCAGCTGCAAAACGCTCGGGGGCGGAGTCTCTTCAAATGGCGCTCGGAAACAGAAAAGCTGCATCGGATGCTTCATCTGCTCAACCTCTATGAGGCAACATGAAACTCGTCCCTGCATCCATGGAGGCTCCTCGGCTGCACCAGGCCTGGGGGCAGAGGTTCTGCAGATGACACTGCCTCTTTTCTGCCTTTTGTAGTCAAAAGACTCATCGTTCCGCCAACGGCCAATAGAGCAAAGTGATGCAAAACATGTCATTGATGTCACCTAATGTAAACTAAATCAGTTAATATTTACACAGATTATACTGGAAACTTGCCAAACATTATTTCAAAGCTCTCCCCCACATGCCTCAATGTGTTCATTCGGCAAACTGCCCCTTTAATTATGTACATTGGGTGTCATACCCAGTGCCTTTTGGCTGGAATTTAACGCCCATCCCCGGGCCCAACTGTATGTTGTTTATTATGAGTAGCTTTGAATACTATTATAAAATGACTAAATATATATATTTTTTTTACAGCCCAATACCCAAAATTCAGTTGCTAATCCAATTTCCGGTGCATGGGAGACTAGGCTAGCATTTAGCATATTGCTAGCACTTTGTGAACAAAGGACACACAACTTTCTGATGTTTTTTTTCATTCCCTGTGGGTTATTATCAAGGGAGTGCCTTGTTGATGTGCATTTTTTTCCATGTCCAATAATCAAGTATTTGCTCTTTGATAGGACATCATCATACATTGATAGAACACAGTTCCCATCTGTCAAGCGGCTACCAGATGCTAGTGTGGGCGGGACAGTCATAAATCTGTCATAACTCAGTGAACAGAAAGGTAGGCCTGTGCAAATTGGAAGGCTTTATGCTTCAGACGGGTTCAGTAGACTTTTCACAGATAGCCCTGCCTTTTCCGCACTCTGGATGGATATTAATGTTAACCGCCACTGTGTGGGTGTGTTTGTGCAGTATGGACCTCGTTGTCAAACAGTCAGATATGCCCTCCAGCCACTGACTCTGGCCTGTTGGGCCAACAGTCAAACTAGTACATCCATACCAAGACACAGGGCCGAGCTGTGTACAAATATTATTTGAGACTATAATGGGAACGAGTAGAGGAGTGCTTGGGTTGCAAATGCAAGCAGGGTGCTCTGAGTGGTGTGTCCGTGTCATGCTCAGCCCATGTGGTCTGCATTCACACTGAAGGACTAAAGAGGCAGAGGCTGCCCCCTGTGTGCCCACTGTGTCCAGTAAGCCATGAAGGGAAGCTTAAAGATCAATGACCTGGTTCTAATACAGAGTAGTAATTATTATTGTCAGAGTGAGAGACCATTGAGAGTGCATCACCACTGTACAGTGCCAGCCACAATGAGTTATCACAATGATACACAAACACAGGTCTAACCTTGAATATGTCTCGGCCATATACGATTTCAATACAAACATTTTAAGATAGAGTAATGTATCCAAAAACTTAAGTAAAGCAATACACATTATAGGGAACATCAATAATATACAAATAATAGTCAACGTCAATTATTCATATTTACAGTATTAAGAATATATTGCTAAGTTGGATTTTCTCTAGACTTGTCAGATATGCCATAATTAGCAAAGATGATACACTTGTTGAATAGGTAGTTATCATAAAAGCCATCCAAAGTCTTATTTTCAACACAAACAAACACATCCTCAATGTCTCGTCAATAAAGAAATGATTCTGATTATGAATGATGTGTGGAGTACTTTGTAGATGTTCCGGGCTTGAATCTAATTAAAAGCCAACTAGCTTTAGGGATGGGGGAAAACATGTGAGTAACAGGATCCTTTGTTTCTCTAGAATAAAATACAAATATTTTTTGAAAATAAATGTGAACACATGCCAGAAATGTCAATGTAATCTTAGCAGAATCATTTTAGTGGTGCCGTCCTACTGGGGCAGAATAGTGTATTCATCAAAAGTTAATTAACTCTGTTCTGTTCGGCCATGTGGATTGAAATAACACAAGGGCAAAGACAGACCTGTAGATTTGTAAAGGAAAACGGACCATCGCTTTTAAGACAAAGGGCATGGACTGCATGACATATTCTCTGAGATACATTTTCGTTTCAGAGCTACATTTCTTTTCAATTGTGCTTTTAGAAATGGCTATGGGATTTTGAATGGGCTTTTGAACAGTTTGGCTTCTAAATAGACTATTCAAACCAAAACACATCATTGAGCCAACAGATAGACCCAAGAAAACAAATATCCAACAAATCACTATAAGCTACACTTCAGGCACCCCAAACACGTGCATTGTATAAACGGCAAGGACAAAACAGACATGTGACAGACGGGAAATGTTCCAGTTTCAATGAAAACCATCAACACCTCAGAAACCAGGCAAACTTAACTACAAAAACTGCCATGTAGCGTTTGCCATTTGTTTATGTCAACGCACATTCAAAAGAACTGCATATTAATGGGGGCTATGTGTGGTTTTTAACTTGGACTTTGATATCGTCATCATTTTCAACCACAGGACTTTGTGCCTTTGGATTGGACAAATAACACGTTTGTGTGGACGGCGGTTCAAACGGTATTGTGTGTTTGTTGCTTGTTATTCTCTGGCAATCTGTTGGGAGTTTGGCAGTGATGAGACTCGTCCTCTCCACAGCGTGCCCTGGGCTCCCTCTGTGCAGCCTCAGAGCCCTGCTGCTGGCATCACGCTCTGAGAGCTCCTCCTCCTCCTCTCCTCCTCCTCCTCCTCCTCCTCTCCTCCTCTCCACCTCCTCCTCTCCTCCTCTCCTCCTCCTCTCCTCAATCTCCTCCTCCTCCACTCCTCCTCCTCCTCCTCTCCTCCTCTCCACCTCCTCCTCTCCTCCTCCTCCTCCTCCTCTCCTCAGCCTCCTCCTCCTCTCCTCTTCCTCCTCTCCTCCTCCTCCTCCTCATCCTCCTCCTCCTCATCCTCCGCCTCCTCGTCCTCCTCTCCTCCTCCTCCTCGTCCGCCTCCTCCTCCTCCTCCTCCTCCTAGTCCTCTGCCTCCTTCCTCCTCACACTCATCATGCTCATGTTTCATCAGCAACGTTGAGCTGCTTGTGTGTGCATGTGTGTGTGTCTGTGTGTGTCTGTGTGCGTGTGTGTGTTTGTTTGTGCACGTGCATATTATTGTAACAAACAAAATGACTCACTATACGTAATGTCACATTAGAGGGTACACACATACAGACACACACACACACACAAACACACACAGACACACACAGACAGACACACACACACACAAACACACACACACACACACTGTATCCTACATGCTGCATACGTCAATGTGTTTGATACAAATAATATTTAATGTTTGAAATGAAGTCCGATCCCAAAGTGAACGTCCTCAATGTGCCTTGAAGTCCTGTTTCAGTGGAAACACGATTCGCTGAAGATGCTGATATTTCAAAGCAGGGAGCAGGAGGCTGTTGGGCATATGGTGTGAATCCATGTTCTCCACAGCCAGGAAGCAGCCAGTGAAGCAGCCCCAGTGGTCGTGTTTGAGACTGATCCCATTGCACACCATTACTAATGGGATTATCAGCACTGGTGTTTAACCCACCGATACGCACATGCACACACATACACATGCATGCACGCACACACACACAGAGCAGAAGCAAAGAGGCAGGAGCAATGGGAGACAAAAGGCTTGGCCACTGAAGTCTAATCACACACTCTGAGGTGAGAAAAAAAAAATGGAAAGCAAGACAGAGAAGGATAAAAGAAAACAAGAAAGTGTGATGTAAGACAGAGAGACGGACCGCGCAAGAGTAAGAGAGACCGAGAGCTACGTATTATTGCTAAACGAGAAATGTTTGGTGACAAGTGTTATTGGTTGAAGAGCCTTGGACTCACACAGACACAGGGGTCCTGCTGGGGGCAGGAGGGTGTGTGTCTGTGTGTGTGTGAGAGAGAGAGAGAGAGAGAGATAGAGAGAGAGAGAGAGAGAGAGAGAGAGAGAGAGAGAGAGAGAGAGAGAGAGAGAGAGAGAGAGAGAGAGAGAGAGAGAGAGAGAGAGACAGAGAGATTGAAATATAAAACAGGAGGGAGACCCAATGGACAACAATGTAGAATAGTGGAGTTTCTCTCCATGCTGGTCGGCTTAAGCTGCACAACCGTCTCACCAAAGCTCAAGGATGTGAACACGGCTTCAGGTCACTTGTACAAAGACAGTGTTGATGCTAACTTAGTTTATCTGCATTTGGAATGGCTCCTTTTCTTTCTGTTACGTTCACACACATACACAATAATAATTTCAATGTCCTCAACACAGGACGTGTGCTTTGACAGATAAACAGCTTTCTTTCACTAAGACTCCATAGACAGACTAATCCTTTTATCCATTTAATTGGTCAGAAAGAGTAATATAAAAAATAATACAGAAGGTACATTTGAATGCACTGCTCTGATATTGTCCAACCTACTGACAATGAAAGGGAACCTGACTTAAACCTGGTGCGGTGTTCATACTTGTGTTATTCACTGTTGGTGGGTCTGGTGCATACGCTGCATTTGTTTAGTTTTTTTATTAACACAATCAAACAATTTAATGTTTAAATACTCAACAGATGTCTCGATAAAATATATATGAATGAAGAAGGGTCCCACAGACCCGTACACAATACAAGGGTTAAATCATGTATTTGTATGTATTGTACATGTAAACATGTACAGTATATATTGTAAAAGATCATGGAATACAATAATAGTAGAGCAACAAAGAGAAGTCTGTCATTAATTCCCACGTTTAAACCAATTGATAGCATGTGTTGATGTATACAAAATAACCTATGTACCAGACAACCCTGCAGACACTTAGTCAGAGGCCCATAAGGCCCCGTGCAAAGCAGGCGGTTGGTTTGAAACACAGCTATATACCATACAGAACCAAAACGGCCTTGCGGACTCGAGAGATTAGAGAGACACGTATCCTGCTGCTCCAAGTATCAACTGTAGCATAGCAAAAACAAGAAGCCACCGTCCAGGCTACACCCAACCCGGCCTTGTGGGAACCAAGGCCAAGCAGGTGATGCACCCAGATGAACCGAGGCACGTAGCTTGGCACAATATCACGCCATGAATGGAGCCTTGTTGTGATATCAGTAATACGTGTGGGCCCCCCGCCCTTGAGGCAGGGGCTTTTTTATAAATATGACTGGCAAACTATGTACGGGGCTCTTCCTAGGCAGACTCTCGTAGAGACGACGCGCAGGACGACCCCGAGCTCGTTAAAAACCTCCGATCGGTAAGATACCTGTAAAGATGATGGCCTTCTAATAAATCAACAAGAACCCTCCTACAATTACTCCGACTGGTTATTTAGCGATCCACTCCAAGAGTCCACCCGGGAGGGTTGGACGGTGAGTTTTCCGTGCAACAGATTGGTGACCCCGACGTGATTTTGAACGAGTTGCATGGAAAACATCTAATTGAAACAACGGATCGAGACGGCTGGGGACGACGCCCTCCAACATCTCCACTAGGAAACAACTGACAAGGTAAGCAGAACCTGGAGACGTCCAAATCTGCTTAATTCCATTACACATAGTCTATCATTATGGATGTTGGGGGCCGCCGTGCCTAAAATGTCATAACCAGTAAACATTGTCAATGCTGAAGGTCCTCGTCTAGGGTATCATTTAAAAAAAAAAAGTCAGTTGGACTGACGGTATATCATTTAAAAAAAAAGTCAGTTGGACTGACGGTATATCATTTAAAAAAGTCAGTTGGACTGACGTGATATCATTAAAAAAAAGTCAGTTGGACTGACGGGATATCATTGGAAAAAAAGTCAGTTGGACTGACGGGATATCATTTAAAAAAAAGTCAGTTGGACTGACGTGATATCAATTTAAAAAAAAAGTCAGTTGGACTGACGGGATATCATTTGGAAAAAAAGTCAGTTGGACTGACGGGATATCATTGGAAAAAAAGTCAGTTGGACTGACGTGATATCAATTAAAAAAAGTCAGTTGGACTGACGGTATATCATTTAAAAAAGTCAGTTGGACTGACGTGATATCATTTAAAAAAAAGTCAGTTGGACTGACGGGATATCATTGAAAAAAAAAGTCAGTTGGACTGACGGGATATCATTTAAAAAAATTTAAAAAAAGTCAGTTGGACTGACGGGATATCATTTAAAAAAAGTCAGTTGGACTGACGGGATATCATTGGAAAAAAAGTCAGTTGGACTGACGGGATATCATTTAAAAAAAAGTCAGTTGGACTGACGTGATATCAATTAAAAAAAGTCAGTTGGACTGACGGTATATCATTTAAAAAAGTCAGTTGGACTGACGTGATATCATTTAAAAAAAGTCAGTTGGACTGACGGGATATCATTTAAAAAAAAAGTCAGTTGGACTGACGGGATATCATTAAAAAAATAAAAAAAAGTCAGTTGGACTGACGGGATATCATTGGAAAAAAGTCAGTTGGACTGACGGGATATCATAAAAAAAAAAAATAAAAAAAATCAGTTGGACTGACAAGGTATAGTCAATGTATTGGATACATTAAAACAGGAATAAATAAAAGGTAATAAAAGGGGAAGTTGGACTTCGCCCAGGTTATACGGTAATAGTTACCTACAGCCCTCTAAGAGTTAGACTCACAGCACGTAAACGGTGGAGTTGGACTCCGCCCCTTAGAGTAACAGTGTAAAATGGCCAGTGGCGGTGGTAACTCTGGGTTCGCCCAAAGGCAGTGTGTCGATGGCATATTAGCCAGTAATCCCGACTGCCAAGTCGAAGGGGGGAAAAAATGGAAGAAGAGGCACCACAAATATCGCAATGCCTGGGAAAAGGCTGGCTGGATAAACTCAGGCTGGGTAATTCGGTCCTCCTTAATGGTTTTGGAGGGTGAAATTGACCGACAGCGGGAAGGCCAGAGACAGCGAGATGGCACCATACCAGACAAGGCCGAACGCAGATGCAGTCGCCAACACCTAGTGCGCCTGGCCTACCTCAGGGCGCTCCAGGACAAGGACCCCAGGCGTTCGGGCGCCCACAAAAAACCAGGAAGTGGTGGGGCCGCCGCGCCCCTCTGTGTTGCCCCTGAAAACCTGTCCCCTGTCCCGGCCGCCGTGCCGCCGTGTACAATACCGGCCGCCGTGCCGCCGTGTACAATACAGGATGCCGTGCCGCCATCCCCTGTCCCGGCCGCCGTGCCGCCGTGTACAATACCGGCCGCCGTGCCGCCGTGTACAATACAGGATGCCGTGCCGCCATCCCCTGTCCTGGCCGCCGTGCCGCCGTGTACAATACCGGCCGCCGTGCCGCCATCCCCTGTCCCGGCCGCCGTGCCGCCGTGTACAATACCGGCCGCCGTGCCGCCATGCGCTGTCCCAGCCGCCGTGCCGCCATGCCCTGTCCCGGCCGACGTACTGCCATGTCCCTCCATCTACCCCTCCCTTGACCCCTCTAACCCCAGAGCTCCACCACCCCCGTACCTGCCACCCCCAGCGCACCCAACCTACGCCGATGCCACCAAAAAGGGACCCTATGGGGACGGCCCCGAACCAGGATATTGCGATGTCCACCCATGCGGGATGCAAGGACCCACCCCCGCTGAGGCCCAGCGAGACGGCCGAACCAGACACCGAGCGGGAGAGGGAGGTCACCGGTCCCGCCCACGCCGCCAGAGGGAAGGAACCCCGGACGGAGGCCAAGGCCAATTCCCCGTGGTCGAAATTACCTACGCCTCGGCACAAAGCCCGGTCCGAGTCACCTATTCCAACGAGCCAGCTGAACCAATCGACCCCCAGGACTACTCCGACGACCCCAATGATGAGGATGATAGCCCCTGGGATGACCCCCGCGCCGCCCGGCCGCGCCAAACGACCCTTAGAGGCCGGCGCCAACCACGACCACCAGCCCCGGTCGTCCATGCCTTGGTTCCCGGACGTCGAGGCCCCGGAGCCATTGTGACCCATAGACCGCCACCCCCCACAACAAAACGCACCCCATCCCGGGTTCGCCACCACAGCCCTCCGTCCCACCGAAGCCCCAGCAAGCTACGCCCGGACACAGTCCCGCCCCCAAGCCCGGCTCGCCCGCTGCCGCGACCAGCAGATGGGGCCTGGGAACCCCGAGCCTGGGGGAAGACATCGCCGAACTCTTCAGCCGCTGGCAAGAGGAACAAGAAAGAGAGGGCCAACGCTGTCGTCAGGAGGCCGTGCGAGCAGATGATGAAGCACGCCGTCAGGCGCAGGAAGAACAGGAACAGACACGTGAAAGACGGAAGAGGGCCTCCGGCAGCAATAGCCAGGGCCCAACGACAAGTACCCCACCCACCACCCGTAGCCAAACATGGGGGGGTGGTCCAAGAACAGATAGAGGAAGTGACATAGAAAGACTCGAAGACGGCACCGGCCCCGACTCCAACTCCGAGGGGGATACGCTCCCATGTTTCCCCTGACCAGAGACCCCGCATCCCCCCTGGAGGTCAACTACTGGTACCTCCAAGGCTGCCGAAAGGATGCTGCGGGGTTGTGGGTCCACCCCAACCAAAGACCCGCCCTGTCTGCCAAAGCGGCAGGACTCCTCATCCAGACGATGCACCAAGTGGGCCACCAAGCCAGCCACATCCTACACCAACAGATCCAAAGAGACTGGTGGTTCCCCCACATGCTCGAGACCATAAAAGAACACACCGACCGCTGCACCACGTGCCAGCAGCTAAACCCTAGACAAGGGTTCCCAGTGGGACCCGGACGCTACCCCGTCCCACCCCTACCATTCCACGACATCTGCCTTGATTACACCGACATGGGCCCTGAAAACCGGGTCCAGGGTTATTGCTATCTGCTGGTCTGTGTAGACAGGTTTTCCCGGTGGATCGAGGCCATCCCCACTAGAAAGGAGGATGGAGCCACCGTGGTGAAATGGTTAACTGAGCAATTTATCCCGCGATGGGGTTACCCCCGATCGCTCCACACTGACAATGGGTCCCACTTTAGCAACAAGTTACTCCAGCAGGTCGAGAGTCAGCTGGGAATCAAACATCGCTTTGGCTCAGTCTACCACCCCCAATCGCAGGGGATCGTAGAACGAGCCAATCAATCGCTAAAAGCCATTATGGCCAAAACCATTGTTGAAGGCGTGACCACGCGAGAACTAATCGGTACTGAGTTGCGCCGCGTGGTAAATGAAACCGCTAAAAGCAAAAAGTGTACTTGGCTCTCCGCGTTGCCAATCGCGTTAATGACCATGCGAAACAGCCCCAGCGCGCGATCAGGGCTCACGCCGCATGAACTAGTTACGGGAAGGCCGATGCCTGGCCCTTATGACCCGCCAGTGGGGCCCATCCCGGATGGGCTCCCCGAAACTCTGTTGTCGTATTGCCAGCACCTAACCGAGGCCTCCCGAGCTATGTATTTACAGAACTGTACGACCCCGGAACCATCCCCGACGCCACCCCTGCTGCCGGGAGAGTGGAAGAAAAAGCCGGCGCCAAGTGGCACCACCTGACCAGCATGCCGGGGGGCCGGTGACACCGATCCCATCCACGGGCCGGCCCAGACCGGACCTGAGCGGCATGGCGGGGCCCAAGGAGCAGAGGGAGGACCGGCATAAACGGCGAGGGAGGGACCTTCGCCCTCGGACTCCTCCTCCTCCTCGCCTGGCAGTCCCTCCGAACGGACCTCGGGCCCCTAATCAACGAAGACCCTGACAGCGGCAACGAAGAAGAAGAAGCTATTGACGCTGTGTAATTGAATGTATCGCTGCATAGTCTGAACAACGCATGTATTGAGCCCAGTGTCGGGATAATAAAAGGGGACGTAATGGTCGCCGCCTTCCCCAAGACGACACTGGTTATGTATCCAGGGTATTAACTGCTTCCAGCTCCGTCAGAATAGCTCCGTTAAGAGCTTTATTGCTGTTACCTCCTTTTAAACCATTAGCTATCTCGCTTTTACCCCATGCAACGTACACTGAAGGAATGTTTGATTTATAACATGAATGCATTGTGCTTATATTGTGTGCTTATATTTAGCCTGTTCGGGTGCCGACAGTCCAGGTGAATGCTGCCTCGAAGAAGGCATGTGGAAGGTTTCGCCTCCAAACAGGTTTTCCTCCACACTGGCTGCGGCTCCAGGTATTTTGTATCACTGAAAAGTTATCTTTCGATAACTTGAGGGGGATTGTTGATGTATACAAAATAACCTATGTACCAGACAACCCTGCAGACACTTAGTCAGAGGCCCATAAGGCCCCGTGCAAAGCAGGCGGTTGGTTTGAAACACAGCTATATACCATACAGAACCAAAACGGCCTTGCGGACTCGAGAGATTAGAGAGACACGTATCCTGCTGCTCCAAGTATCAACTGTAGCATAGCAAAAACAAGAAGCCACCGTCCAGGCTACACCCAACCCGGCCTTGTGGGAACCAAGGCCAAGCAGGTGATGCACCCAGATGAACCGAGGCACGTAGCTTGGCACAATATCACGCCATGAATGGAGCCTTGTTGTGATATCAGTAATACGTGTGGGCCCCCCGCCCTTGAGGCAGGGGCTTTTTTATAAATATGACTGGCAAACTATGTACGGGGCTCTTCCTAGGCAGACTCTCGTAGAGACGACGCGCAGGACGACCCCGAGCTCGTTAAAAACCTCCGATCGGTAAGATACCTGTAAAGATGATGGCCTTCTAATAAATCAACAAGAACCCTCCTACAATTACTCCGACTGGTTATTTAGCGATCCACTCCAAGAGTCCACCCGGGAGGGTTGGACGGTGAGTTTTCCGTGCAACACATGTGATACCAGCAAACATTAAGTAGTGTAGCCTCCATTACAAGTAAACTGAAGTTAAGTTTAGGTTTAAGTTTAGTTTAAGTTTACTTGTAATGTAGGCTACACTTCTTTAGCATCACTAACACAAATCATTGCTTCAAATTCACATGTTCACCTTTTCACAACAATAATTATGTAGCATCATAGATGAGCTCAAAGTATATATAAATAAAGGTAATTTTGTTTGAGACTTAAGACCTGAACATTTTTAGTTTAGAAATTACATTTTAAATGTAAGCACAGGTGAAGCGCTCCAAAAACATAGAAAAACAAAACAAAAACACAAGTCAGCCTCAGCTTAAAACATTCTGGCTTTTGGTCTGTAGTACAAATCTATTGTTAAATCTATTGCATGTTAAGTCATACAGCACGGGTCAAAGTTTAAATAATGTAAACTTTGAAGTGAGAGACTTAGTGGTAAAGCGTTGCAGGTTCGGCCGCCGTTTTCCACAAAGGGAAACATCAGAGTGGGTCCTGTCTTAATGGGCCTCGGGAGAAAACACCTTTACTGGTCGTATCTCAGACCTTTTTGATGAGAATTTTCAGATGGAGGGGAGAGGAGAGAGAGAGAGAGAGAGAGGGAGAAAGAGAGAAGACAGCAGCAGACGTAGGAGGAGATAGAGAAGGGAGTGAGATGGCAGCAAATAATGGAGAGAGGGAAGAGAAAAAGAGACATCAGCAGGTGATGGAGAGAGAGAGAGAGAGAGAACAGCAGATGATGGAGAGAGAGAGAAAGCATCATATAATGGAGGGAAAGAAGAGAGATAAGAGGGATAGCAGCAGATGATTGGGGAGAGGGAAAGAAGAGAGACAGCAGCAGGTGATGGAGGGAGAGAAGAGAGATAGCAGCATTTGATAGGGGGAAAGAAGAGACGGCAGCAGATGATGAGAGGGGAAGAGTGCAGCTCTACAGGGCATTCAGGGCCGGCTCGAGATATTTTGGTGCCCTTGGAGATGCCACAATGGTTTCAAGACAAAAACATATTTATTATTTTTTTGAAATTCAAATTACTTCTCAAATATATATATAATAATAACAATATCAAATGAACAAATATGTAAACAAAAGCACTATTAAAGCTGTTATTGAAATAAACAAGTAGGGGAAGAGAAAACAGTCATAAATAAATAATCTTTAAACAAGACAACTTTGTGGACTTTGTGTTCATTCAAAATATAAGTACTTTAAACAATATATATATTTTTCCACAAAAAAGTTATAGTGCAGGGTTGACACAATTGTGATAGTCCTAGTGACAGTCCTAGTCACAGCAGTTGTGTTTATTTCAACAACATGTATTGAAGGTTATATGATCAATGGTCTTAATACTGCAAGTATTCGGTTCACTGTCTAACTATTGACCTTAAAGAAGCAAAATGTCATAAAAATAAAAACATAGAAGACTAGGATGTGGAACTAAGCCGTAGCACTGTACAAATAAACTTTATATAATTTGACTCAGACCGATATTTAATTAGTAACTGGTGTAACTGTGACATTCAACAATAGCAATACAAATAATAATTATAATTATAATGACAACATAGCAGGGGATTATCAATTCCACCGAGACCACAAATAACTGGCTGAACCTACACACTTCAGAGAGGGGTGAAGATGGGAGATCAGAAGTCCTTTCTCTAGCAGCAGGGGGCTTCTGCAGATATTTCTTGGGTGCATCTGGACAGTTATGGGGTCAATAAAGTTAGCCTATTACAAGAAAAACATGTAGCTAGCTAGCTAGTACAAATTAAATGTCTCCACCTAAAGGGCATTTTAATGGTAACATAACATTTGGCATCCCTTTCCTCCTCGTCTTTTCTCCATTCTCTTGGACATTTTCATTGTGGAAAACTTTGTGACCTCTGAGATCAGTCAGTGAGCAATCGCTGACACTTCTTGTGTCTCTGACTTGTTGTGATGCTCATCAGACGGTAACCCATCCACTTTCACTGCACGTAGTACATGCACCTGGCCGTGGCAGACAAAAGATTGTGTGGAACGGGGGTGCAAAGTGAACTTCTGTCTTTCTTTCTTTATCTGTTAATTTGTTACCTCAAGGCAGAACATGGTGAATCTTTATTATACATTTTTTATTTCTTTGTATTTCTTTTGACCAGCGCCCACCAGAAGGTGGCTAGGTGACTGGCTATATAGCCTATGCCTTAAGTCGACCCTGGCTGCATAAACTTCATCAAGAAACTGTGTGTGTGTGTGGGGGGGAGTGAAAGAACATTTGAAATCCAATGAACTGCTAATACATTTAACTCTTTTTCTTCAACTGTAGCATGTCAATAAATGTTTAATGATGGTGGTTGTGTTGCTTCTACTCAATACTAATACTTACTAATACATATATGCATACTACTAGCATCATCATTTACCTGATAGTAAACTGCAGTTTTTGAGGGACGTATTAAAACGTTCCATGATTACGACTTGCAGCTTTTTTTGGTTACAGGTAAGACTTCCATAGAAGCTCACTGTAGAATCAGCAGGATCCTGGAGGTGGTTGTAGATCTCATCCACATGAAAGAGATTAGGGCAGGGTTGGACAATATAGGGCGTTCTCATTCTGTGATAGTATAGAATACTATAGAATACTATAGTGGTCCAGCTTCTGGACAGCATAGCATGCATTGTTTGGGCCGTTTACCTGCTCACTAACCTTGTGGATTCATGACATCCTGGCCAAGAAGACGAATGATAGGAGCCATGAGGTTGGAGCTCTGGAATGAGTTAAGCTATTGATTTAAGATGTGGGTGGTTGAGAGCCGCATTTGGTTTTGGAATCTCTTTGGTGGGGGTGTCTTGAACTCCAAGTCACACTCACTTTTCCATTCGGTGTCCACTGAGATCCCAAACCAAAGACTGCAATGCAACAAGTTGTAATGCTAGTGTGCTTCTCCCCCATGCTCTGCAGAGGGGTCTGGTTTCTGGGTCCAGGGTGCTGGTCCTCGGTGGAGTGCAGATATAAGATTCTCACTTTCACACTCAAAACACATGGCTGTGACTGTAGCCATGCATCCATTAGATCAGCACAGCATTTAAAATGAGCTTGTTCTCTTTCCGGGATGCTTTGCATTCTTCTACCAGCTTTTCAAGACGGGGCCCGACACCTTCGGAGCAGATGAGGCTTTTTTATGTATCGGACACTGCCTTTCTGAGCCAGTGCAGTCAGGAGAGACAGTTGGATAGGACACACCGTTCTCATAAAGTTAGATTCATATCTAAGTATAATTATATACTGTATATCTATATATCATGTCCATTTTGTTTCCAGGGAGTGTTGTCTGCTGTAGAAGGAGCACCTAACATGCCTTGACATGTTGAAATAGGGACCATTTCTGACCCTGGCTTATTGTCTGATGTAGTTAACACAAACAGGGAGGGAAACGTGCAATACATTGTTGTTTATAGTTGGATCCAAGAGAGAGAGAGAGACAACAGACATGTTGCTTGCCCTGTGCTGTATCAATTCATGAAAGGCCTGCGAGGTCAGCATCTGCTGTTGCTGCCTCTAACTCCAAGAAAAGGTCACTAAGCTCACAGTTTGAATAATCTTCGTTTGAAACCTAAGGGAAGCTATCAATATGTGCGAAAAGTGCACTTTCAATCACGTTCTGCACACCAAAGCCCTCATATATCATCCTGGGCCTGTTATCTGGATGTTTGATGTGGATGGCCCTGTTCTGTTTTACACGTTCCGTTGATTCTTTTCCCAACCTCTTCACAAGCAGATCGATCTTCTTGCTGGATTTCAAATCAAGGTCTTGGACAGCATTTTGAAATGCTTCCAGGCTCTCTAGCTATTGGGCTTGATGTGAAAGCTCATGGGGAGCATACTATCTCACAAAGACGGTGGTGCTGGATTGCCTTGTTGGGAGTATCGAGGCGTGTATATACGTGATATACATGATATACGCCAGGAGCTGAGGCCGTCGCGCTGTGCACGATGAATGCCTTGCTCATCTTCCACGTGTCTTGAAGGGTGAGGTGTATCTGGTGTGGACCATGGCTGCTACTAATGTCATAGGTCATGAACAGTGACACTGTAATCGACCACTACTAAGTGGTGCTGACAGAGAAGAACATAGGATTAGCAGGTTATAAAACTGTATGATTATAATAATCACAATTTATTACATTATAACATGAGGATTGTAGAGTGGTCTATGTAGAGATGGGATACATAGGATGTTCAAAATATGTGTTCAAGTGCTAAGTATTTTCCAGGCTAAATTATTGAACTCAAAATTATTCCGAGCTAGTTACACATTCAACTCAAGTTTCACAATACTGTCTGGCTAGGCTAAAGGCTCTCTACTTATCATCCTCAAAGGAATGCATCCCCCCTGAACACTAACAGCCCCGCATTAATTCCAGACCATTCACACCAGCCCCTAAACACTGTAACATGCCCCCCTCCCCCAAATCATTCACGCCTTGTTCTGCCCAATACAACATGGAGTTTGTAAACAAGAAACCAGAAAAAGCCTGGAATCATTTAGATGTTGAATTTTAAACTGGTGGAATACAGATATTTTATGAATACTGGAACCAATAATTATCTATGTTCAATTTTGGGGGGGATAGCTATTATAGTAGTGTTCAATTCTTCTTATAAAGAAAACACATTCACAACTTGGTGAAAATCAATCAGCAAATATGTGCGTGTTCCCTTACTGGTAACGAATCCTGTAACTATTGCAACTCTCAATGTTCTTCTACAACCATGTGTGTAACAGGGTTAATATATGTGGGTGTATACTAATGTAATGTCAATGTAAATGTAAACTGTCCTGTACTGCTGTGACACCTGCATTTCAGAATCAGCTTTATTCACCAAGTATGTTCAGAAACATACAAGGAATTTGACTCTGTTTTTTCCATAATACTACTAATGAAATACTTTCCTTCATGGTTATTATAATCATACAGAGCTTCATGATTGAAGCTCTTGTCAACCACTTTTATGGTTTTGCCCTTCGCATATGAACTTTAATTACTACGTGAATATGCAATATTAATAGTAACAAGATCGATTGTAACAAGATCCCTGACCTTTGATGAAATGTGTATCAATATTTACATATGTACTGGATTTTTTTTGATGGGCCAAGTTTTGATCCAACACTTTTCAAAGAGTGACTAGACCTAGAGACCTAGAGAACAAACCAATTTCAACACGAGGAAACTGTGAAATTAAATTATTGTGAAATTATATTTGTCTGACAATTATGCAAAAGATAAAAACAAACCCAGAATTAAATGACAGTTTTAACCCTATGTCACAATGTTTCTTCATCATAGAGCCCAAGATAATTTTATATAATACACTCAACTTTACTTAGCACTTCAAACAGCTTGAAGTTTGTTAGAAGTAACAAAATGCAATAAAATACAACTTACTGTTGCGGGGCCCACCTATTAAATCTTGCCTACATTTCATGCATTACATCTAGACCTTCAAACCGTACGCCATGACATTAAGCACACACTTCTGTAGCACATTGCTTGCCAGTTCTTTTGAGAGAGGGGGAGTCTGACACAGCTTGCGGTGCACGTGCACACACAGAGCCAAAGACCTAACCATACAAAACACATTACTTATATCTGAGCGTAACAACTTCAAACCTACCTTCACTACCTAAATGTAACAACATCAAACCCCAAACATTAACACCTCTAATCCTAAACCTAACCAGCTCCAACACTTAACTTAACCACCTCCCAGGTTAAGGCTAGGTTCAGGTCTTATTAGTTAAAGTTATTCTGGTTAATGTGAGCAGGTTAGGGTTAACACTAAGCATATTTAATCATGTATAGACTAATATATTAGACAACATGAACACCATTACCATAACATGAACGCAATTAGTAAACATAAACATGAACACCATCATTTTATGATTACAAAATTGGACCATCCACTGTTTCCAAATGTTGTTTAATGGTTAACTAGTGTACCCTGATTGTAGTGTCCCCAGTAAAACAAGGGGTTAAAAAGGGGTTTGTGGGGTCAGACAGAGACGTCTGTCACCAAGGCAGAGCATTTGTTACCTTTCAGATGTTTGTATTACTTAAAATATTAGCTTGAATCAATGTTAAAAACAACAAAAGTCTGATTTATTTAGTGGTAATGCTGCTGATTCAGGGCTGGGTTGTATGAGGCACGGTGGCAACATCTCTGAAGGTGCACCCTGCTCTACAACACCAAGCTCCACCACAACTTTGGTTTGCCTGCTTCTGAGTTTGAGAATACTCTTCCATCACCTGAGCCTCGGGAACTCTTTGAGGTATATCCTGTTCAGAGATGGGATGTGAGCAAACCGTGGACTTCAGAATGACTAGACACTGCACAGTATAATATAAAGTCAAATATGCATTTCTCTCTCTCATCCTAATCCCTCTTCCCTTCTTCCTCCCAAACAACACCAAACTCAGAGCACATTGGCCTCTTCTCTCTCTCTCTCTCTCTCTCTCTCTCTCTCTCTCTCTCTCTCTCTCCTCTCTCTCTCACTCTCTCTCTGTCTTTTGACAGTCAAACTTCTTTCTTCCCCTGTGTTGGGATCCCTTCATCTTGTGCCTTGCTTTGTTTTGCTGAACCTTGTGTGCTGCACTGCACCACAGTGCCCTGAAATGTCACTGCTGTGGAAAGACAGTGAGACCAGAATGTTCCTGTGTGTGTGTGTGTGTGTGTGTGTGTGTGTGTGTGTGTGTGTGCGAGTACATGTCCGTGTGTGGTGTGTGTGTGTGAGTCCATGTGCACATGTCTGTTTATGTATTAATGAGTTTCTTATAAAACAGTAAGACTAGCATCTTTCTGGGTGTGTGTGTATGTGTGTGTGTGTGTGTGTGTGTGTGTGTGTGTGTGTGTGTGTGTGTGTGTGTGTGTGTGTGTGTGTATGTGTGTGTGTGTGTGTGTGAGTGTATGTGAGTGTGTGTGTGTGTGTGTGTGTGTGTGTGTGTGTGTGCATGTGCGTGGATGCAATATGTCAATGTGCGTTATGGTATCTGAATATTTAATTGTGTGTGTCCAAACATGCTTGTGTTTGTTTGTCTGTTTATTTGTGTGCATACTTGTCCTCCAAGGACATGAGATAATGAGGTTTGCGTCAAGTTTCTGTAGTGAATTAGCCACACACCAGCAGGCTCACTTAACTTATGAACAGCTCCAGTCTCGGGGTTATTAAGGGAATCCCTGAACTTCTGCTCAGTTGTCAAGGAAACAGAACCTCTTGTCATGATACCGGCCCGCTGTGGTCCTTGGTCCTTGTGTGCTACGGCGTGCAGACATGTTTTATGTTTTTGTCATTTAGGTATTTGTATATCATTTTCATAGACATTGCCAGAATATTGGTAAGCATAGATTATTGTTCCCATTAATACAGGACCATGTGAACCAGCAAACATGTCTTTCTCAGTGTGATTAATTGGAATGTGTGTGTGTGTGTGTGTGTGTGTGTGTGTGTGTGTGTGTGTGTGTGTGTATGTTTGTGCGTTGTGTGTGCTGAGGAATGGGGTGTGTCTGTGTTTAAAATGATATATGCATGTGTGTGTACGAGCATGTATATACTGTGTATGTATGCGTGTACTAGATGATAGTAATAGTGGGACTTGTTTGTGTGTGTGTGTGTGTGTGTGTGCTGTGTCTGTCTGTGGGGCCAAACATTTTTGTGTACTAACCGTGAAACATGATGTCTCAACTCATACCGCAGCTGTCGAATGAACAGCAAAACAGCACCCACCCTATTGACACTACCACGTTTGCTTGCTAACATGCTATTGTGTATGTGAGCATGTGTCTGAATGTTGTGAGCCAGGGTGTGTGTGTGTGTATGAGCGTGTGTGTACCCACCCGTATGTGTGTGTGTGTGTGTGGGGGCACACTAATGATCCTCAACATGACATATGGATGTTTACTCAGTCATCGTCAGCTTCTGCCAGAAAGACCCAATGTGAAAAATGCAGCATCGAATCACTTGTTGAATTTAACTGCGGACATCATAGGTTCCATGCAACGAAACAGAGCTATTATTGAGTCTACTTGAATCCTTATAATGAAAACAGAATTATTGTTAGTTCCAGAGTTGTTGTTGCATACCGCACTATTTCCACAGCACACGTACAATACTAAATTCTGTTAGAAAACAACCCCGCATGACAGCCCTCTGGTATCCATTCATTAGAACTGTGATATCGCCACTTGCTTTGCGCAATTCATTTAGATGTGTTAGAACAATGCGAATGGCCCAACTGTGGTCTACACCAATCATGTCATTGTCGCCTTGCTTGACACATACACACACACACAGACTCATCAGACTGTCGCTGATTGCATCCTAACTTGGTAAACACTCCCTGACTGCTTTTGCATGTGATTTTGTTCTTGAGTATTTCGAATGGGGAGTTTATGCAAGAAGCACTGAATGCAGATCCAGGATACAGCGAAACATGAGGAATCTGTATGGTGAGATAGACACAGAGTCGTAAGCATATCATCTATATGTAAAGGGGCATTTAGCAGACGCTTTTGTCAAAAGTGACTTACAATCAGTACATGTGTGGGGTTCAACATGTGGAGGTGGGGGATCGAACCACCGACCCTACAGTTCATGGACGACCCGCTGGCTCTACCCACTGAGCTACTGCAATGAAGCCACTTAGCCAGAGATGTTGTATACTAGCAATAGTTAACCTAGTAATTGAAATGCTTGAAACTTGTTAACCTAGTAATTGAAATGCTTGAAACTTGTTCTGGTGACTTTCTTACTATATTGACAGCAATGCAATGTTTCACCTTCTTCTGACAAATTGACATTTTGTAAGTCGCTTTGGATATAAGCGTCTGCTAAATGCTAAATGTAAATGTAAATGTAAGTTAAAAAAGGGTAAGATTTACCCCAGGTTACCCCTAACTCTGACCCTAAATGAATTGTCTTTTGTGATGTGACGAAGAATGTGCCAAAGGTCTCCAAAACAGCAGAAAAAATGCAAAACTTGCCTGCAATGATAATTCTAGGAAACTTTTGTTTGTGCGTTTTGGTCCAAAAGGGAGGAAGGATCACTGAGAGTTATGCCCTGCCTGAGTGGGAGAGAGAATGGATACAGTGAGGGCTATTATGGGATGTGAGACAGGGTTTAAGAAAGCGAGGATGAAGGAGAGGGGACGTTATTGAGGGATTAAGTGTGGAAAAAGAAGCATTGAAGTTGAGTTTCACAGGCCTCTCTGCCGCTCTGCCCTGCTTCTTAATGACATGGCCCTGGATCAAGTGCTCCTTTCTTCACCCTCCCCTTCACATTGAATGAAACAGCTCTCAATGTTTCTCCTTCTTTGGGCCATCACCTGCTCCTGACATAATGTTGATACGAGCTGTCACTGAGAGCTCCTGCACTGTTGATCCTCTCCAGCTTGTGAGTGCTTGTGAAACGTGTTTTAAAACCAGCCACACAGTTCAGACAGCAATAACCCTAACCCTAACCCTAAACCTAACCCTGACCCTAACCCTAACCCTAACCCTGACCCTAACCCTGACCCTGACCCTACTAACCCTAACCTAACCTAACCCTAACCCTAACCCTGACCCTGACTCTACTAACCCTAACCCTAACCCTGACCCTGACCCTACTAACCCTAACCTAACCTAACCCTAACCCTAACCCTGACCCTGACCCTACTAACCCTAACCCTAACCCTGACCCTGACCCTACTAACCCTAACCTAACCCTAACTTAACCTAACCCTAATCCTGACCCTGACCCTACTAACCCTAAACCTGTCCCTGGCCCTACTAACCCTACTAACCCTAACCCTAACCTAACCTAACCCTAACCCTAACCCTAACCCTGACCCTGACCCTACTAACCCTAACCTAACCTAACCCTAACCCTAACCCTGACCCTGACCCTACTAACCCTAACCCTAACCTAACCCTAACCCTAACCCTGACCCTGACCCTACTGACCCTAACCCTAACCTAACCCTAACCCTAACCCTAACCCTGACCCTAACCCTACCCTACCAGGGCGGCAGTAGCTCAGTAGGTAGAGCAGGTGGACAGAGTGAGAGTTAAATGTGCTGACATATATACTGACATTTGATCAGATTTTAATCCTGAATATATGATTACGATTGTTAACTTAAATGTTGTTACTGGTAAACACGACACATTGGTAATTGGTATATACAGTATATATATTATATATGTCAACGGAACACTCAACATGGGTTGTAATATCTAAAATGATCATTGAATGAAAGAGAAGCTAAATTAGTGCGCACATATTTATATTTTTGTGATGGTTGCATTTTTTTTTAACATTTTTTCACCGTAAGGCATTTTCATAAACAACCAAGATGGCTGCCACTGCTGCATGTCATCTGTCCTATTGCTCTGATTTTTTATTTTTGTCAACATTATTTAACATTGCAGCAAAAGCAACAACCACATCATTCTCAGTATAGCCAGGTTTCTGTGACTGATCACATTGGGTCAAAAAAAACTCCCAAGTGTTTAAATGTTACAGAACGTGTTCCCACTTCATTAAACAGTTTCCGAATATCACTTTTCTGGGCAAATAGTCCCAACAGCTAAGCATATGAGCACTGTGTATGCTTGTGCTGCACCCATGGGACGGGAGGGTATCACAACGCTTTAAATTGTCTTGAGTCTAACTCGAGAATCTAAATGAAAACAGCGATGGATAATTCATAGGATAGACTCCAGGCGAATCTCTGCTGCTCCCACTCAGCTTAAGCAGGTTCTGCTTCCCACAGCTCCCCTCGCGCACCGCTGCAACGTGTGTTCATACTTCCCCTCCGTGTGCCTTAATTCAAGGGAAAGGTGCTCCAACTGCGCCCATGAATACAGATGAGGCAGCTCACTGTGATGTGGCTAGGGGGTTGTGACGAGGCTCCGCGGAGAACTAACGCGCCACGTAATTAGTGATCCTTATCGGCCCGGTGATAAACCATACAGGTTCACCAGAAACTGGCCTTTACATGGACACTTCAGTCTCATGCATGCATGCATGCACACACACGCACGCACGCACACACACACACACACACACACACACACACACACACACACACACACACACACACACACACACACAACATATATACAGACACACACACACACACACACACACACACACACACACACCACACACACGTACACACACACACACACACACACACACATACATACATATATGCACACGCACACATGGAAATGTGGACACACACACATGCACACACACACACACACACACACACACACACACACACACATACACACACACACACACACACACACCACACACACGTACACACACACACACACAAACACGCACAAACACACACATACATACATACATACATACATACATATATACATACACGCACACGCACGCCTGGAATTGCGGACACACACACATGCGCGCACACACACACACACGCACACACACACATGCTCCCTACCCCCCTCCCTTGTATAGCTCATGCACCACATGGCTATTCTATTTAAGCGCCTCTCTTTTTCTCCCCAATGCATTTCAGATGGAAAAAAAGTGTGAGGAATAAAAATATAATTGTATCCATGCTTCACGGGAGTTACACAACGGATGTGGCTGCCATCTGTTGTTAACAAACAGCCTCAAAAGACTATGGACTACCTGGCGCGAGGAGATCCAAGTGGACTGGGATGGCCTTTAGGTTATGTCTCTCTGCTGTTTTTGAAGTGTAAACCATGAAATGTTTCGTTACAGATTATTACGCCCAAGTATTCAGGCAGAAGAGCACACTCAAGGTAAACTTACTGTTATCCTTTTGCACAGAAGAGTCAAAACGAGACTTGTTTTAATCTGGCTGGAGACTGCGGGGCTGACGATGCTCTGCACGGGAAAACCAATCACACGCGAGTGTGTGGGCCACTAAAATACATTGATGATGTTTGTAATCCTCTTTCCAAATATAGCAGAATGACTACCAACTTCAAATGTTCAAACCAAAGTCAAAGTCATTTACAACAATGGGAGTAGTTCAGCATGAACTTATACTCCCTACAGCAGACACTCGTTAGGCTGTTGTTCTCCAGCCATGAAGGCCATGTGGAAATGACCCTCTCCTTATAACACTGTTCATGCCATCATCACATGTGTTATGAGCCGCCATGCCCTGCTGCACACGTGTAGAACACACAGAGCCAAGGCCTGCCTTATAGACATTACAATGCAGCTGATCAATAGTGTGCACTAGATAGTGTGCACTAGATAGTGTGCACTAGATAGTGTGCACTCAAACAATTAATGCAATTAATTCCACTTCCATTTGATCCACAGTGCAAAGAATGTGTATATTGGTAAAGTTGGTCTGCTCTTTTAATGTCTATAAATGCTAATGTCATTTAGACTGACATCAAATTAAATGTCAATCATACACAGCTCATAGCCTACATAGATTCAAACCACCTACAGCTTTTGAGTGATCGACATCCAATGGAAAGCAGCTCTTTCCTACCATGCAGCAGAGTGCTGGAACAGACACACATAGATACCAAGGGAAAATTAGCTAATTGGCAAGTTGTCTGATTGAATGACACTGGTCATGTTTTGCTTATTGGAGAACAGTATTAAGTATGAATTTCATGAGAACCTTACTCGTGCACGCACACACACACACACACACACTCACACACACACACACACACACACACACACACACACACTCACACACACACACACACACACACACACACACACACACACACACACACACACACACACACACACACACATACGCACACCACACACAGACACAAACACACACACAGACACACGTACACAAGCACACACAGACACATTGAGAGCATCTGAGGCCAACAAAACAGTTGACAGAGGCTAGAACGTGGGCCATCAGCACCCTGGACAGCTCCACTCTGTGGTGGACCAGAGTGCTGACTCACACACACAGACAGCCCAACATGGAGAGGAAGGCTGAGGAGCTCCTCACATTGGCCTCAGTCCCTCCAGAAGCCCAAACAAAAGTCTTGGCCCGGAATAAGAGAACAGACGACAGGGTGAAGACGTGCTGTTCACTCTCAGACCCCCCCCCCGTCTCCCATCCCCCCCCCCGTCTCTCAGCCTCCACTCCACCCCCCAGTCTCTCAGCCCCCCCCCCCCGTCTCCCATCCCCCCCCCCCCCAGTCTCTCAGCCTCCACTCCACCCCCCAGTCTCTCAGCCCCCCCCCCAGTCTCTCAGACCCCCCCCCCCCCAGTCTCTCAGCCCCCCCCCCCCCCCCCAGTCTCTCAGCCCTCCACCCCCCCCAGTCTCTCAGCCTCCACCACCCCCAGTCTCTCAGCCCCCCCCCCCCCCCCCCCCCCATTCTCTCAGCCCCCACCACCACTCTACCTCAAAGTGAATGAATCAGGATTTATTCCGTCGCAAAAAGGTTCCGGTGAATCGGTCTCGGTCTCATGCTCTTACATCGGTCTTGGTCACAACACACACACACACACACACACACACACACACACACACACACACACACACACATACACACACATACACACAACACACAGTCCACACTAAACAATGCATGGGAAAAATCTTAATCTAGTCGAGTATTGAGGTGGTTTCAATGGGCTCTCTTTCCCCTTTCATCGTCCATACATTCAGAGTCTGAGGGGGTCCTGTTGGCTGTGTGCGGTGGGCCTTCCTCGTATGCTCTCCTTCTTGATGGGACTGTCAGGAGCTTTTTTTTGTTTACAATTATTTTGCTTCTGCAATGTCCCTGACATCTTGTAATTGCTTCGACACGCCGATCAGAGTACTTTTAGTCGTGAGCCGGATTATTTTGTGCGCCAGGAAGTGCTTGGCAGAGGAGAACCACCAGCTGCACCCCTACTGGGACGCGGCTCGGACTGGTCTAGGTAGTGGTGTTACGGCTGGACTACTGGGAGACACCTCAGGTGTCCGGCTTCACGTCTCCACCGTCTGGGATAGTCCCTTTAAAGGTGCAACCAAAGGCTGGACCCCTTTAAATACCCGGCAGAAGGAATGACTTTTAATTGCATTCAAATGCATGCCATTAAACTGCCATTAAATTCCATGTTTTGATCATGACTACAATGTTTTTGCTCTACTAATATAGCAAGCCCCACTGTCTTACATTATACCTTCTATTATTTGTGTTGGCTCCAATCAGCATACAGCTTCCATGTTATGAAGCCCGGTGTCCGTGTGCAGACGCATGCGACTGAAGGGCTGTTAGGTTCACAGAGTCCCCCAGGTGGAACACTGCGCTGCACAGGGAATATAGGTCACCGTGTACAGAGAACATCCTGACACGTTCACATATATGTTTAGATTCACATTGATTTTGGTATAGGTGCACACACACACACACACACACACACACACACACACACACACACACACACACACACACACACACAAGCACAGACACGCACATTAACCCACCCACCTTCACTCAAACACACCTTAACCCACCCTCGCATACAGTCACGACTACACACACACACACACACACACACACACACACACACACACACACACACACACACACACAAATGAACACTCCCAGATTTGATATGGGTGTGCTTTTGGTTCTGTAGTAAGGCCAGTACACTTAAGTGTGGGTCAAAAGTGTGCATTCTCATTAAATCTACATTTACATGTAAATGTAAATTAGCAAATTAGTGATAACAGCAAGTTATTAATGACTTTGATGTATGTTTTTTGATTGGAAGGGCAATCCATTTGCATGGTGTATATATGTTATCGGTTGTTTTATGGGATGGTTTGATTTGTTGTATAAATGTGTGCCAACACATTGAGTAATGTGCATTTGTGTGTGTGTGTGTGTGTGTGTGTGTGTGTGTGTGTGTGTGTGTGTGTGTGTGTGTGTGTATGTGTCTCTCTCTGTGGTGACGCATCTTTATGTATCTCCACATTTATTTATCCATGTATTTGAAATCTCTCCATTTTGTCTTTCCGTCTGAACGTCATGACTCCCTGTGAACACTCACCATTAATTCCACTGCTCATATACTTATTTTATCATGATCAATAGCCCCTTCATGATTAGTCATGAGGGGCCAATACACATCTCTATACATGTGTTATCAAAGCCTCCCGCTGCCACTCTTATCATCTGTGAATTAATTAGATATAGTCGTATGAAAAAGGGGATATTTCTGCGTCCCTAATCTCACAGCGCGCAGCCCGGCTCGCAGCCAGGGTTCTGTCGGGTCTCGACGGGCTCGGGGTCCGCGGACGTGTAATGAGACGCTCCGGTCGGGCTTCAGAACCCGGCCGATGCTGACGCCTCATTGGCCGGCGTGACCAATCACCTTGGCGTAGCGCTCACGCTGCGGGAGCAGCGACCGAGATATCAAACAGGGTTTTGATGATTTGATTTGATGTGATATGACGGCGGGGACGTCGGGGGCCGGAGCAGGCGGACGCCGGCGTGCGATTATCGGGGCTGGCCGAGACGCCGACCCCGCCACGGAACGGAACGGGAGCGCTGGCGATGTGCCCGTTTTCTTTCTGACTGCTAAAACCAGTCTGGGACTCCAAATCGGTGCTTAAATTGTTGAAGTGTGCACCTGACATAACGGAGGATATCTGACAAGGATATCCATTATGGTCCCGAGGAGTCGGCCTACACCGTCAATAGGTCTTCTCCCCCAGAACAGACGGAGAGATGGAGTGATCAGGGGCCACCTTTGCTTTAAAAAGTCTGTTTTATTTGTCTGCTTCAGATGACTATTTTCCTGATGTATCTGTCGATTTTATGGCCGGGGTTATTTTGGTGTGTTTGAAGCGCCTTTCATGCCCCCTTTCATGGCAATCATATTTTATTAAAGGAGTAATTTGAGTTGTTAAGAAAAGAAAAGTGAGAGGGCCCGACGACAGACAGAGGGTAAGGGACAGTGGTTAGAAAGAGTTGACTTCCACTGTGAGCCATTCCTCTGGTACAGAAAGTCCTATTGATTTCTTTCTACTGCAGGGCTCTCCAGCTGCCTCAGCACTACTGCTTTACAACAGTCACCGTTTGTTAAGTTTCATCTCGTTGCAGGAGAGACACCAGCAGGAGTTGCCGTGACACAGGGCAGG
>JAXIVH010000004.1:2679101-2681601 GCA_036785325.1 Urophycis tenuis
TGAAAGACAGATGACGAGAGAGAGACAGAGAGACAGAGGGATAGAGAGACTGAGAAGGTGAGAAAAGGCGCTCAAGAAGGAGATAAAGTTATTGGCTGGAGTACTGAAGGACCAACTGAGGCAGGGTGGACAGAGAGCAATGAGAAATAAAGAAATAAATAAATAGAGATAACAGAATAGTAAAGACAGGAATGCGATTCTGGAACACTGTTGTAAATGCCTTCATTTTACAGCTGATTCCTTTGTTCCACGGCTCCATCTCCATTTAGATTACTTCTGGAGGGGGGAAGGGGAGGGAGGTACACAAACTGTGATTGGTCTCATACATACATACCAATATAGTCACACATGAACCCGAACAAGACACACATACACAGCGACAACCCTCATGAGCCTGACGTATTACATGTGAAAACACAAAGGCCTGCACAACCACAAGGGAGGGCTTACTTTGACTTTACAACAACTGTAGTGAACACAATGACACCAATGCTCTGCATGATGCTCTGTAGAGTTCATTACAGTGGAACGGTTGATATTCTATCATAACTACCACACCACTGTACAGCAGCTCATTTACATTCCATTCATAATCATTTAGCAAACAATGACAATAATAACAACATATAACAACCATATACACTTATATTACAGGACAAGGTGGTAATAAAAACGTCCACATCAAACCTCTCCTGTGAGAACAACAGTAAAGGCCATGCTTGACGTGTTCATTGAGTCCCGTGCCAGCAGTGCAGTGCTGTGTGTGACTCCAGCTAAACACTCACTGAAGATCACCGTGAATGGAGTGGCTCCCATTTACTGTCATTTCAGCCCGATCGCAGTCTTCAGTGAGGAGGCAAGGTTTGGCGTTTTTTTTAAATTTCCACCTGTGGGTGACTTAGGCTCAGGTACTGTATGTGTGTGTGTGCGTGTGTGTGTGTGTGTGTGTGTGTGTGTGTGTGTGTGTGCGTGCGTGTGTGTGTGTGTGTGTATGTGTGTGTGTGTGTGCGTGTGTGTGTGTGTGTGTGCGTGTGTGTGTGTGTGTGTATGTGTGTGTGTGTGTGCGTGTGGCTGGTGGTTTTGGGAGGCTGGTGGTTGCAGGTGAACAGTGAGGCCTACTTTATGCTTGGTGTACATATGTGTCTGAAACGGAGGGCAGCTAGAGACTGGAGTCTTGTCTCCTTGTTCAGGAGTCCACAGCCAGGCACACAGTCAATATATATATCTACTGTGTGTCAGTCTTTAAAGAGGGGAGAAAACACAGAGACAGGAAGTACACAGAGAAGTACACAGCAGTCATTCTCTGCACTACAACAAACGACATGTGTGTGTATGTGTTCTCATTCAAACCAAGCACTGAGCCATCAACAGATGGGCACACTTTTGTTATTTGTGCACTCCTTGTCAGTGCCCCCCCCCCCCCCCCCCCCCACCCCCCCGCTCCACCGAACACACACAAACACACGTCTTCCACTGCGTGACTTTCCTGCGGCGTTGTCTGACTGGTGTTGTGAAACACTTCCTTCCGACCTCTCTTCCTCAGCCTCAAACTTAGTTTTTAATGGTCCTGAACAACGGCGCAGTGGACGCCACCCGACAGCCACAGCGTGGGGATCGCAGCGTGCGTCGCCCCCGGCGCAGTCACACACGCTCGCTCTCCGTGTGTGACCCAGGAACACACGGCTTTTCATGACACGCTCACGTTCAAAGTGCCATCAATAATTGCTCGTCAGTGTTTTTGGGACGCCATGTTTACCGACGTTTCTGCTTCTGATTTGTGCTGGCGGATGTGAGCTGATTAGCAGACGGCCGCGGACCGCTCACTTGGGACGGTCCAGTTTAACAAGCCCTGTCATTTCTATGCATTGTTTGGGCCAGAGCTTTGTAAGGTTTGGTGGTGCGATGTCCAGGGATCCCTCACGGTGGTCCGATATCGAGACGCATCGGCCCCATGAGTCATCGGGTCAGCTGACGGATAATGCATATTCTTCATCAGCGCGTGCTGATTGTGGACGCTGTGGCTCGGAGGTCACGCAGAAAGGACCCGGCGGAGAGGCTGTGTGTTCTGTCAACAGCACCACCGCGCTTTCAGGGCCTTGTTTACGTATGCATAGAAACGCCACAATGGCTGTACCCACTTTCCTGTGGTTTTGTCTTTTCCTCAGCGACTCAATATCATAACCCGATAAACCTTTAGCATGATGAATAAATGCATTATTCAACATCTCGTGGACTCAGATGCTGAATGAATAGGGTACACATGAGAAGGTACACACACACACGCGCACACAAGCTCACACGCACAAAGTCACTGAGTGTTTTGTGATATCGAGTATAATGTACAATATAATATAATGCAAATGACAGCCATTGTCCTTGGGGAGGTTTCCTAAGTGTCGAGATGTGCGCGTGCAAACACACACACGCGCACGCAAATGAGCAGAACAAAAACCCTGAAAAAGATTGAAACATAGAAGCAAACACACACTTGAAACATGAG
>JAXIVH010000004.1:2686601-2751601 GCA_036785325.1 Urophycis tenuis
ACATTGATCAATTTCCATATTTGTATCCATATTCATTTGTTACAATTTGCGTTTTGTCTGTATTTTGTATTTGCATTTCACATTTATATTTTAATGTAAGTCTTCATCTGACAATTAACATTAGCCATTTCATAGCAATTTTTAAATATACATGTACAACTATTTGAATTGTATGTGATCATTAAATGCATGATTAAAATTATTTTGAATTGTTTGTGTTTGTATCTATTTATTCTTATTCACCCAGAGTAGGTTCACAGGGCACAAAGGGCTCTTTGTAAACATTCTTTGCTCAGCATTCCTGTTAGCAACCTTGTAAAAAGCAATACTTATACTTTGCTGTTCTTTATTGTTGGTGGCTCTGGATAAAAGTGGTTCCTGAATAGAGATGTGAAGAAACAAGAGCACATACATTCAAACCAAGGACCACATTTCTGTTTCACTCAAAGTTTTGCTCAAACAGTTTAGGAAAAAGAACAATCCTGATCCACAGAGAAAAATCACCCTTCTAGTTCAACATTGGGTTGGGCGTGGAGCATGCCATTAGTTTACTGAGCTACCAAAGCTGAGGTCATAAGTATGACCAAAGCAGTTAAATTGTCTATAATACAGCAGTAAGTTTCGACCAGGTAATGTGATTAGCCAAGAGGCATTCTATGAGCTATCTATTATATAGAGCTTCACAGCAGTGGGACTTTTATCTTTATACAATATGTATCACTCTGCTTTACAGGTGCTTCTAATAGCCACACATTATATTAATGGTCATTGGAGCAGCATACCTTATGTCCAAGTGGTTAACCCGTCGGATTCGCACCCGCAACCAAAGCAACTGTCAACAAACTTTTATATCACTTGGTTGCACCATAAATTGGATAGCTACAGATTAAAGTATGTGATACAAAATAGGCCTACACAAAGTAGCCTGCTAGTGTGCAGAGAAAATTGGGGTTGCTTGGCAACAGAAACACAGGCATTGATATCCATATGCATATATAATGCCCGCTCCAAGTACACACATGTACACACAGAATCTCTCACAATATCTGTGTGTGTGTGTGTGTGTGTGTGTGTGTGTGTGTATGTGTGTGTGGATGTGAGGGCTCAAAGATCCGTTCTCTTTGTTTTTCAATATGGCCTTCCTTTTATTTGTGTCAGCTGCAGACCTATTGGTTTTGGCAGAGGCAAATCATTAAATAAACAAACAAATCACTTATTTCTGTTAACTTGTAGATGTGTTGTATGGAAGCAATATCACACAAGAGGGAGTGCGGTTCTGAACACCTACAACGACAGTCCACCACACATCACAGTGGCGCTGATATTCACTACAACAGCACTCCCCCTCGTGTGACAGTGCTTAATTGATGCCTCTGTTTGCAGCCATGAAGTGGGCCACACAGAAAGCTTCCTCCTTTAGAGGAAGCAAGGCAGAGGTAGCCTGATGGACTTGAAAACAGCTGCTCATGACCGAACCTAAGTTAACGACCACGTACACAAGTTCCCAGTGCAGAGTCAACCAGGAGGCAAAAAGGTTAATATGAATTAAAAACAGACATTTACTTCTCAAAAGGGCGGCATACAAACTACCAATCATTTGCTACTCCAGGAAATCAGCACACGAGAAGCAACTCTGTAGAATCAGTGAAGCTTGAAGACTAAACGTTGTGAACCAATGAACCAATGCATGTCTTACCAATCTAAGTCAAGTCAAGTAAACTTTATTGTCAAATATGCTACATGCCAGGCATATAGCACAGATGAAATTGCAGTCCTCTCAGACCTACGGTGCAAACGAGCAATCAAACAAACAAACGACATACTGACAATACAAATACAAAATACAAAATACAAAATACAAAAGGGAGGTAGAGGACTGCAATTTCTTGTTTGACAAGGAAGCTGCAACCCAGTTAACCAGCATGGTTTTGTCAATGTGAGGGGCTGACCACAAACACCATGGCAGAGTTTTTGGTGAGAACTGCTCTGGGCCCCTGAGGAGCGGGGGCTGTTTGTGCAATCCAGCCATTTAAACTGTTTTGCATTGACCCAACAAGAGCCAGCCTCCTACCATTTTCTTCCTATGAGGTTTTAATTTCGGATTGAACTGACAGAAGCTGGCTTCAGCGTCTTGTTGTTGCCTCTGTCTTATCTTTCGTTTGAGAGCAGCACTGTGTCCAGTGACCGAGGTTGAACATATTTTGAACAAAAAAAAAAATGCCAGCAAAATGCAAAGGCCATCACCAGAGAGGTGGAGGGGCCCTGCGCCGGGGGAAGACTGCGGCTAAGTGCATTTTGTGTAATGCTGTTCTTTGTGATGAGACAATTAGTGTTCAACAAGATTTGCGTGCAAGCCTGGCCCAGTTTTAATTATTTAAAAGAATAATTAGATGTTTTGTCCAGTAGCGTTCCTACTGCTCAGCAAAACCACTAAAAGACACCAAAATATGGTGTGCACTCTGCACTTTAACAAACTATGCACTCCAACATGCAGTCTTTATTGCTTGAACTGGCCTCCATGTTTGTTGTCTGTCTGCTGTGTTGTATTGTTTTGCTGATTTTATGGTGTTGGTTTTATTGAGTGGTCCAAGCAAACATGTCTGTACTCTTCATGGACTGCAGCAACTTTTCTCTCTCACTTAATTATCACACATTTTTTTCAATAGTCATTCATCCTTCTTCCCCCTCACATCCTCTCTTGGTCTCTCTCTCTGTGACTAATTTGTTTTATTTAGTCACACGACCAATTTCAGTTGCCAGAACTTGTTCAGTTACACCGTGGGGCTATTTCCCGACAGGTACACGTACACAAACACACTGGACAGGAACCCAAACAGGAATAAAATCACACCAAACTCACAGGCACACACACATTTGCACATTCGCACGGCTTGATCTGTCATAATGTTGAGTGTGAAGTGTTGACAGGAGAATGAAAAAACTACTAAACTAAAAACAAGAGAACTGCTTTCATAGCCAGCCAACTGTCCCAGGGTGAGTGTGAGTGTGAGTGTGTGTGAGTGTTTCTAGTCAAGTCTCATGCAATCATAGAGGCCAAGAGAATCCCTCTTAAGTAATAGTGCATGTGTTATTGAAACGTTATTGCTTGGATCAGAGGGAGTCAACCATGAAGCACTGTTCTAAAATCTTTAATTTTTCCGTTAAAACATTTTATATTGATTTTATTTTTAAGGATGCATCATTGGATTCCAAAGTTCATGCAGAGCCATCATTTTGTTTTCCAGTTCCAACAGATAATCAGAAGAAGCACAGAACAACAACACACATTAATGAACAAGAGACAACAAGCAAGACAACAAGCAAGCCAGACGTTCAACCCCCCTTCCCCCCTCCTGCCCTACTCTTCTCCCTGCTGGACCACCAGATCCGGGCATGGCAGCGTCTGCACCTCCCCTCCCTGCACCACCCTCCCTCTCTCTCCCATTCCACACTCACAGGGAGGCTGGACCAATGTCCGGCCCAGAGGACAGTCACCCCCTCGCCACACCCCTGACTACACCTGTGACCCCAGTAATAACAACCCCAACCATCAGCACCATCAGCACCAGCCACGTGAGACGGCAGCTCACAAGGATCAGGCCCAACAAGGCCAGAGGACCCGATGACATCAGCCCCAGGGTGCTCAAGATCTGTGCGGAGCAGCTGGCAGGAGTGTTCACGCACCTTTTCGGCCTCTCCCTGAGGCTGAAAAAGGTACCAACTCTTTGGAAGACTTCCTGCGTAGTCCCTGTGCCGAAGAAGGGTCGTCCCAACGCTCCAGGGGACTTCAGACCGGTGGCACTAACGTCACACGTCATGAAGACCTTTGAGAGATTGGTTCTGGACCATCTCAAGCCCAGGGTGCGCGACTGCCTGGACCCATTGCAGTTTGCGTACCAGACCCACATTGGCGTGGAGGATGCCATCATCTACCTGCTTCACAGAGCTTACACACACCTGGAGAGGCCACAGAGCATGGTGAGAATCATGTTCTTCGACCTCTCCAGTGCTTTTGACACCGTCCAGCCAGACCGGCTGGCTGAGAAGCTCCTGGTGATGCAGGTCGATCCTGACATGGTGGCATGGATTACGGACTACCTCACGGACAGACCGCAGTATGTGAGACTGCGACACTGCTTGTCAGACATGGTGACTAGCAACACCGGCACACCCCAGGGAACTGTACTTTCACCATTCCTTTTCACCCTCTACACCTCAGATTTCTGCTTCAACTCCCGAACATGCCACCTGCAGAAGTTCTCGGACGACTCCTCCATTGTTGGATGCATCACAGACAACGAGGAGGAGGAGTACAGGGAACTGGTGAGGAACTTTGTGGGATGGTGTGACGGGAACCACCTTCAGCTCAACACAGGGAAAACCAAGGAGCTGGTGGTGGATTTCAGACGCAGGAAGAGTCCCCCATTACCGGTTTCCATAAAGGGGGAAGAGGTGGAGATGGTGGACACCTGCAAGTTCCTTGGGGTGCACCTGAACAATAAACTGGACTGGTCTGACAATACCGAGGCCCTCTACAGGAAGGGACAGAGCAGGCTGTTCTTCCTGAGGAGGCTCAGATCCTTCAATGTGTGCACTAGGCTGCTACGGATGTTCTACCAGTCGGTGGTAGCCAGTGTCACCTTCTTCGCCGTCATGTGCTGGGGAGGAGGCATCGGGAGCGGTGGGGCCAGTAAGCTGAACAAGCTGGTGAGAAGGGCGAGCTCCGTGGTGGGGATGAAGCTGGACTGTGTGGAGGCGGTGACAGAGAGGAGGATGAGGGGAAAGCTGCAGGCGATCCTGGACAACCCCTCTCACCCTCTCTACGCCGAGCTGAGGCAACTCAGGAGCACGTTCAGCCATAGGCTCACTCAGCCACGTGCTTCAAAGCGCTTGGGGGGCTCTTTCATCCCATCGGCTATCAGGCTCTACAATACCTCAACCAGCCGCTCCCAACGTCTCGGAAGCGCCAGCACCACCAGATAATGGATTTGTATACCACACCACACACCCCAGACTGTTTTCTAGCCATTTTCATCTATGTCTGTTCATCCCATTGATAACCACTGTCCATCTGTCATCTTTCATTGCATGCACCAGGCTGCTACGGATGGTCTACCAGCCTGCGGTGGCCTGTGTCACCTTCTTCACTGCCGTGTGCTGGGGAGGAAGCATTGGGAGCGGTGGTGCCAGGACGCTGTACAAGCCGGGGAGGACGGCGAGCTCTGCAGTGGGGATGAAGCCGGACTGTGTGGAGGCGGCGACAGTGAGGAGGACGAGGGGAAAGCTGCTGGAGACCCGGAACTACCCTCTCAGCCTCACTATGCCGAACTGAAGCAACTGAAGCAACTCAGGAACACGTTCAGCCACATGCTCACTCAGCCAAGTGCCTCAAGTGCTTGGGCGCTCCCTCATCCCACCAACCATCAGGCTCAGGAAGCTCCAACACCACCAGACAAAAGACAAATGGAATGGACTGAACTTCACATTCACATACACCACACCACACACCATGGACTGTGTCCTAGCCGTTGTTGTTATTCCAGGTCTATTCATATGTTGTACTTGGAATATCTGTATAAATTTGCACATCTTGCACCTTGCACTTTCCGCATATTTGCACTATCTATCTACTTTGCATTTTGCACCATAAACAGCTATCAAGGACACTAGTATGCATACAGGTTCTCACTCGTCACCGACCTGACTTAAGAGCTCGTATTTAATCTAATTTATTGTTTATTGTTTATTGTGTATTGACTTAGCCAGGCTCTTACTGCACATCCCCTGTACTGCTGGTCACTGTGAATTTCTCCTAAGGGGGATTAATAAAGGAATATCTTATCTTATCTTATCTTAAGACAACTAAACAAAGAACAAAACAGGGCAAGCAGACCCCTCTATAAGCCCGCAGGTAAGATTCAAGATTCAATACTTTATTGCCATACAACTCTGTACAAGTTGCTAGGGATTTGTTTCAGTGTGCTCATGACAGTACATAACAGAGACCCACACAAAAGACACATAGAACATAGAGCATAACATAGCCTTGATTTTTTTTTTTTTTTTACATAATAAAATTGCTGTGGGAGGCTGTGATTATGTGTCTGTGCATATGTTTGGATATTATCATTTGTGCTTCTTTGTCCCTTTAATGTAGAAATCTGTTTATCCTTGTGTGTTTTGTTTGCTGTCTGCTGTGAGTTTGTCGATGAGCTGACAAGTTTCCAAGCAGAAGTTTGAAAGGCGACAGCATTTAACCACCATGTCTGCTCTCATGCCCTGAGCACTTCTGTATGAAGAGCTCTACTTTGTGTTGTGTGTTTAATGTTTTCAGTCAAGCCTTTCTTTCCCCCCTTTCCTGTCTCATCTATCAGTCTCTATCTCTTCTTTATTACCCATCAAGTCTGACTATGGCGACTATGGAAGTTGACAGAATCAGCCATTACTCCGAATTAACCGCAGACAATTCAAACCAATCAAGTCAAACTCTTGTTTATCCAGAGTACCAGTGGCTTGATCTGCGTGGTGCTAACGCGGTAACGAGGATAAACGACATCAAAGCTAACTGCTTCTGCCACCGGACAGCTGGTGGTGGGAGCTAATGTGCTAAAGTGAAATCTAGACAGAGTTGGTGAGAGAGCTGCAGAGGGGGAGAGATTGAGACATCGAGTTGTTTGAACGATCCAGCCATAGCACAAATGAGGGAAATGAATGACAAAAGAAGCATGTATGTGTGCGCGTGTGGGTCTATGTGTTACGTGTCAAAACCAAGACAGACAACAGAAGATAGTTCAACGCACCAAGGGTGAGCAGCTCATTTCTTCAAGCACATTTATTACAACGGTCTAATTGTACGTGGATTGAATACATTATAGCGCACACAGGGTGGGTGCAGATGGTTATCTGACATCAGCATGTCGTTTAAAGGGAGAAGCCTTCCCCTTGGCACGTCTCATTGCTCACAGGTAATGGATATACAGGTAAACACTTCCAGTCCGTCAGTTCATTATGAACACACCTGCACGCGCAAAGAAAACAAAAACACACAAGGACACACGCACATACACACATGCTGACACGCCGTTTCAGATGCCCAACAACAGGTCATGTCAAACGGACATTTTAGGTAAATGCTTGAGACATTTGATGGCCACACACACAACCACACACACGGACAAAAGAGTCGCTTGATGTAGCAGATAGACGAGATGATGATCGATTGATGGCAGAGCCAGACAGTCCTATTGTCAGGACTACAGACACACACACACACACACACACACACACACAGACACACACACACACACACACACACACACACACACACAGACACACACACACACACACAAACAGACACAAACACACACATACCCACATGCACAAACACACACACAGGGCTTGAGTAGTCAGCTGGCAGGTGTGTGAATGTGAACGTTGTGTGATTAGAGAGGCCCTGATGGAGGAAACGTTCTGGAGACCTTCGTCTATCTCAGGAGCCTCTCAGCCTCAGCCCCTTCTATGTCCTGGTAACAACACCCAGCAGGGCTGCCCTTTAGAGGCACGCCCCAGCGGATTACTGCTGTCACCGTCTAGCAGACCTTGGGGGTGGAGGGGTGTGTGTGTCCCCTGCGGAGAGCTAGCGCACCCTGCGGAGGGCTGCCCCCACTGGGGGCGCCCCGGGGGTTGAGCTGCTGGGAAGCCCGACTGTGTTAACGTTCATCAGCTCTGGGGAGGAGTGACAGGGCAGCTGTCGGGGCTGGTGGGCTTCAGCTCTACGGCCCAGCAGGACCTGACACACACAGATGGTCAGCTCTATGGCCCAGCAGGACCTGACACACACAGGTGGGCTTCAGCTCTACGGCCCAGCGGGACCTGACACACACAGATGGTCAGCTCTACGGCCCAGCAGGACCTGACACACACAGATGGTCAGCTCTATGGCCCAGCAGGACCTGACACACACAGATGGTCAGCTCTACAGCCCAGCAGGACCTGACACACACAGATGGTCAGCTCTACGGCCCAGCAGGACCTGACACACACAGGTGGTCAGCTCTACGGCCCAGCAGGACCTGACACACACAGGTGGTCAGCTCTACAGCCCAGCAGGACCTGACACACACAGGTGGACTTCAGCTCTACAGCCCAGCAGGACCTGACACACACAGATGGTCAGCTCTACAGCCCAGCAGGACCTGACACACACAGGTGGGCTTCAGCTCTACGGCCCAGCAGGACCTGACACACACAGATGGTCAGCTCTACGGCCCAGCAGGACCTGACACACACAGATGGTCAGCTCTATGGCCCAGCAGGACCTGACACACACAGATGGTCAGCTCTACAGCCCAGCAGGACCTGACACACACAGATGGTCAGCTCTACGGCCCAGCAGGACCTGACACACACAGGTGGTCAGCTCTACGGCCCAGCAGGACCTGACACACACAGGTGGTCAGCTCTACAGCCCAGCAGGACCTGACACACACAGGTGGGCTTCAGCTCTACGGCCCAGCGGGACCTGACACACACAGATGGTCAGCTCTACGGCCCAGCAGGACCTGACACACACAGGTGGTGCCGTTTATGTGGCGTAACGCAAAACATAACTCTTCAATGTGTAGACACACATTTATCTATATATATATATATATATATATATATATATATATATATATATATATATATATATATATATATATATATACACAAATATCTATCTGTCTGTCTGTCCATTTGTCTGTCTATCTATCTATCTATCTATCTATCTATCTGACACTCCCCCTCTTGACCAATATGAATTATGTTTGCAGATTGCAGGAAACAATACTAACATAACAATGCCTTCCCAGTTTGTCCCATCACCATCAGGCAGTGATTGGACAAAGTGACAGAAGAGGACAAGGAAGAAGAAGAAACACTATCCCTACATACACTTCAAGAGTCTCCTGGAAGAGTGTTCATAGCACCTCAGGGAGAATGAGTGGCGCCCTGTCACTGAAGGTGCTGTCCTGTAAGATAAGTGTGCTCCCTGGAGAACCAGCTCGTCATGTCGCTTGGATTCTACATGGCAGCAAATGGACAGAAATGGGAGTTTCGTGTTCCCAAAGTAAACACACATCCTGTGCGTAAGTCCTGTTTGTGTGGCGCTGCGGGGGGGGGGGGGGGGGGTGCCATCGCGCCCTGACAGGTCCGCATTTATCCATCGATTTATTTGGCTTCAATAGACCAAGAATATACCTCACATGTGTTAATGGCCATTGTTCAAGTCCATTGGCCTAGTTCAACCAGGATTGTGAACCTCAGACTTTCCTTGCATGTACTTATTATACAATTAATCTATAGTGCCGGATGAACCAGCAGTGGTAAGAGTGCAGCCTTAACATTCAAAAGGTGTTTTGGTTTTTGAAACACAAACTCAAAGCGCTGCTTTGCTTTTTAAAGTGGACTGCTGTTAGTGGTGATGGACTACATGTGACATAGCTGCCTCCACTTTGCTTTCCTGTTTTCCTGACTCACAAGTCAGGACTCAAGAGAAGTGATTGACAGGAGACAGGAGACCAGCCAGGAGAAAGAATGAAAGAATGAAATCACAGAGAAGGTGATGATGATGGCGCCTGAGCTCTTGCCACTGCTGTTTTTGCCCCTTCTGAAAAATACATTTTTTGTACTTATGGTTATTTTTCTTTATTGAGCATTGTGATTAATTTGTGTGTTGGTTTTGTTCCTTGCTTGGTTAAGATTAGTTTGATTTAGTCGTTTCTTTGTACCTCTTGTGTTTCTTTAGAGGAACCAACGCGAGGTAACCCTACACCTGGGGTTCTTTTAATCCCAGTACAGGGGAACTGGTTTCAGGTGGTGGCTCACTAGGTGGAGGGTTTTCCTTATTTAGTTTTTTTATTTAGCATGTTTATTGTTTGCTGTGCTCTAACCTGTGTATCTGTTGTTTTGCAGTGTGTGTGAGACGCCCCTCCTCCTCTCAGGTACCTGGTGGCGGCCTCTTCCCCTTCACTCCCCACCCCTGTAGGCCTCCCTGACAGTCACCTTGTACTGGCACCCCGGGATAGTGGTAACCTTTTTAACATGTAGAAGTGTGTCTTTTGGAATAAATGTTACATTTCTAAGCTGAGATTTTCAGCTATTTTATTAACATAAATGTTAACTTTAAATAAAATTGAACCTTGTGCACAACTAGAAATTCACCTCTCTGGTCCTCTTTCCTTTTAAAAATAAGAACCTGTAACCAATGTAGTATTCTCTGGGTGAAAGTCCCAGTGTGGTGTTGTCACATTGTCAGGGGTTTATAGCTTCAACGGTCACATCTAGTTTGTGATGTATGCTTGAAACGTCTACATTTGCTCATGCATAGACAATTTATGATTTTTTTTGTGCATTGTATTTTTTCAAATCTCGGAGGAATGACATTTGCATCGTTGTCTTGGAATCCTTAACTTGACTACTAACCTGGAGTTTCCCAAAAGTCCAGTAGTGATGGCCCCTGAAAAGCGCCGCCAGGAGAGGATGCAGTCCGAGAAAATAAAATCAAGAATACTTTTCAGTCATGTCATTTCTCTTGTTACCGGAGCAGAAATGACATTTAACAAAAGCTATTTTAGAATCAGCTGTTGTTGTTGCTTATGCGTTTGTTTATTTGGGGGTTTAAGTGACATTGACCAAAATTGCCAAACAAATGGTGACCTGATCAGAGGATGGGGTGCGCTTGTCTACCATTATTATAATCCCTCTGTTCCATATTTTCTAACCCTCCTCTTCCCAATTCACTCTGGTAGCCGAACGGAGATAAATGACCCATGTGGACATCTTTCATCATCTCTATTGTGAAACATTCAGCCATGTGGAGCAGCCACCACACTCTTATCTGGAGTGGTTGACAGCGCAGCTGCACAACAGTAAACTGGGGTCTGTCTCCTAACCCATTAGCATTTTAAGCAACCAGTAGCAAGCCGAGTGATAGTAACCAATGGCAACCACGTGTTCCCGGATTGCGGTAAGACAGACTCTGTGCACAGAGGCTACCAATACTGGAGGTTACGGAACAAGACTTGCCCTTCATGCAAATAATACATACAATAAATAAAACACCTGAAAGATGACTATCTGCAAATATTTTTCCCATGTCAAGACATGGTAATGTCATGCAAACTTATTCATTCTCAAATCGCTTGGATGCATTTCCTGAAACTAACTTTATTCTTAAAATCAAGTACAATTCCCAAAAGAGCAACATAACTCATCACCTATTTCTTGCATCTAACAATATGTACTGCTATCTAAAATAAATGACTATCTCTCATGGAGTGGTGAACATGAGCCTCATGAACAGTAGGAAAACGAATGCTTTTAAGTTCTACTCAAATATTTGTATGTTGCTTATGCACAGATAGCTTGTCAAACCAATACACTAAAGTTGTGAACAGTTACTATATAGAATGGCATGGCAACCAAGTCATCAAGAAGCCAACCATCAATGTTCATGAATAGTGCAAATCAATGTGCACCTAGGTACTTGACATTTGCCAGAGCTAGGTAAACACTCAAAATTCAGCCAAAGGGATAAAATAACAGACCTAGATAAACTCCACTCAGACCTAGAGACCACAGGAGGGGTTGAAGTCACAGATGAGGGTCTCTGTTTTGGGGTGAGGGTGATGGCTGGACACTGTGGGAGCTCAGTGGATGGTTTGGTGCTGAACAATTTCTGTGTATATAATCAGCATAGCAGTGAGACCATGACGGCAGATCTAACCAACAGAGAGCATGTTGAGGGTATAGAGGAGGGGTTCAAGCACAGAGCCTTGGGGTGTGCCTTGGTGGACTGGTGCTGGGATGGAACTAGATTTCCTGAAGGTGAATTTGTTTTTAAAGATATGACTGGGACAAGGATAGTATGGGAGACTGTTGGGGGCTGCATAGATGTCCAGGAATATGATGATGCAGATGTGGCCAGAAACCGCAGTGATGAGGTCACTGGGGAATTTGATGAGGGCAGTCTCTGTGCTGTGCTCTGAAGCTGATTGAAGGGGTTCATCTAAGTCTTCAAATCTAAGTGCTCTGATGACCTTCATGAATACAATTCCATTATCTCCTACTGTTCTGCCTCCTTATATGCAGCTAAAGCTTTTTCGTTCAATCTAAAATTCAAACTTCCTTCTCCATCCCTAGAACGCATTTATCTTTAGACAACATAACTCATCATACTGCTGCACCATCTATTTAGAACCAGACAATGCCCCTTAATGTAGAGCAGGCCACGAGACCAGCTCTCTGGATGCGTTCTGCTAGCTGATAATGTTGATACCTCTCTATTACCAAGCAATTTTGTTAACTACTTTGCAAAAAAGGATAGATTACATGTGCTCCGCAATTCACCACCCACCTGTTGATGTCACCTGTCCTTTATTTACCTCTACATCTCCTACTCTACTTCCTATTCATAACTCTCTCAAAGTACTATCCTTGGTCACTTCCCACCAACCAACCTCCCCTTGGCCCAACGACCCTCTTGACCATATCCCCTTTCACCTTAGACCCTCTTCAGTTTGCATACCACCCAAACTGCTCCACTGATGACACCATATACATGGCACTTTATACCACCCTCTCCTCTCTGGACAAGAGGAACACATGTGTCAGAATGATGTTTGTTGACTACAGCTCAGCATTCAAGACTATTGTTCCTGGGAAGCTAATCATCAAGCTCAAGGACCTTGGACTGAACCCCTCGCTCTGCAACTGGGTCCTGGACTTCCTGTTGGGCAGAAGGGAAAATCTCAGTTTTCACAGTGAAAAGGGGACTCAAGCCACCTGAACCCAGTATGAATGATAATGGTTCTAATGAATACTGCTTTACTTTTTCTTTGTTCTTCTTTCTTTGTGTTCTGAACCTATAATTAAGTCCAATACCATGTCACCTGGATACACTCCCCTCAATCCTAGTTGAAGCATGCTTGCTCTATCATCTCTCTACACTTTCTTGTTTAAATCATAAATTCTGTCTATGAGATAAGGTAAGATAATATATTCCTTTATTAATCCCCCTGAGGAGAAATTCACGTTGACCAGCAGTACAGTGGGAATAACCCATCTTATCCCAGGATAACCCAGTTTTTTACTCTGTCTGACATTACCTATAGTCCAAATAATCATGAGCATGATTACTGTATGCACCTGAAACAGAGGAAATAAAAGAACTAAAAGTGACCAATATCATTGGTGCATTGAAAAGGTCTAAAGATAAGGATGCCCATAGGCTTGACACCAACTTTTTGAAATTAAATAAAGACTCTTGCTTTGGAATGTAATCGGTACACCCGACTACACATCTGGTTAATCTGTCATTCAGGCAAACAGCTTGGACACTGGTGGCCACTGTTACCCTGATCTTTAAATCTGGGGAAAAATCTGACATGGCTAATGAGTGGCCAATCAGCAACCTCCTGGTTATGTCTCAGGTCACTCAAAAGTGGGTGGCAAAAGTACTGACTGGATTTCTAAATTTAGGCAACACTCCTATGTATCTTAGACGCAAAATGCTGTGTTTTAAAGCAAAATCCTTACCAGATAATAGTTCTAATATCAATGCCGTCTTTCTGGACATAAAAAGGCATTTGATACTGTCAATCACCAAATTATTTTATCAAAATGTTAAATATAAAATACATTTTTCAGAAAAAAACAATCATCTCAATTCAGTAATAACGTGTTTGTGTTGACAGCACCAAATCTTTAGCAAGGCTCTATTCTTGGACCAATTTGATCCACGTTATATATATCGATGATCTACATACATCATCTGAAAACATGAATATGCAAATATACAAATGAATATTCAAATGAAGATTATTCCGTAATCTGCTAAAAATACTAAGGGAGCATCCTATATTATTTCATCTTTCATCATTTTATTATTCCATGTTCAGGACTAAACTACTAAATCATGTCTGTCATTGAATTGGGGGGGGGGGGGGGGGGTAAAGGAGTTCAAGTATCTTGTGGTTACAGTGGCTCTACATTAACCTTTAAAAGTCATGTGAAAATGGTGTTAATGCTGTTAGTATGTTTTTGCACTCAATGATTTTTTGCCCACAGTTTTACTAACTGGTAATAACATTTAATCCAATAGAATTAAAATAATCTCAATCGAAAAAAAAAAAGATTTGGATAAAAACTTATTACATTATTGTAACACTGGAAAAAAATATAATTTACTGAGCTTTGAAAATGTCAAATATGCTTGTTTAATGTATCAGGCTTTGCATGGGCTCGCCCCACCTTCTTTAAATCAATTAATTAAATGGAGGGCCAACAGAGGCATTGGCACAGAGTCACCAATAGAGATGACTGTGAGGTGCCACAGACGCACCACATTTGGATAAACTTTGCTCTCAGTAAAGGAAAGTAAATATTGGAATAGGCTACAACCTGCAATAAGGGAGTGCGCTACATATAACATTTACTTTTAGGGCTTTTAGCAGACGCTTTTGTTTGTCTTTCAGTCAGTCAGTAAGTAAGTATCCATCTCAAAAAATTGCTAAAGGCAGACCAGAATCGTGATCACTTTTAACCTTAGTCTCTATTTATATATTTGTACTTGTATGCTGTCACTGTAATGTTTTTGTTTTTGTTACCTGCCCAGGGACTATAGATGGAATCTAGCTAACACCGATATGTCTTGACCAAAACAATTTCCAGCCTATTTGTAATTTACCACGCATCTCCACTCTTGAGATTATTTGCATCTGAACTATAGATCTACCTTGACAACAATAGACTCTTTGAACAATTTCAATCTTGCTTTCACCCCAAACAGCTGTGGCCAAAATCACCAATGACCTCTGTGCAGATGTTCCTGGTTTACTTTCTATTCTCCTCCTCCTGCAACCAATTGCAGCCTTTGTGTATCTCATCAGCTCCTCATGGTCCTCTGGCTAGCAGTAGAGTTGGGGGCACTGTGTATCAGTGGTTTGCCCCTTCCCTTGAGACGGGAGACATTATGTTCTTATTCAGCATTGCCAGAAAACTCATCATGGAGTTCCAGAAAGTTCCATATTGGGGCCACTTCCATTTATTTACCTCCTCCCTCTTAGTAACATCCTCTGCCACTAGGGCAGTCAGTATCCCTGTTACTCTGACAAAACAGCTTTATCTATCCACTAAACCCACTTATTATCTCCCTTCCACTAGCCTTACTACCTATCCACATGATAAACAATAATAAAACAGAGCTGCTCCTCATTGGCTCTCAAACTGAATATTTGTTCACTCCCCATTGCAGAGGCCACCATACCTGTCTCCACACAGGCCTAGAGCTTTGGGGTCATCCTGGACAGTACGCTTTCTCTGTCCAGTCATATAAACTATGGGTGCATCCGAATACTCAGTATATACTATTTCTGTTCAGTGTCTACTACTTGACCGTTAATGTAGTACGTGCTACAGCCGTAGGTAGAACGCCTCCGAACGCTTCCGAACACCACCGAAAACGCTACCGGATGTTTGGAGATGACGTGTTTCCCCTCTGTGCGCAGCAGATCAGATGCCGGCAAAATTAAAAAGTCACCTCCGATAATTAACCTCATAGTTTTCTGTCTTGTCGTCGTTACTGGTGAATTAAAATGTCTCTTTCTGCGTGAATGGCTCTTGATATCGGTGCTTTTATTTTTTTTAATTTTCTCCGTGGCGTTCTTCTTCGTCGGTTACCTGACTCTGCTGCATTGTGGGATAGCGTAGTGTCCTACCATTGTACACTGTGGCGGTAGTACGCATTCGGGAACCATTTCCATACTACACAATGCGTACTAAGCATTCGGACGTACTATATTTGTCACATACTACAAAATGCATACTATATAGTAGTCAAATATGCGTATTCGGATGCAGCCTATGTCTCCCAAATTGGCTTTTAACATCTCCAGACTTCCTGTAACACTCCCAACATATTCACTGACTTCAACTCTTCGGCACAGATTATCACACACTCAAAGTCCGCTGAACATGTCAATCCTCTGCTGAATCAAGTACACTGGCTCTGTCACAACGGATAATCTACAAATTTGCATTGTTACCATTTTAAGCACTGCATAATCTGTCCCATATACCTCACAGATGTATTCCAGACTTGCACTCTTTCTTGCTCTCTGTGGTCATGATCAACAGATCTACTGGCACCACCAGCCCTCCACCTCAGCACAATGGGTGACGGGGGCCATCTCCTGTGCTGCACCTTTGGTACTACCTTACCCCCCTAACATCCACATACTGCAACCATTGTCAAACCGTACACTCCAGCCCGCACACTACGCTCTGCCACTGCCCAAACAACTTGCTTCTCACTCACTACAAGGGGGGCCCAGCTGGCTCCACAATGGTGGGACGAGCTCCCCACTGACATCAGGACAGAAGAAACACTACACATCTTAACTCATCTGTTCAACATGGCATCTTGGCCCAAGATGCATTTTTAAAACTTTCCATATTTATTTTTTTTCTAAAATAGCAATAGAAGCAGTTTTCTTGTTTGACAAATGTTATGTACTTGCATGATTCATGCAATTTGTGGGTTGTATCTTCATGGTTGAATGCACCATGAACAAACTAGTTGCTTTGGATAAAAGCATTAGCTAAATAAATGTAATGTAATGTAATGTAATTGTACATCATTTTAATGTTTTGTTTTGGACAAAATATCTCTATGTAAAAGTGTGTGTTTGCTACTGTTCACATTTCATGTTCTTCACTTCAGATCCTAGTAGGCTACATATGAAAATATTGTAAGATACAAGAAATATGCTGAACCTCATCTGGAAGGCTGAACATTCAGTTTTTCTGATTTGAGGTGTAGTAGAATCAGCATTAGAAGAAATAATTTCAGCCACAGCAAGTGTAAGTGATATACACTTAGTATGACAGTGTGAATACACTGACATACAGTTTGAGCATGTGCAGCAGTTACAGTAGGAAGCAGCTATATAGTGCAGGGGTAAGTAATGACACTTGGAGACATTGTATGCCAATAGGTCCAATATGTACAATATAGACAGTACTATAGACATTAATACACTGAATATCGAGTCAGATACATAAAGTAAGGATACTAGTATAACTATGTGTTGGTATGGGAGAACATATTGCAGAGAATATAGGGCTGGTAAGTGTATGACAGTGCAGCCTTTCCAAAACCTGTTTATTATAGTATTCATCAAATTAGATATCACAGTCTCATTGGGCATCCAATGACACTCCCCTGCTAGGTCACAGCACTTCATTACCATCACACCTGATGTCTTGCTTTTCAAAGTCCCGGACTAAAACCTCTGGGATATCTCAGTCACACTCGGCAGTCCTCAACTGTGATGTTCTCACAACCAGCATGTATTGCATCTACTAAAACAAGTTATCGAGCTGGCAATCATGCACCACTCTCCATGCTGAAAATAATTATTCAGTTGGATTGAGGAAGGGCGAATAGGGTGGAAAGTACTCCATCATCATGTGTTGGTGGGCAGCAAACCATTCCCTGACAAGAAGGGAGCGTTGAAAACTGACCTTGTCTCCTATCATCATGTAAGTCAGGCCTCACCACTTCTTTCTCATTCTCAGGGATGAGCACAATGTAAAGGCCCCCCAACAAATCAACAAGGCGTTCTGTGATGTAGAGTCCAATGTGGGAATATGGTGAGTTACACCATTGTTAGGAGTTCACAGGACACACTTATGTTATCTGCTTGAAACTTGTTCTGGTGACTTGCTTACTGTATTAACAGCATTGACGTTTTTCACCTTCTTCTGACAAATGTACTTATTGTAAGTCGCTTAGGACAAAAGTCTGCTAAATGCCCTAAATGTAAATGTAAGTGTTCCTGCCCTGTCTTTTAACTTTGTTTTTGTTGAATCCTGCATAGTCGACGTATGTTGTGCGGTGTGATTTATTTCGAGCTCCATCCATCACCTTCCACAAACTAGAGAAAAGCCCAGTAGTTCACATCAAACCCAAATACCATCGGACACCTATGCTTTTTCTATAGTCTGAAAGTATACTCATGCATATTGAAAAGACACACATAGCATCATGGTGCCATTGACACTAAACATTACTGTTGTTACCTGTTACCTGTTCTAGTACCAGAAAATCAGTGTTATTCACGCCACAGTAGACAGTTCAGTTGAGGCTCCACTGCCTGAGCCATACTTAGGCCTTGGTTCACTACTTTGTCTCCGATAGCTCTTTATTAACTGCAGTGCATCCTGTTGAAAGGATTGGCCACAACATTCAAAATGGTTTGTTGACAATTTGAATTGGATTTTGATGCTAACTTTTGTTACATTTTGATTCCTTTCATTGTACTCACAATGCCAATCCACAATGCATCACTGGTAGAATGGCAATCAATGTTAATACATTGACTATTGGAACGGTGCCTACAGGTTTATAGCTTGCAAGTTGAGTATAATCAAAGGTAGGGGAAATGTCAGTGTTGTGTTGAATGCTTCCCCAAAGCAACCCTATTCTGTTATTGATTGAAGGGTACACTAATACACCCATACACACATTATGGATACTTTCTCCATTCAATGTGTGCAATCCCTCAAACACTGAAATCAATGATTTCTCAGTGGGAAATGAAGAGGCTGACGCAGCATCACCAAAGGCAGGGTACAGAACAAGGCTCTCACAGTGGGTACAGTGAATGCAGGCTGTCAGCATGCTAATTTTATGTTTTTACTCCATGCTGGCAATGGAAATTGCTGTGACTGCAGGACATGTGGGAGGAGGCTAGCATGCTATCATTACCTTTGGTAATACAATGAAGACCAAATATATTTAAGTGGTAAATTGGGTCAACACATTGAAAGTACAGTATCAGTGAAGTTTGACATATGTGGTGCATTTTTTATATCCCTCTGTATGATTGTTTGGGATATGTATATGAGTTTGTTGCATGTGCATGCATGTGTTTCTGAATATGGTTTGCACTGTGCTACGGAATTCAGAATGGATCAGCCTATCACCTGCTTTATATTACTACATTTCTGACATAATTATAAAACAGCAGCATGTTGGTGTGTCTGTGTGTGTAATTAGGGATTGTTGTTGTGGTACATAAAAAAAAAAATGTGTTGTGGTACTGTAATTCTCTACAACAACAAGCAGGTATTTTCCTGTTCTATGCCAATGTTTACAGATTTTGTTTGCTGTAACAATTACAATCAGCAATTGAAAAAAAAACACACACTCATTGTACTGTGTTTTCCTTGTGCGCTGTCTGAGCTTATTGCAGTTTTTATGTTTCATTCATGTTTCAATCATTTGTTGAGTACCAAGCTGAAAATAATGCGATGATTAGGACATTACAGTAATCTTTCAAAACATGGTTTGCTACATATGGCAAATGGAATCGCCAAACGGTTGGCCACTAGTTCAGAATAATCCAAATCTTTTAGTTATTTCTCTTTTTCACACAATAATATTGGGCTTTGTCACTTGCCATTTTTTCATTGACCAAAAGTAAATTGTACGTTTTCCCCTCTCTTGATGGCAGGCTGACAAGGTGAGGATGGGAGATACCATCAAACCAAGTGACAAGCAAGCACCAGGTGGCGCGGTGTCGGAGGGGAGGTTGAGGACAAAAGCCATGTTGACGGTTGATGATATTTTGTTCTATTTCTCCATTTTGACTCCTAGATTGCAGAGGGCATCACTTTAGTTACTGTACAAAAACACACCTCTGTTGCAATGACAATTGAAATGTACAAGTTACCTCAGTTCACCTCGTCGCGATGTGGCATATGTAGGAATATATACAGTATGTCTCATCTGTCGTCCACGGCAGGCTGAGTCCACCACACCATGGCTTTCAGAGTTTGTCAGTTGGCTAACCCCTTGGAGCCATTCATTCTGCTTGAAAATTGGACATTAAAAAGCTTCAATTCTTGATGGCGAATGCCAGTGGCAACTTAACACTTTCACTCGTCATTGATGGCATCATTGTTTTCACACTGATTGTTTCCATGTACAAGGAAGCGCTTTGCGGTGTGCCCTATGGAGCACACGTAACGGCGTGCTGATGTAATGCTGACGGGTTTGTCTATGCCATGTCTTGAGACATGAATGATTATCTCTAGTGTTGTGCCTGAATGTCACGTTCGCCCCATATTTGGGGCGAACGTGAACTGAACATACTGTATTACTGCCTGACAAATGTTACTGTGGACGTGTTCATTCTGGTGTCTGTGAACGGCACGCTCTCTCAGTTTAACTCCATTCAATAGGGTGCTAGATTTCTATAGAGCCTCCCTGGCAAAAACCCGGCAAAAAACACACCGCTAACAGGGCAGCGCAGGGGGGCCCAACTATTCGATCGCTGTCTGCCAGATCGCTGAGTTACAGTCGAAGTGTGAAACAGCGCCAAAATGTGTAGTGGCTGAGAGCAGTATTGCATGGACGTGGCAATGGCCCTCAATTATCAAACGAGCGTACGACAGAAAACGGGCGTAAAATGGACGTACGCTCATTTCAACGTTGAGCTTTATCAATTTGAACGTGAGCGCAGGCTGTGATGAAATCTCATCTATCTCGTGTACGCAACTTTTTCGAGTGCGACCAGTGGCGAGACATGGTATATCCGCAAGAGTCGGACAACTTTTTCTTCACCTTATTCGGAATAAAATAACTTTAACACATGGCAAACAATAGCCTATAGGTCAAATGTGAAATGTTTTAAGCTGGATCAAGTTAACATCAATTTAACATTTAATGAATTATTCAATTAATTATTTACCTCTTCCGTAGCCCGCTGAACATGGGACACACTGTTGACTGCAACAGTAATTTGTTTCCATATAGCGTTTTTTTTGCTTGCCCTTAATTAGATTAGATTAGATTCAACTTTATTGTCATTGTGCAGGGTACAAGTACAGGGACAATGAAATGCAGTTGGCGTTCTAACCAGAAGTGCAAATGAGCGATAAAGGTGCGGGTTGAAATGCAGAAATGCAGAATAAGGTGCAGAGTGCAAATAGTGCAGCAGCCATGGGGTCAGACCTGGTTTTGTCGGTTAAAGTTTTTTTTTTTGCAGAATCTAGTAGACTAGAGGTATGTCTTTAAGATTTAGGAGGGTGCCCGGTGATGTCCCTTGGGCAATTCTGTATGTTAACCCTTTTTTGTTCAATGTGCTAAATATAAGGCGAGACACTACAGGTGAATAGGGTAAAAAAATTAACTAGCAGATATCACTATGAAACTTCCCAATTTGATTACTTACTCGAATATGAAAAAAAAATCTATTACAAGTTTTCTGTAATTTAATGTTATAATATGCAAATTAGGTATGATGTAATTAAATATGCGCTGATTAGCATAAACTTTAAACAATAAAATCTGAACATTGGATAAAGCCAGTTTCAAAATTATTTTTTCATTTTGTTGACATATTAGATGAAACGTATTTTACAAAGGGAATTATGGATATCTCGTTTAGTTATTCAGTAAATCAGAAAATACTGCCAATAGCCTTTAAAAAATCAATTTTCATATCGGCCTGTTATGGCATAAAGAACAGCAAGAACATGTCACACACAAGGTTGGTAGTATGGGGGGCAAAGAATGGAAAAGGTCATACATCTTCAGCAAATTTGGCTGCTCTTCCACCAACAACAAAGCATTTATTGAAAATGTGAAGAGGGCCCACTTTCAAGCAGTCTTGTGGCGAACACTCAATATAAATCCTCCTCCAAGACTGAACCCTGAAGAATATGGATGGAAAAAAGACATAAGCAATAAGCTACCGAGACCAACGAGTCTACCAGAAAATGTCAAACTTGCACCAGACTATATTTTGGAGATGATCAGATGTGGCTGTAAGAGTGAAACCCCTTGTAGCTCAAACAGATGCAGTTGCCAGATGAATGGTGTGCCTTGCACAATGTTCTGTGCATGTTTTAGGGTAGGATGTTCAAGAACTAGTGAGCCAGAATTGGACAATAATCAGAATTATATCTGAAATACATAAATTTGTTAATTGACATAGAAAGGGTTACATTTTCCAAATTGTAAAGTACTGTCTGAATAACTATCACACAGAAAACTGTGTTTTAGTACATTTTATTTGAGTTGATTTGCATTTGATATGAGTACTCACCTTGAAATGAGAGGTATTTCCCATTTTTTCATGATTTTGATGATATTTCATGATAGTTATGGGTGTGAACAGCCCTCACTCTGAGAACAAAATCTCCACTTCAGGAGCATCTACATATACCAAACTTTCAAGTCTTATACCTAACCATATTTAGAAGTTTTTTTTACAAAGGGATTTGTTAATATATTATTCTTAGCTTGATTTCTATGACATTTCATTCCTAAAAACTTGGCGAAAATTTATTTTTTTAAAGGCTATTGGCAGTATTTTCTGATTTAGGCCTACTGAATAACTAAATGAGAGATCCAGAATTCCCTGTGTAAAATACTTTTCATCTAATATGTCAAAAAAAAAAAAAAAATGAAACTGGCTTTATCCAATGTTCAGATTTTACTTTTTAAAGTTTATGCAAATCGCGCATATTTAATTACATCATGCCTAATATGCATATCCAAACATTAAATTACAGAAAACGTATTATACATTTATTTTTCATATTGATCTAAGTAATCAACTGGTGAAGTTTCATAGTGATATCTACTTGTTAATTTTTTTACCCTATATCTCGCCTTATATTCAGGACATTGAACAAGAAAGGCTCAATATTGAGAATTGCCCAAGGGATATCACCGGGCACCCTCTCTAATCTTATTGAGTTACCCCTTGGCAACAAGAAACAGCACAAAAAAAAACTTTAACCGACAAAACCAGGTTCACCTAAATTATGGCATTTGGCTGCCGGACTAAAATTGAAAAACATGAAAAGTGGCAGTAGTTATTAAAGTGACGGTAATTAACGGTAGTTATTAAAGTAACAGTAAACAGTGCAGCTGGAGGTCGTGATCGTTGAGGTAGTAAACGGTTACTAACACTAGCAGAAACAGGGTGTAAACAGTATAAAAAAATGTAAGAAAAAAAAAAATTAAACAATGTACAGGTAGTGCGAGAAATAGTAATATAATACAAGAAGTGTACAGGTGGTGCAATAGTGCGCTAGTACAATACAACGGAACGGGTACAGAAGATGAATGTGGATTGTATGGATGTGGGGGGTGCAACGGCAGTTGAGAATAAATAATACAATAAATAACATTACTATAAATAATATGAAGTATGTCCAGGGGGGGTAAGGGGTGGGGGTGCTGGGTGGGCAGGGGTGAGTGTCCTTGGGGGGGGGGGGGGCGCATCAACAAGTGACATGAGTGTCTCCATTTCTGTTTCTGAAAAATTCTGCTTCTTCTTTGCCGTTGGATGTTTCTCCATGTCGTAAAAGTTAGGGGCGAGACTTCTGAAGACGTGCTTTTATAGGGGCGTGTTACGTTAATTACGATCGATCTCAGCCGCCGTATTTATCAACACCAAGTTCCTTCGTACACGGGGATTGGTGTGATACGAAAGTTTTGTAAATCTCACGTGGGTCCTATTGTAAGATGAATCATGCGTTCAGATTTGTGCTAATTTCTACGTTCGTTTGATAAATGAGGGCCAATGTCAGGGCACAACAGACAGAGACATATTGTGTGCTTTATAGACAGACAGCAAGTTTTTCCTCATGTTTTTGAGAACATACTGGAGGGGTGAAAGCTGCAGCTGCTGCTAGTGTGGACTGAATGGACAGCAACAATTAAACGTTAAAGCAACAATGGGGAAAGGCTGTCCTCTCAATACTAATGTAAACCCTGGTTGGATAACAAAAATGGATATGAAGTTGAAATCTATAGTTTGAGTGTTAAAACTGATCAAATAATTGCTGTCTGTGGTTCTCTATGGGCTGTGGCAATCATTTTGAAAAATGATAGCTTGCAGCAACATATTGAAAGAAAGAACTATGAACTAGTTCATTTTTGGGAACTGTGAACTTAGTTTTATTTTTTTAAATTATGAACTATGAACTGAACTAGTTCATTTTAAAATGTGTGAACTTAAATCAAAATTTTTAATTATGAACTATGAACTGAACTAGTTCATTTTAAAATGTGTGAACTATGAACTGAACTAGTTCATGTAGAAAGTGAACTTTCCCAACACTGATTATCTCCATTGGCATGAGTATTTTACTCATGTGCTGGTTCTGCTATTTTATATGGGTGAGCAATATTACAATTCACTTGATGTTTTTTTTTTTTTTTTGTTCCGCTGTCATCATTATAGTACAATGAAATAGTTAGGCCAACCACAACTGGATCATCAACACTTAACTATCTGGGGTGTAAGAAACCATGTTATGTTGTAATTAAGCACTACCAATAGAAACATGACAGTGGTTGGAGGAATCCTCATCTAATACATCCTATACATGAAAGCATACTGCAACGATTGTTTATATGTGGTAAGAACACAGTGGAAGCTAGGGCTAACTGCTCCCCCAGCCAATAACATTTGAAGATATCCTCTGTAAGTGCCTTGGACATATAGACCAATTTATTTGTTATTAAATTTATATTCAAGTGCAATTAACTTGTGGGCAAATACCCCAAAACGATCAGAGAGAGAGAGAGAGAGAGAGAGAGAGAGAGAGAGAGAGCACAGGTAGATCAAAGAATAATGAGTGCTTTTATTGTTCTAACTAGTTTGTTATTTTAATGAAAAATTATGAAGAACGGCTTGAGACTTCAGAACAGGTCAGTTTCTAAATAGAGAACCCTGCAGATTAATGAATTGGGCCATGACACTATAGTGTATATGTAGATACGGTCCCCTCCTCTTCATCTGTCCGACACAACCATGGTTGGTGTTAACTATTCCACTAATGCTTTTTAAGAGGAGATCCTTTTGAAGACTTCCCTGAAATAACCCTTTCATCATGAATGTGTCCCCACTCGTTTAGGACTCTCTTGGTGGCTAATTAGCCAAAATGCTACACAGGCACAAGGGATCCATTTATGTGGGACCACACACTGCGTGTGTGTGTGTGTGTGTGTGTGTGTGTGTGTGTGTGTGTGTGTTTCATGCCGTTTTTGCATGTGTGCTGAATTACTGCCACATTTAATTTATAAAGTTGATAGGGAGTTACATAGACTCTCCCACCAGGTCTGTTTTCAATTATTAATTATTATCAAAATAATTTCTACAACCGAATTCTTAAATACTGATCCTGATTGGAAAATAACTTTCAATGGGGATACAACCCCTTGTGTTAAAAAAATGTCTCCCAGAAAAATGGAAACAAACTCAAACCCATCTGCCTGGATAAAACAGACGCAAGATAACACTCCCAAGAAGGCGTGGCCCACGGATGCGACGGTGAAGCATGAGGTCTGCAGAACTGCAGTCCAAACCCAGCTTCACCAGACGGAAGCGCTTTGCTTGAAGTGAAGGAAAGCAGTCACAAAACAACTGTGTAACCGTCTGTAGCCTACAATGTATGAAGTAGGCTACAGACCTATTCTCTATCCACTGAGCTACTGTCCAGAAAAACATGTTTAAAATGTTAAAATATAAAAATACAAAGGCAATATTACATGGGGGGTTCCCCGGTGGCTCATCGAGTAGAGTGTGTAACCTACAGGCCTCACATTAGGCCACCGAGGTTTGAGTCCAGACCCCTTCCTGACTAAATCTCATTATATCTGTAAAAAAAAAAGGGTTTGCTCCCAATTCATGGAGGATTCACTTTGGCTGAAGCACACTTCCTTACATGAAGTCGGTGATTTAGGACCTTTATGGTCATGATGTAAAGCCACCAATGAAAATCTCTTGGTCATGAGAATCACATGGACTGGATCATTTCCTTATTCTTTAGTCTTGCCAGCAGACTGTAGAAGCTATTTGTTCATTCCTACATTAGCTACCCAACCCACATGGTGCAGCTGGTCTACTATTACCCACTGTGCAATCAAGGTTCTATCCATGTCTGCGACAGTGATGTTCTTGTTAACAAAGAGCCCTCTTTACACCGAAGCCTGACCATGGGACAGCAGGAGAACATTTTAGATGACTTCCCACAGATCTTTGAATGGATGCTCTTTGGCCAGCTGCGCATTGAGGGTGTCCACTCTCAAGTGGACACCAGCGGGCCACTGAGAGACATTCTCACTCATTCTGCAGATCACAGTGAAGTCCCACGACTTGTAGGCTTGTATCACACTTGCTCTCTTCTGTCTGACACTTGCTCTCTCTGTCCAGCACTGGAGATGGTCTGCAGGCACAGCCTCTGTTGTTTGTCACAAAGGTCTGGCTTCTTTTTTATCTTTTTTGGATCCAGCCATGCCATTTCTTACCAGTGTGTACCTCAGGGGTAATTTCTCCAGCAGCTTTGTCATAGATGTGGCAAGGTACTTATTTGTCTCATCTCTAACCGTGAGGACACCTCGTTAATTTTTCCAACCCCTCGACTCTGAAAGTACTTTGTCTGCAACAAATCCTATATTGGCTGGCAATCGTTACTGATAATCACCCATCGGTTTTCCTCTGTGCTACTTAAAAGTTAACACATTCAAGTCAAGAATCAAATGGCAATATAACTGACACAACTCTCTCTACATGGCTCTGGGTCAAAGCAACACAACATATTGGTTAGGATTAGGGTTAAAGTTAGACCAAAATACTTTTCTATAAAGCCTTGAAGGGTAGAGGGGGTGGATAGAGCGTGTCGTCCACTAACCGTAGGGTCGGCGGTTCGATCCCCTTAATCCTCATTTCCAAAACTGTCTGCATGTCGAAGTGTCCTTGAGCAAGACACTGAACCCTGAACCCCAACTTGCTCCCCGAGCGCTGATCATAGCAGCCCACTGCTCGTATGTACAATAGGATGGGTCAAATGCAGAGAACATATTTAATTCCCGTGTCTAAAAAACATGGGAATGAAAAATGAAGACCACAACGTTTTTTAATGCTTATTTTCTGTGTCAGATGGGGGAGTTGAATAGAGCAAATAACCAAAGACGATTCCACTCATTAGCACCCAGCACACCAGCACACTTTTATCAAGGCAAAGTAGTGAAATATGAAAGAGATTAAGTAATTTGCCCCGAAATCTAAGCTATTTCAACAGTTTATACAAAACTGCCAAGTTATTTGCCTGGGGAGAATATCACAGTGGACCAACAAATGTTTCCTACAAAAGTGTGCTTCACACAGTACATGGCTGTGACAAACCTGACAACTTTGTCAGTCAAATTATGGATGTGTCTGGCTACTCTGGCTAATCGAATAAAATGCACAGAAATGCCCAAGCACACAATGAAACAATGCTTTTCAACTTGGATGTAGTCGTGAAATATCACACTCACAATTTACCAGGCAAAGGCAAAACCATCAGAAATCATAGCTATTGAGCTAAAACCATCAGAAACCATTCCCTACTATGGGCGACATTACATACCAGAGAACTGAGGCTATATGGTTAAAAGTGAAACACACATGCCCTGTTCTACAACATGCTTGACCTCGCTAGTATCACTGCACATGCTCTACACAATCAGTGCACAGCAAAACAATCTTGAGAAATAAATGTATTTTACTGCTGATAAGAGAATTGGTCACAGATCAAAAGGCAGCCAGGGCAGCAGAAAAGAAAGTGTCTGAGCCCTGCCCACTGCATTTGTCAGTTCCAAAAAAAAAGCCATTTGTCAGACGAGATGTACAGGGAAGAAGAATGTGGCCGTGGGTGTAAGCAACATGTCATAAATGCACCACACAAATAAGAAAAAGCAAATACTGACACCAATGGTTCATATAGTAATAAGTGTTACAAATTCAATTAAATCAAGCATGTCCTCTTTGGGAAGCCTCTACAGATCAAATGACTATGCTAAACACTTTATTCCCACAATTTATTTATAGTGATGGTTCGGAGTAAAATTCACCCTGAGGTAATTTCCACCAATAATCCAGCCAAGTACCCCCTCAGATGCATTTTTAGCAATGGTCAATATTTATCAAGTTTAGGGGTATCAGCCGAATGGCTTAGTATTGGAGTGTCCGGTACACTGTGTTTATCTCATAAATTACCCCACTAATAATGCATGAATTGTTACCCAACTTCTGTAGTAGTACATATATGGTCTGTACTCACAAAACAAGGCATTTTAAAGTTTGGAAGTACACCAGGAGTTTATTTAAAAGAGTACTTTTCTGATAGCTTCAACTAGCTGTTGCTAAGGCTACCGCTGCGTCGACGTCTCTTCCGTCTTTCCGGATAGGTTCGTAAAAGTCCTCTTCAAAACTCCCAAGTGTAACGAAAAAGTTAGTGAATTCAACACTCCATCGAAATGTATTGACAACTGGAATAATTGAATAGGCTACTTGAAATTAGATGGACTGTTGAATTCACTAACTTTTTCGTTACACTTGTAACGACTAGCTGTTGCCTTAGCAACAGCTAGTTGAAGCTATCAGAAAAGTGCTCTTTTAAATAAACTCCTGTTGTACTTACAAACTTTAAAATGCCTCGTTTTGTGAGTACAGACCATATATGTACTACTACAGAAGTTGGGTAACAATCCATGCGTTATTAGTGGGGTAATTTATGAGATATACAAAGTGTACCGGGCACTCCAATACTAAGCCATTCGGCTTATACCCCTAAACTTGATAAATATTGACCGTCGCTAAAAATGCATCTGAGGGGGTATTTGGCTGGATTATTGGTGGAAATTACCTCAGGGTGAATTTTACTCCGAACCATCACTTTAACTTATGTAACTTCTCTGGTCAATTTAACTGTTGTACTTGTCTAGAACCACAGTAAGCCTACGTATGAATTATTTGTAATTATTTGCTTACCAATATAGCCAAGTACCAAATTCTGCTATCAGAATAATAATGTGTAATGTTTCTTTATTTATAGTCTACAATGCAAATGATGTGTGACATTTACATGTTACAATTATGGTTTGCTACAAGGCAGCCGTCTAATATCAAATATGTTATATACGTACGTATGTATGTTTATATAAACATGTAGTATATATATACGTACTACCGAAGGGTTTTTGCTGTTAGTCTGTGAGATAAATATACATAACTTTGAATAAGTGCCTATGTTAAAATAAATATTCTATAAAATATAATATTTGTTATTTTGGTCTAAGTGCAATTGCTTCAAATTAGTCTGCTAGTCTTCTTACAAATATCATTATTATTATTATAGTATATCTCCACCTTTGCGATGCCTGCTGGGGAAAAGGTAATCTGTAGTGTTTAATTATGTGTAAGAAAATGTCTTATTTTTAAGTTAAAGCATAAGTTTAATGTTATAGATAAAGTGTGTTGAACAGCTTCCAGTTTACAGTACATTCGGCCTAGCCATTGACAGCTGAAATACGCCATGGATTATAAGTGTTGCAGTTGATGCGTGGTGGTTTGTAGAGGTCATGAACATATAAATGACAGAGAAAATGTGTTATAAAAAAACATTGTGCTTAGTCTCCATCCAGTCAGACTGGAGGGAGTTTAAATTATCGTCAATAAGTAGAACATAGTCACTAACATATTTCACTTTTGATGAAAGTAATGATGAGAAATGTGGTGCAATACCACAGGTTGTCAGGTAAGCTGCTTTGTCATCTCCTCAGGCGAACTGTGAGGCAGTGTTGCTATCACGAAACACAACACAAAAACAGATAACCCTTTGCAGTACAGCTGTGGAAGTAGACATGCTTATCAATAACATCAAGCACCCAGTACATTTCTGCAGACAGAAACTCTGGCCAACTCACAAATGCCCTTAATGAACTACTGGATGTAGCTGCAGATTTGACACAAATACTCCCTCCAATCGTTGGCAGAAATGTTGAGATTCAGTATTAATAGTAGTAGTATTTATTCTGGCGACTGGGTTAGACCAAAGTGTTCACCAATTGGCTGGAGTTCCTCAAGGCTCTATTCTGGGGCCTCTTTTGTTTAACATCTACATGCTCCCACTGGCTCAGATCCTGCAAAATGACATCTGCTACCACAGTTATGCAGATGATACACAAATTTACATAACAATAACCCCAGGTGACTATGGTCCAATACAAGCATTGAGTAATTGCATTGACCAAATCAATGATTGGATGTGCCAGAATTTTCGTCAGTTGAAGAAGGACAAGACTGAAATAATTGTCTTTCGAGCCAAGGAAGAACGATTAAAAGTTTGTGCTCAGCTGCAACTGGCAATGTTAAAAACCACAGACCAGACTCAGACCTGAATTTTAACAGCCACATGAAAATGATTACGAAGTCTGCCTACTATCACTTAAAGAATATATCAAGGGTCAGAGGACTGATGTCTCAGCAGGACTTAGAGAAACTTGTCCATGCATTTATCTTCAGTAGGCTCAACTATTGTAACAGCATCTTCACTGGTCTCCCAAAAAAGTCCATCAGAAAGCTCCAGTTAATTCAGAATGCTGCTGCTCGAAAAAACTAAGAAAATGGATCACATTACTCCAGTTCTCAGATCGTTACATTGGCTTCCTGTCTGTCAGAGAATTGACTTTAAAGTACTGCTGTTAGTTTATAAAGCACTGAATGGTTTGGGACCAAAATACATTTCAGATCTTCTCATTTTCTATGAACCATCCAGATCTCTCAGGTCATCTGGGGCGGGTCTGCTTACTGTCCCCAGAGTCTGAACCAATCATGGAGAGGCAGCGTTCAGTTTTTACGCACCACATATATAGAACAAACTGCCAGAAAGTTGTAGGTCTGCTGAAACACTCACCACTTTTAAATCTAGATTAAAGACCTTTATGTTTGCTGCAGCCTTCCCCTAAGATTATCTTAACATGTTTTAATTTCTTTTTTATGCTTGTATTTTAATTTAAGTGTTTTAATGCTGTATATGTATGTATGTATGTGTTATTTTTGTTTGTTTGTTTTTTGCTATTCTTTTATTGTATTTTAATGCTTCTATGTATGTAAAGCACAATGAATTGCCTTGCTGCTGAATTGTGCTATACAAATAAACTTGCCTTGCCTAAGCCCCTCCCCCGGGCAAACCAACTCCTAATTGGCAGGGGGGTTTTAGCCTAGCCTAGTATTTTAAGGTTTGGGGTTCACCCAAACCACATCCATCCCCACAGATGGTGGACAACAAATTACCCCAACATATACAACAGTTTCCCCACCGTTTGCCTATGCCCGGACACCATACACCGGGCAAAACTCCCCAAGTCCCCTTTAATGGTGGAGTCCATGGTCACCTGACCAGCCGTAGCGTGCCACTAGCGCTATTTACAGCAGCACTCCGGCAGTGCCTCGGCTTGGCCCCGAGACCAACTGCGACCATGGCAGCAGGTGATTGTGTCTCCTCTTGCTTCCCGATGGGCTCTGCTGGAACGGGGAGAGCGCTGCGTGCGCTCCCGGCACCGGCTCTCTCCGAGTGCGAGCCCGTGTTGTCGCGGTGACGGTGCGTTCAGAGGCGCTCCGTCACATTATCCCCCTCCTCCCCGAGGTTGACGATGTGCGGCAACCTGGAGAGTTAGTCGGCTACTACGTTGTTCCTGCCTGGCCGATGTCGGATCAGGAACTGGAACGGCTGAAGAGAGAGGTACCACCGGGTGAGACGACTTTTATGGTCCTTCATGGAGTTCATCCAGGTCAGCGCCCGATGGTCGGTCTCCAGGTCGAACTCCCTCCCCAGCAGGTAATACCTCAAGCTCTCCAGGGCCCATTTGATGGCCAGGCCCTCCTTCTCTACTGTGGAGTACCTGGTCTCCCGGGGCAGCAGCTTGCGGCTTAGGTACAGCACCAGTTGTTCTTCCCCAGGTTCCCCTTGGGCCAGGACTGCCCCCAGGCCCACTGCAGAGGCATCGGTCTGGACCAAGAACCGCTGGCTGAAGTTGGGACTCCTCAGCACTGGAGAGGAACACAAGCAGGCCTTGAGGGTACCAAAGGTGGCCTCACAGTCGTCGTTCCACACGACCGGGTTCCTCTGGTCCTTCGCCGTCAGGGCCGTCAACAGGGCAGCAATGGTGGCGAACTGCGGAACAAACCTCCGGTACCAGCCAGCCAAGCCCAAGAAGGACCTTACCTCTTTCTTTGTGCGAGGGCATGGGCAGCTGTGAACCGCCTCGACCTTGTCCACCTGTGGCGGGACCTCGCCTCGTCCAAGCCGGTAACCCAGGTACTTAGCCTCTTTCCTCGCCCACTGACACTTGGCCGGATTCAGCGTCAGGCCAGCCTGCTGGATCCGCCCAAGGACTCGCTCCAACTGCTGCAGGTGCTGCTCCCAGGTGTCACTGAAGATGGCCACGTCACCGAGGTAGGCAGCACTGCAGTCCTCACACCCCTGCAGGACCCGGTCCATCAGCCTCTGGGAGGTGGCGGGTGCTCCATGGAGGCCGAAGGGCATTACCGTAAACTGGAAGAGGCCGGTCGGTTTCTGGGATGCAGTGTAGGGGCGACTGGCCGCTTCTAGTGGGACCTGCCAGTAGCCCTTGCAGAGGTCCAGCGTGGTGATGAACCTGGCCCGCCAATCCTCTCCAGCAGATCGTCAACCCGGGGCATCGGGTAGGCATCGAACGCCGACATCGGGTTCAGCTTCCTGAAGTCGATGCAGGTGCGCAGGGAGCCAACTTTCTTCACCACGATGACTTTCTGCACCACTCGGACTGGGATGGCTCGATCACCCCCAGGCGCTGCATCTCCTCGACCTCCTTCCTGAGTTTTGCCACCAGGTGTTGTGGCACCCGGTAAGCCCTCTGGCGAAATGCCCCCTTGTCCTTGAGGCAGACAATGTGCTCGACCAGGTCACTGTACTTTCTGGAACAATATACAGTTGGACAGCCAAAATAACTTGTCAGAAGCTGTTTTCACATGGACGCTGCGACTGAGTATGCTGAAGCAAAGTGCCTACTCAAGCGACACTTTGGCAATGAATATAAAATCACAACTGCCCATATGGATAAGGCCTTAAACTGGGGTGTAATAAGACCAGATGACGGAAAGGCACTTTACAGTTATGCAATATATTTAAGAAGTTGCTGTAATGCTGCCCAAAACTTTCAATACATGTCAGAACTTGACTCACCATCTAATATGAAACAAATTGTCTCCAAACTTCCATCTAAATGTAGAGAGAGATGGTGAACAGTGGTATGTGATAATATGGAACAGACTCAACAGAGGCCAAAATTCAATGATCTCGTCAGATTTGTGGAGAAACAGTCCAAAATAATGCAGGATCCGGTCTTTGGCGACATTCAAAACGTTCAAAACTTCTTATCATGGGACAAACTCATCACATATACAGCGTGGCTTTTGCAGTTCAAAAGGACTCTGAGACACTTGATCCAATTGAAAAAAGCAGGTACCTCAAACAGTGCATCAATTAAACTTCAATTAAACATGATTTTACAGATGCTGAGGAATCACTTGTTGCTTATGTTCAACAGAAAGTCTTTAGGGATGAAGTGAATGCCTTACGAGCAGGCCAAGCTGTAAGAAGGAGTAGCAGACTCTACAAGTTGGATCCCATTCTTAATGATGGGATACTGAGAGTGGGAGGTAGACTGAGTAAACTGCAGACATGGTCAAATCGAAGAAATGGTTTCAGACAACGAAACAAATTTTGTGGGTGCCGAGCTAGAATTAAAAGAAGCACTTTCTCACTTAAACATGAATAAAATATCGGATTCAATGAATGCAAAAGGCATCAAATGGAGTTTCAACCTGCCTTATGGTTCTCACCATGGAGGTGTGTGGGAACGTCTCATTTGAACATTAAAGACAATACTTTATTCCATCACAAAGGAAAAGACCTTAGATGATTAATTTCTTCAAACTGCCTTGTGCGAAGTGGAGGCAGTTCTCAATGCCCGTCCCATTACAGTAACATCTGGAGACTCTAAAGATCCTGAACCCCTAACTCCAAATCACCTTCTGCTCTTGAAAGGAAAACCCATTCTTCCACCTGAGCTCCCTTCCAAGCAGGATGGCTACGCTAGAAGAAGGTGGAAACAGATTCAGTACCTATCAGACCTCTTCTGGAAACGATGGTCACATGAGTATCTTCCCTTAATTCAGGAGAGACAAAAATGGAATGAGGTCAAAATAAATCTGAAACCTGGAGACATAGTACTGATCATAGATGAGACCTCTCCACAAAACTCCTGGCCTATAGGACGTATCATGGAAACCTTTCCAGATGCAAAGGGCTTTGTACGTCGTGTCAAAGTGATAACTCAGACAAACATCTTGGAAAGACCTATTACCAAGCTGTGTTCTCAAAGACATCCGGTGAGGCGCGACACCGACATGGCTGCATAGCTTTCGGCTGCGCTCTGTTAGGCTTCCCTACCCCCATGATAGCCGTCATATATCGACTAAACTTTGCCAGATAGTTTTGGAAAGGGCGACCAATAAATATGTCTCAAGACCCGAGGCAAAACCTTCCTCGTTCATCGAACCAATCAAAAAAGAGCGTTGCGGAGGACAGGGTGGAGGTGCGGGACCGGAGATCGGCCACACCTGACGACACGATGTCCGAGCTTACTAGCATCAAAAACCTGTTGCACGGGATTGCAGCTGATGTGAGTAGCATCAAAACAGGTCTGGAGATGCTACAAACCACTGTGGAGCAGCTTGGGGTGCGAATGACGGAGGCTGAAACCAGGATTTCGGATCTTGAGGACACTAGCAATAGCCGAGGGGCTACTATAGACTCCGCCTTATCAAACTTAAAAAAACTCCAGGATAAAGTTACATACTTAGAAGATGCAGGCAGACGGAATAATGTGCGTGTGACAGGCATACCTGAAAACGCAGAGAAACAGGATTTAAGTGGTTTCATGCTTCACATACTGGCTGAAAAACTGGACCTAGACGTGGATGGGGGATTTGAATTGGAACGAGTTCATCGGGTCGGCCCGAAGCGAGATGATGGGCGCAACCGTCACGTCTTGGCTCGCTTTCTGAGATTCAGCGCAAGAGAAGCAGTTCTCCGAGCGGCCCGCGAGAAGAGGAGAGTCGAATGGGAGGGCAACAGGATCTCCTTCTACCAGGATCTTTCTCAAGAGGTGCTTCAGCAGCGTAGGAAGTTCGACATGGTGAAGAAACAGCTGCAGGAGCGGGGGATGTCATACTCCATGCTGTATCCAGCGACTCTGAAAGTCTCCGCAAACAACAGGTCCTACACCTTCACTTCGCCAGATGCAGCAGCTGCCTTCCTCACAAGGCAGGGCTGAATATCAGAATATAGGACTGTGTGTGGTGTTGAAATTCATGATGGCCAATATAGGTATGTTCATTAGTTATCTTCCTGAGTGTTTATTACAAAGAACCGGACTCATAGTGGGTTATTTCTACATCGTTTTGCCTAATACACTGTCTTTGAAAAAGATGTGATCTTACACGGACATGCACGTGCGTATTGGCATATTCTTATTTTCAATAGATATGTGCATTTATATGCAGTGATTATAAGGTCCTTTTGTTGTTGTTTTGAATAGCCTATGTGCGTGTGTGTAGAGAATACACATGGGCACAGAGTTTCTATAGCGAATGTGCCCTTTGTGGTCTAATTATTATTATTATTATTTATTTATTTATTTCTGTTTAACTCAGTAGTATTCTTTTACGTGTTTAATTTAATTTTTCTCCTGGAAGACATAATATTCAGCTGTGGTCAACTAGTTATTATAGGCCATATATGTGAAGAGAACATCCATATGATTAAGAGGAAAAAAACAAAAACAAAAAAGAGAAAAAAAAAAAAAATGGGGGTGGGGTGGAGGGGAGCCGGAGCAGGCCAGGTGCCCCTTTCATGCGGATGCACTATCGTAGTTTAGTTAGAGCAGAAGAGCCTCAAGTTCTGTTTTGGCTCACAGTTGTTTTTTACATATGTTGTGTTAGGTTTTGTGCAAGTTCAGTCGTTTTACGAGGGATAGATCTAACAGGACAGGAAATTTGTAAATATCTTCAGGTAAATGCTTTTAAGTATTGGTCACATTATACATCTAATAACAAATGATGGGTGAACTGGTTAGACATTGAATGTTAAGGGTGCAAACTCAGCCATCAAAAGGAGGAAGATTCTCTTGTATCTTAAACAGAAAAATCCAGATCTGGTCTTCCTGCAGGAGACTCATCTGGAAAGGGATGATTCATTATTACTGCAAAGGGATTGGGTGGGGAAAGTTCTTTATAGTGCCGGGTCTTCTAGTCAGAGGGGAGTCACCATTTTAATTCGGAAGAATTTAAATATCAAAATACTCAATCAACAATCAGATGAAGAAGGGAGATGGATAGTTATGGATGCTGAACTTTTTGGTATTAGGTGTACTTTTATGAACATATATGCTCCAACAGCAGACCTACCAGGTTTCTTTGTAGATGTTAGCAATATAATCACACTGATTGGAAATGCATATATAGTATTAGGTGGGGACTTTAACAATGTTAGGGATCCTAAGGTTGATAAAACATACAAAGGGGGTGTTACACGACCCTCACAGGCACGCAAAGCAATTGACACATTGGAAGAGGAGCTGGATTTGGTAGATGCTTGGAGATTCTTCCACCCATCAGACAAAGAATTTACTTTTTATTCCCATCCACATATTTCTTATTCAAGAATAGATTATTTTCTGATTTCAAAATCATTGCTCTCTATCACTGAACAAACATTGATAGGTACTATCTTAATATCTGATCATGCACCGGTGCAGATGGCGCTACGTTTAGGCCAGTTGCCAAAGCGTCGGCCCACTAGGTGGAGGTTTAACTCATCTCTGCTTAGGAATGAACATTCAGGGGAATTTATTAAAAGTGAGATACTGGATTACTGGCTGAACAATGAAGGCTCAGTGTCAAACCCAGCCGTGGAGTGGGATGCTTTTAAGGCTGTTATCAGAGGTCGACTCATTCAACATTGTTCATATCTAAAGAAAAGATCTGTTAAACGTCTCCAGGAACTGGAGGTAGACATTAAAAAAATGGAAAATATGCACTCGGTTCAACCTGACCACTCTATGCTTCTTGAACTAAACAAATTAAAAGTGGAATATAATTCTATATTACAGAAGAAAGTAGAATTTACATTATTCAGAACTAAACAAAAATATTATGAACAAGGGGAGAGAACAGGGAGGTTTCTTGCACAGAGAGCAAAGCAACAGAATACTCAATCAATTATACCTGGGGTGCAGAATGATAGAGGTGAACTGAAAACAGACGACATGGACATAAATGCTATATTTGCCACATTTTATCAAAGTCTTTATAAATCAGACAAACCTAATACTCAAAATATTAGTTCTTTTTTATCCACTGTAAATTGCCCGACCCTATCACAGGAGGAACAGGGCCGAATTGGTGCTGACATTACACTGGAAGAGGTTAAAAGGGCTATACAGAACCTGCAGGGTGGGAAATCTCCAGGTGAGGATGGCCTACCAGCTGAATTTTATAAAGTTTTTTCAGATATTCTTGCCCCAAAACTGCATAGAGTCTATAAGGACAACCTTAGAGAAAGGTTCTCTTTCAGATAGTATGCAGCTGGCTATAATAACTTCAATACGTAAAAAAAACAGGGACCCACAGCAATGTGGCAACTACCGCCCTGTATCACTGATTAATGTTGATGCTAAGTTGCTTGCCAAGATTTTAGCTTCTAGATTGGAGGTTTTTTTACCAAAACTCATTCACCCGGTTTTATTAAGAATAGGACGTCATCTGATAATCTACGCAGACTGCTCCACCTCATGTGGCAAGCTGGAAACGAAACAGACGTAACAGTAGCTTTTTCACTGGATGCTGAAAAAGCATTCGACAGGGTGGAGTGGGCGTTCCTTTTTCAGTCATTAGAAAAATTTGGTGTTGGTTCCTCTTTTATTGACTGGGTTAGATTATTATATTGCAACCCCAAGGCATCTGTAGTAACAAATGGCAGGAGGTCTCCCCCTTTTCAGCTTCATAGAGGGACAAGGCAGGGTTGCCCCCTGTCCCCTTTATTATTTGCTCTGGTCCTTGAACCATTAACAATTGCTATCAGACAAAATAATAATATAATTGGCATTAAGGCTGGTAGCAAGGAGCACAAAATGCTTCTGTATGCGGATGATATTTTGTTACTGTGCAGGCGCCCATCAGTAAGTATACCTCACATCCTCACTCTGATTGACTCATTTTCAGGTGTTTCTGGTTATAAAGTAAATTGGTCAAAGTCTGAAGCAATGCCCCTATCGAGAGTCTGTCCACCTAATATCAGGCAGGGATGGCAATTTCCATGGCAGCCATCTGGCCTGACATATTTGGGTATAAAGATCACTCCACGGCTGGATAGTATTATGACAATCAATCTTCTCCCTTTAATTCATAAAATTGAGCTTATATTACAAAATTGGACAAAATTGGGACTGTCACTTCTGGGTAAAATTAATATTTTGAAGATGGTAATAGTTCCCAAAATTAATTACATAAGTAATATGCTACCATTAAGCTTGCCACACAATGCATTATTGAAATATAATAAAGCTGTGTACAGCTTTTTATGGGCAGGTAAAAAACCATACATAAATCAGACAAAACTTTATGCCGCTCTTGAGGATGGAGGACTGGGCCTCCCCGACATAGCCTGGTATCATTATGCTTTCTGTCTCAAACAATTGTCAAAATTATACATGACAGCTGACCAAGCACCAGTGTGGGTGTCTATAGAGAAGGAACTTACATACCCCTACCCAACTCAGGCCTTCATTACTCAAACTAGTGATGTGATCCCCTATGATAACCCAATCCTTACCTTCTCACAGGAGACATGGCAAGCCTTGCATAAAATCATGGGCTTAAATCCTAATTTTACAAAAAAAACATCTTTGTGGCACAATAAAAGCCTCAAGATAGGTAAAAAAAATATTCTCATGGGCTGGTTGGGTCAAGTTGGGAATTGCTTATATTGACGATTTATTTGATTGAGACCAGTTTCTTTCTTTTGAACAATTAAGGGGAAAGTATAAACTCTCAAACAAGGATTTTTGGAAATATCTCCAGTTACGGAGCTGCATCTTGTCACGCCTTAAACAACTACCGCTTATATGTAGAACTGAAATACAAACCAGACTGGAACAGGACGGGCACTTCAAGAGGAAAACAGCTTGCTTTTATAACCTCCTGAGGGGATCTCAATCACCCAGCTTTGAAGGCCTTAAGAGGTGCTGGGAGATGGATATAGGGGAAGAGATATCTGGTGAAATATGGGCGCAAATTATTGAATCATGGTTTAAAGTATCGAGGGAAATGCAGACCCGCTTGATTAGTTATAAAATTATTAATAGAATTTATTGGACTCCATGTAAAATGGCACGATTAGGACTTAGAAATTCTGACTTGTGTTGGAGATGTGATGCTTTTCGTGGTACTTTTCTTCATATGTTGTATTCATGCCCCATGATAGACTTACTATGGTCTAAGATTATCTCCTTTATTAACACTGTGATGTCCTCTACTCTGGTACAACAACCGCTGCGTTGTCTATTAGGAGTGATACAGAAAGGAAGTGGGTTAAATGTCCACCAGATGGCATGGTGTAGAACAGCACTTATTACTGGATGCAGGATAGTGTTGCGACACTGGAAAGTGAAAGAAATTATATCGGTGAAAGAATGGTTCGACGAGATGGCCAAGATTGCTTCCTACGAAAGACTCTGCTATAGGTTGCAAGACAAGGAAGAGTTATACATGAAAATATGGGGCCCTTATACTGCAGCATCTTAATACAATGGTGGGATGCACCCTTTCTATTAACTCCTGTCATCAGTCTGCATTTGTTTGTATATTTGTATTTGTATAGGTGTAGGTATGTATACTGTCTCTGTCGGACTCCCTCTGTGTGCTTGCTTGTTTTTTTGTTTGTTTATTATTTTTTGTTTTTTTTGTTTTGTTTTGTCTTTTTGTTTTGTTATTATTATTATTATTATTTTTTTTTTTTGTTAAATGCTCAGTTTGGGCTTTATTCTGACTTGTGATATGGTATGTATGTTTATATGTTTTTCCTGTTGAAAACTAATAAAAAGTGAATCACAAAAAAAAAAAAAAGACATGTCCTGACTGATCATCTTACTGACCCGACTTACTTACACACTGACAAACACCACACTACACTGCTCACAACATATTTCGATAAGATCCTGAAACCAACTGAAATCTTTTTCTATGTACAAGAGTATATTTCATATTTTGAATGAGTAAAGAACACTTGAATCTGTTGGATACTTACCTGTTGATGCTTATGAGAAAAATAAAAGGTGTTAATGTGAAATTATATGATTTTGAAAAGGACTATTGAATGGACAATTGAAATGACTATTGAAAGGACTATTGGATTTTTTTTTTTTTGAGAAAAGACTTTGAAATCCACTTGACTATTTTATAAGGGGTAATATTTTTGAAAGAAAAAAAACATTTTTTGATTTTTAATTAACTATTGAAACAAATATGTGGAAAAAAAGAGAAAAATGTGAAATGTGAATAATGTCAAATTGACTTTTGAACTGTATGGCTCCTGTTAATATTTTATGTTATGAATTGCCTTATTATGGCCAATTAGGGGCCGGAGTGTTGGAGCCATTTTGATATTTATGTTTGCAACTTAATTTGAGTGATTAAGATTAATGAAATGCTGTTTAAATAATTTCAATATTTAAGTTCATGAAATATGGTTTAATAGTATTGTGAATTATGGTTAACAATTACGTAATTGAAAACTGTGATTGACTGCCGTATTCCGTCTGGCCAATTGAGTGTGACGTGTGATGTTTTGATTGATTGATTGAGATGTCTGATATAGGGATGGGTCACCTATGACCAGGTAGAGCAGAAGTGGCAAACATTTTTTCAACCGTGTGAATGCGATAGAGACTCTTTGTTTGTATTTTGAGTAAGAAAGGAACAAATAAATTAATTCTATACTTTCTATACTTTCTATACTTTAAGTCGCGCGTTGTCCGGATTTATCCGCTCTCAGAAGCGTCCGCTGCAGAGCTGCCACTAGAGCCCGGTAGTTGCTGTTGACCAAGCTGACTGGTCTGCTCTGGCAGCGGGGAGCCCAGAACAAACCGATGCATCTAGGTTTCGACATACGGTTACATAAAGATAAGTCGGGCAGCAATTCTTCAGATATCTTTTTTATCTTTAAGGATAAACTGAGTAGCCTCAGAGGTAGCTGAATATCTGTTCACCAAAGTGAACAGTTGGCTACAATGGCTACAATTATTTGATAGGCTTCTTTGGGACTTTCCGTTTGAGTCTTACAGTTTTTAAAAAAAAATTCTGATGCTGCTGAGAAGGCATCAAGATGGCTGTGGATCATGAGGGGTGATCCGTGGGCCACACAAGCTACCTAGACACAAGCTACTTCTACTACTACAGGTAGTGCAGGCGACGGCATGCAGGTCACGTTGGTTCTATGACTCTCTCTGACAGAAATAACAGGGGGAGGGTGAGAGGATCTTTTAGGAGTGATGATATTACTGCGCCAACATCAAAGTGCTCCCAGGTGTTTTTTCCCCATACATTATAGTTATTATTTTTTATCCGCTTAGAAAATTGCCATGTTTCATTTTGTGTAACCATACTTGGGTTGTGTAACTAATCATGTAACCGTATTTAAATAGGGAAAACGTTGAAGTGCTTGGTCGCTTCTAACTTCACCCCCGTTTGGATCCTAAGGAATATATTGGGCCAAGCTACATGCTAGCGAAGTAGCGCTGCGCGCCAGAGCTATCGAGTGCATGCACGAAAGCGAGAGAGGTATGTATCAAATCATCTAAGATCAGGGAAGAACATAGTTCAGTATGGAAAAGCGGTGGCGTTTTCCTTTAAGGGCTACATTGAGAGGTTCAGCATCAAAATTCAGCATGGAATTTCTGCCTTGAGCAGTGTTGAGTAGGCACCACTGTCTAAGCTCAAGTTAGCGTTGCAAGGCTAGCTCTCTCAGCCCATGTAGAATTTTGCATCATAGCATACTGCCAAATGTTGTGCAAATTCACAATTAGTGATAAAGCCTACTCTACATATTGTTACACAACATATGCATAATAGCATAATAGCTCCTGATGTTGAGAGGGTGTTGCGAAAGAACAATACCCACGTATTCCAAAAATTCACCAAAATACATTTTATAATGTCAAAGTATTGCTGTATTATTACTTTAACTACATAATAGCTTCACATCTAACAATTATCACACACCACAATACTGACTGAATTAACATCATAGATGATAAATGTCATGTGATAATATATTGCATGTGTGATGTGCTGCAGCATACATCATAAAATGATTAATTAAAATGATAATATTACTCATTAAATACAGTTTTGCACAAATTAACAAAACTAACAACACACATGACAAGTTCAACATTTAATTTGAGGATGTATGCTTTTGCAACTGTATTGCTCTAAGTCGCAAAAGTGCAGTCCACTCTGTTTACTTAAATTGATTGTATTCCCTCTTAGTTTGTTTGTTGGTGCAGATAAGCCCAGTAGTTATAACTGATACCAAAGGGTGGCAATATAGTACCAAAAATTAGATGTCGTCACTTTAGCAATATAATTTTGCTAGTTAGCTTCCAAGCCACAAATGTTCAGACGTCGCGGTATTTCAGATTTGACCTTTGGGACTGACAAATTTTAGGCTGTCAAATGTATGTGTTTTTTTATTGCAGGCATAAAGGCAGCATACATCAATCAAGTTTTATTTTAGACTTATTACACATAGATAGTACTGACATTATCTCAATTGTAACATGAACAAATGGGGCATCCCCTCACATCTCCATCACAAGAGGATATCCACCACTGAAAATGCAACCTGTGACCTGGGTGACATATTCCACATGCCCCCAGGGGAAAAGGAACTCCCAGCCAGCACTTGTTTCCTTGATGATCTTCATGCCAAGATTCCAAGTGACGGTGTCAGAATCAACCAACAACAATCAACAACCTTTATACAACTGGAATTGTAAATGTGTCCTGCTCTTCTCCCAGTGAATGGCCCCAACCAGCCAAATGCTTATATTTTTGGCATAGAGTGCCTCTGGATAGCATTGAGTATGGTCTCCACTATGCTGGAATACAGGCAGCTAAAAGTGGCTCTGGCTCTTCAGGGGCCACACCCAGAGCTGTAACCGACTTGGGGATGAGTGTCCAATTCTACCTTCCAGTGTGGAGAGAAGATTTAGTCTCTCAGGGAGGCACCATGGACTCCATGGAAACCACAAGCTCTGGCAGTTGGGGGCTACCAACAGCAGTATATGGTTCACCCCAGAACCCACTGAAGTAGGGGCAGGATTATTGGGTCTGGGGAAAATGCATAAAGGTGGCTGCTTGGCTATACATGAGCATGTCTTGGTCCAATGTGCTTGTCTCTTTCACCAATTAGAACCATAGAAGGCAATGGATTGAGGACTCTGACCTAATCAGGTCCACCCCTGGCCTGCCGTACATGCACCTGATCATCTCTAAGAAGTCCAATGCACTTTTTAATATGCCTGGAATGTGCATTGCTGTAAAGCTTGCCATATGGTGAAAAGCCCATACCAGTAAATATTGCAAAACCCACAGACTGCCTGGAGAGATTGTCATATGGTCAAGTTAGTTAGAATTTAGAATATTCTCTCTATAGCAGTTTGTCCTTTCTTGGCTACTGTAGAAACATGACATAAAGAGGGCTCATTTTAAGGTAACGAAAACACAACTATTCTTATTTTCATGGGATTATACACAAATGAAAATATTCAAATGGAAGTTGTGTTTTTGCATGACACAAACAGACAAAGGATAAAACAATTGCAAAGGAGTTTGTTAAACCACAAAGTAGTTATTCAGTTCTCATTTTCATTGGAAATAGGTACCAACATATTTAGGAGCTGTAAGTTATTTCACCTCCATGTCAGAAAAATGCACACTTGTTTGCCAGTGGGCCCCGTTGAGAACTACATCATTGCGTAACACTTGAGGCAGAGCTGTTTTGCAGCCTGTGACAAACAGTTGTATGGGCAGCTCTGATTAGGTGTGTGTTCAGTTGCACACCATACTTGCCTTGCTGATGACAACATCAAGCTCACTCTAGCCTGTACTGTCTCTCATAGTGGTAATCATTTAGGTGGCTGCCTCTTCAGAATATTGTATTTCAGAAAACAGAACAGGGGCAATAGTCTGGAAAAATATTAGTAGATACTCTTTTCTTTTTTGCATATTTATCCAGACTTGTTATTTTATGACTATTATATTCCTTATTATTTGTGTGCTTCCTTCTGGTCATCAACACCGTTCTGGTTGGAGGCTCCCTAATAGTAATAATTTGGTCCAGCAGCCAACCCCCCTTTTATTATTATTTCATGTCAGATTGCCATATTTTATTCTTCTAATAGCTATTTAGTAATTGTCTTTATGTTGTAAAATAAACCCATATTGGAATGTAACTGGTTTTCGATGTTAGTAGAGAACCTGTGTTTAACAAGGCCTAAATCAACCACCTGTTTACAAATATAAAAATGATCGACAATGGTTAGACAGCAATACTTAATACATATAATTGAGAGTAACAAGTGTTGTTTGGGTTTAAAAAAAGTTTGACTTACATTAGAACATTAGAACATCAAAAATTAGAGGGATTTTCTTGTTTCTGCATCTATTTGTGGTCCAAGAATATTGGAGGTCAAACAATGAGCCAGCTGTTCCAGCCTTTTATTTGGGCAGTCCAGAGCGCTATCTGAATAGAGACAGGGATCCTGAACACATCAGTTGCTATCTTTGTCAGCGCTACTGGTGGAACAGTCTGTGCAAAAAGTATCCAGTGGAGGCCAGGGTAGGGGTAGGCCACGCAGCCAAAGGAGTGGGGGGGGGGGATGCACACCAGTGACGTTTATCAGTGGCCAACACGAGATGGATGCAGGGGAGAGGAAAAGAGGTAGATGGTGGAGTTTGGGATATTGGGAGAGATAAAGTGGTGAGTCTGGTGCAGGGGAAGGGAGAGTGTGATGTGTGGAGGCTTGTATAAGTGGAATGAACAACCCCGGGGTCTTCCGTGGTGGCAAGCAAACCTTGACTTTGCCATGGCCCCATCTCCACCCGTCAAATTTTATTTCCAATAATGGGTCAGCCCATCAGGGTTTATTCTTTAGATAACATCACAATCAGCCTGATTTCAGAGCAACAATGCAATTATCTGCTTATTCACCCTTGAATATTGGACTATTGTGTGGTCTCTCAAGGTGCAGTTTTTTTATGGTGGCTGAGATGTGTTGAATGAACTGAATGAAAGTAAATAGAATATACAAACAACAACAAACAGAAAAGCCACAACACAACTGCAAATGTCAGAACACAAATGCAAACGCCATAATATTTTTTAATACTAATACTAATAGTTTTTGTGGTACGTTTGCAGCTGTGTTGTGGCGTTAGCAGTTGCTGTGTGGCGTTTTTATCAGTTTTGCAGAGCTCTGAAATAATACCGAAGTTTCAGACCTTGAATTGCGATTTGGAGGAGCTTTCAATAATTTTTTTTACAACTTAGAGGCGGCCTTTGTCATTAACAGGAATTCAATTATTATGTTTTGACTTTTTAACACATTATTTGATGTGTAATTATGCAATATGTGTTTGAATCATGTATATATAGCTCTGATTTCCTCTGTTAAGTGTTTCATTAAAGTAGTTTCCAAAAGTACCATAAATTGTAGCTGCATATTTTTTTGTAATCAGAAAAGACCCACAATATGCCAAACTTTCTTCTGGAATCCATGCTTTTTCCCCCAGAGTTAACTTATAGTGTGAACGCAATGATGTCTGAAGTTGGAATCCCCAAGTTGAACTTTCCGAGTTCCAAGTTGTCTCGATTGCGATATAAGTTCAGTGGCCTGACTGCGGGCTTGGTATTTATCTGCAGCCTGCGGGCCATTTAGCAGGCCAGGCCACTGGGAAAACACCCCGTGATCCCAATGGCCAGTCCGGGTCTGGTACCAGGGCACAGTTTATTACTAGGGTACAGTATAGGTCTGTTACTAGGGCGCAGTATATTACCGGGTTATCAGAACCATTCCTCAAGTGCACTAATGGTACGATGGCAAGATAATTCTGAGACTACACTAGATTGTGCAGACACATTTCGAGCTAACCAACTGAAATAGATTCCTCTATTGATCAGGCCACGTTTGGTTAAACAGCTTCCCTGCCAACAGGCTAGTGTTTGCAAACCAGTATCAGCCAGTATAATATGTAGCTGATGGTTTGTGTTTCGATGGCTGCTGTCTAATTGGATTTGGGTGTGTAAACTCATGCCAAGAGCAACCTGTTCTTGCAATAATGCATGGATAGGTGAGCGGGTACATAGATGGAAGCATGTCATTTACCTGTCATCCAATCACAGCTCCCCCCCATGTGTGCAACAGTTGTACATATAGCATAAGGGAGCCAGTTCCTGAGACAAATGTTGGTCATTTCTGGTGTTGTTTGGTCGGTTGGCATGCGCAAATATGGATGCAGCTGCATGTATGCTGTATCCTGTATGTAGACTATGAACAGCAATGTTGTGGTTGTGGTATTGTGGTTCCTAACCACATGCCCACATCACTATGTTCACACAGCAGCTATCTGCTTTGCTTTATCTCATCTGTCAATTAGCCACATATAAGATACTTATTTACTTGGGTTTTGTCATTGTAAATATGTTTTTGTATATTTGAATTACCATTAATGTGCGCTACATTTTTCTGCCAGACATTAATAACACGACGATGATGATACTTCCAGATTTACTGCAGAAATACCCTGAGCAGTCTTAGTGTCTACAAGCAGGATGTTAATGACACGCCATTTTGAAAAAAAACACATTCCCCTGTCTGGCTGTCTCCTCTGACACAAAGAACTAAAGCAGCATGAATACAAGTGTGTGCGTGTGTGTGTGTGTGTGTGTGTGTGTGTGTGTGTGTGTGTGTGTGTGTGTGGTTTACAGAGAGAACACCACCATCGGCTATTACTATGTAATGCGTGTGTGTGTTGCACTGTGATGTGGTATTAACATGATTTCTCAACATGTTGCATTGGCACCATTTTACAGGCTAAAGAGAGAATCAAATAGGGGGTGGGGGGGGGGGGTCGGAGGGGTGGAGACCGAGAGAGATTGATAGGTGAGAGATACAAAAGAGAGATTGGAACAGAGTAATATTAGCCATGGCTTGTTGTGCATTGGGGCTATTCATCTGTGCCCGGAAACACACACATGGTTTCTATTGTCAATGCTTGATGCAATTAATTCCACCAATGGGGCCAGCTCTCCAACACAAGATAATGTTGTGTACTAATGCAAAGGGGAAATACAGCGTTGTTCTGAAATACAAAGGAGACAGACAGACAAACACACACACACACACACACAAACAAACACACACACACACACACACACACACACACACACACACACACACACACACAGATAGAGACACAGACATAGAGGGAGAAAGACAGGGAGAGATAGAAAGACAATCAGACGTAGAAGTAAATTTATGTGAATGGATTGATTAAAAATAATACAGCAGTGCAAGAAAAGGGAAATATAACAGTGTGTGACAACACAATAAAATAATGATATAAAAAACACAAAAACTACCTTTTTCTTTGCTAATATTTCCAATTTCAAAATGAATGATATTTCAGCGGTTTGCAAAAGAAGGCATATTTCTCTATTAACAATTGTTAAAATAAACCCCTGAGTGTGATGCAATCCAATGACATTGTCATAACCTTGATTCCTTGAGCGAGCAAGCCAATAGTCTCAACTTTCAAGGCAAAATATTCCATCAGACTGACACAGCTAATGCCTATTATGAATTTCATGACTACCCCATGCAGACAAACTGGTAATGCATTAATTACACTGACTGGGTGAGTGGTTCTTTTCTCTGTGGAAATACTCACACCTTAAATATATGCACTGAGAGAAATACCACAGGCCTTGGATAAATGGCCCTGCCAACTGGCTTATTAATGGAAAATCACTCTGGAATTAACATAATACTGGTCTCATTCTATGAGGTTCCTCTCAGATAAAGGGTTGGCATATGCAGACATATTTTATTTGAAATTAATTGGGATGGGTATATAACACCAAATGTGTCTAAATCTATGTTTTTTTCTGGTGCAGGGTCAGACATGTGCATGTGTGTATGTTAGCATACTTGTGGTCACGTACAGTATGTAACATATCCATTCAAATGGCAGGCTATATGAAGGAAATAAGTATGAAGTAACCGGCCCATTAAAACTACATCATTAGAAGTTGAACGAGTGCAGAACATTCATCATGAATGTCAATTTGTTTGAACACAATTAATTCTTAGGGAGGCATTGCAAACGCCAGTACCTTCCCACCTGAAATACACTGTGTATCTCACCTCCCTGGAGCTAGGCATCAGGGATTCCTCCAACATTTTAATCTCCGATATGCGCATGCATCCAGCATGTAGTGCTAGAAGCTCAATAATGGCCAGGTAATCTGGTCATCTCTGGAATGTAGAGGCTAATGAAGACATATTGTCCTGGAGCAAGATGCTTACCAAAGCTCTTTTTTTTTGTAATAATACTATACTGACTTTTTTTTCTTGTTCAAAGTTAAAGTGTTCCCAAAATCCAGTTTATTTTGTTTTAAACATAGTATATATATATACAGTATATCTTCAACAGTTTTGAAGATAATATATGCTGTTTTGCATGCTTTTTTTATCAAACCGCTTCAAAAACATCAATACAGACACCAAACTTGCAACACCTTCCTCCATCCAGAAACATTGTCAAACGATGTACACACATTATTATGTGCGTGCGTGTGTGTGCACTATGTTGTCTTCCGTGTCCACTGCTACTCCTCCAACTGTCCGCATGTCAAAGTGTCTTTGAGCAAGATACTGAACCCCAACTTGCTCCCCGGGCATTGAACATAGCAGCCCACTGCTCCTATGTACCATAGGATGGGTCAAATGCAGAGAACTAATTGCCTTCCCATATCTAAAACATACCAATAATAATTACCAATAATGACCCAAAGTTCCTCTCTTCTAAAATATCCTCTCTTCTGTTCTGTTATTTCATATCTTTTTAAGCTGATGCACCGCATGGATATTTCTCCAGCATTGGCAGTGTGGTCATTCAGCTTTTGAATTTCATTATGTGAGCCATGGTCCACTTTTACTGTACCGTCCTCCGATTGATCTGCAAAGGGGTCAAAGCTGCCAAGTAATGTAAGGACTGACTTCATATGCAGGAATGCTGTCTCCAAAGGACTGCACAGGTCGCCAGCAACCTCAAATTCCCCGTTCAGATCATCTCTCCAGCTACCATTCTATTGAGCTAACCTCCAAACTGTCAGCCATTTTCAGGTCATTCGTTGACATACTAAAAAGCAAAACAATGCACAATGCACTTACACAATAATAACGATGATGCTAATAATAACTCAGACTTACATAAGGCTTTTCAGAGTTCTAAAAGACACTTTACATATGTGGAGAGAATACAAGACAAAACAAGCAGCAGACTCTTTCGAAGAAACCCAAAAAAAGAAGATAAGTAGGGTGTAAGAAGACGGAGGGGCGGGGTTAGCTGGGGAAGGCAGAAGACGAAAGACGTGCATCATTACAGTATAAAACCATTGATCTTGGAAGAAATCATCATAGAATCATAGCATAGATTTTCTCAAAAGGGTAACAATCATTGACAACAATCTACAATCTACTATCTGCTTTTTAACATGTATATGTATATTGAGCTATTACAGCTTTTTGGAAACCCTGTAGTGGATAGGCAAGGGGGACGGAAGTGATCAACAGTTGTTGAGATTTCCTGTACACATTTAGCAAACTAATGCGACATTTCACATTCGTCAGTCAATAAAAGTGAATGCAATAACTAAAGAACAACACAGCCACTGATTCCAGTGTGTCTAGAGTGTCACAAGATTGTCTCATTCGATCAGGTCATACACATGAACTAATTACAGATGATTTATTTAGTCGTTAGCTCGAATTGCTGCACGAGTTCCAGCATGTGAACCAATACATTTAAAACAGGCTAGTTGAGGTTTATAGCGGCCCGACAGTTGCCTAAAATACTACATTCAATGTAGTCTGGGAATTTCATTGTAAATCCCCATGTGTCTTGTATTGGCCTCGCACACAATTAACACAATGTACTAATGAAATGTGTGCAGAAGGGGATCGCTGTTGGATAAAGTGCTTTAAACACAGTCATTTGTTAAAGTGGTGCTATGGGAGCATTGTCCTCCAAATTCATTAAGGCATTTTTAATTGTTCTGAAATACGTACTATATGATACACTACACTGTCATAAACATTAAGCCATACAATGCATACCATGCATGTGAATGTTTACTGTGCATGTCTTAATTAATCTGTGCTTTGGTATTTTTGCATGTGCCTAAGCAAAATGTTGACCAAACTTAAGCTGATCCAAAACAAAAAGATTAGTGTCCGTGGTGGACTTCTATCGCTACTGTCAACCGTGTGTGTCTGCCAAGAAGGGCGCGCTAACCTTTCCAGAGCCAGATTTTCTCCATGGGTTTTAATTGTCTCTCGTCTTTATAAAGCACTTGACCTTCTCTGCCCTATCTTAATGATTTGCAGCTACCACTACAACTTGTCCATTTAGGAATGTCAGCAAAGAGGGGAAAACAGTGTGTGTGTGTGTGTGTGTGTGTGTGTGTGTGTGTGTGTGTGTGTGTGTGTGTGTCTGTGTGTCTGTGTGTCTGTCTGTGTGTGTGCGTGTGTGTGTGAGCATGGTCATTTAGTCCCAGCAGTGGGAAAAGGAGCTAAATACAAATATAGAACTTTTTGATGCCACAATGTTTCGATGAAACAGCACCAAATTATGCTTATATTCATCTAGTCGGAGACAATTGGAGGTTGCAAAAAAGGTATATCAAAATATATTCCCACTGGACTGTGAATTGAGTCTTCAGTGAGTCTTCATGCGTCCGTTACTACTCTGATATGGCATGGCCATTTCAAGAGAGGAGCTAACAATGTCAACACTATAGCAGTGAAGACAATTGAAGTGAAGTCTATTACAATAAAGTCTATGAGAGAAGTCTGTAAGATATGATGATTGTAATGGGATATGAGTGTTACCAACCAATGATTACATTTGATTTGTCCATGAAATCACTCAACATCTCAACTGTATGCTGGGAAACCTGTGGATTCATTTCATACTCGGCGGAATGCCTCATGCTGTAGCAGTCTTCTGGACCAAATGTTGTAATGTGTGAGCCCGGGAGAATTTCAGAATTCAAAAAACAAAATAACTGTGTTCTGTCCACTCTAAATGGCAAATATACAAATGTAGCATGGAGCTGACTGAACCAGTAGGAGGGTTGGGGGCTTGTTCATGGTACTATGTCTTTAAAAAAAAGATTACGGCTGCAGTGACGACCCACAGCAACGTTGTGATACTTTTAGTACCGCCATTGTGGATATGCGTCAAAATGAGCCATCTTGTATATGAAATGCTTCCAAAACTGTGATGTCATGCTGTCTGGGAGGCAACCCTCCATCAGGTGGGAACCACAACATCAGCCATTGGCAGGACAAAGCTGCACACATGGTCACACACACTGCGGCGTTGCACCTGAAGGGTCTGAGAAACATAACCCTCTTTTGGACACCGCGATCAACATCAAACCCTACCGGCACACAGCTCGCAGCCGGTGTCCGTTCATCATGACCTCATACAGTATCCTAAGAGATGCTTCAACCTCACACAAAGAACATTACCTGAGTAACGTTTGGAGCAAAGTGGATTTACTAGAAACAGGATTTCACCAGGTTTCACAATTTCTCTCTGACTTATTTCAGTAACAGTGATAAAAAGGGCAAAGGGCATCTCTGTTGAAGATCATATGACATACCACCACATTTAAAATAAAGTTGACAGTTAATCTTTTGATTTGCGCATTGATTTACAAATGTAATCAGACTCATACGACCACATCATGAGAATGTTTTGTCATTGAGAGTTAATCAACACCCCTCCAGCCAATCAGAATCGATTCACTCAGGCCCTATAATTCCAATGTAGTCATTATCAGTCATCAATCAAATCGCTTCATAAATTCATTGAATACAAGGCAAAATGTCCCCACTTTCACACTCCAGCAGTGAGAGAGAGGGAGGCGATCAAGATGCAACTGATATAATTATGACATTGATGACATAAAAAGCAATTTATGAACATTCAGCATAATGAATCTAATCCAAAGTTATCTACTCTACCCAAACTGAACACACATTCGGCTGCCATCTTGCTAGTGGAAGGCAGTCTCCCACATACCCCACTTACGGAATTGCAAAATATACTAAGTGTCTGAGCACCTTCCCACCTCCTCCTCCCTTGTTTATCTGCACTATTCCCAAATGAGAACAGTCGCATAATGACATGAAAAACAAAAGAACAGGAAATGATCATGGCGCTGTTAATGTAAAACCAGAGTGGAAAAAGCAGGCGGAACGCGAGAAAGAAGATAAATGCTCTCTGCATTTTAATCAAAGCTCAGTCGCAGCGCTACGCTTATTAGAATTCAGCCTCTGACATATGCAACAGACATTTACGACCTGATAAAGGATCTGAAGCATCTAATGAATATAAAATGAGTCATAATTTGTAGGATTTGATGGATGCTTTGATTCAAAGCACTCACAGCGACAACAAAGGAGAACAGACCGTTACAGGGTCAATCCTACTCACAGACCAGCCTCCTGAACCCTGCATGAAATCAGCTTCTCATGGTGGATGTTTACCGACTGATGCCAAGGAATGTGATTTATTAAAGGCGGGGGCTGTGGGGGGGTCATCACAAACAAAGCGCAGCTTGAGGCTCATTTGTAGTGGGCGCCATATATTTGTTACCTTACAAAATGTGTTAATCTTTAACATTACTGTAAATTATTCCCATCTTTACATTCTTTGATGTGACCGTCTGTTCCATGGTAATGGTTTAGTTGCACACTCACATGCTCGCGCGCGCACACACACACACACACACACACACACACACACACACGCACACAATGTCAGCACAGCTGGATAATTGCAATAAAGGGGGAAAACTGGTTTGCCATTTTAAGATAACTACATTATTAATTCATTGATTCTAATTGTGATTCAGTCATCATTTTGTAAGGGACCTGATGAGGGTCATGCCATCTGTCAGGAATTCTAGAAACAAGATGGTAGATATAGGATGGTTCCAACCAGTACTGATCTTAGCTTATGCATTTTTAAGAGCCAAACATTGTAGCCCACACAAAGCAGTCACTATGGTCACAGTGTCATGGGAGAATAATAGCACTGTTGTATGGAAGCACCATGCTAGCCACTCACCCCCTCTGTGTGCTATCAAGTTCCCACCTACCAGTGTGTGGTCAGCATGAACTGCCAAATCAAATCATGTTTATGTTTTGGTTGAAATTACAAATTAACAGAGAACACACTCCAGTCACTCCAGTGCCATTTGGAGACACTCAGAAGATGTGAGTCAAATGGTGGCTTTTTCTAGAAGACAGTGCTGTGAGACGATGACCAGGTTAGCTCCACTGGTTCGGGCATCTGTCTGTGGTCGATAAGGAAGGTTGTTGACAGACTTGTTAAAGAAAAAAAAAAGTCATGAATGCAAAATGAGTATGATGAAGATTACTGATGGATATCTATTTGGATTTCAGTGTAATGCCAATGAAGCAATAGTTTAAGGCAGCAGGTAGACAATTATCATATTGGAAAAATGTTTTGCCAATTTTGTTTAAAATGGAAATAATGAAAATATTCTAAATAATATGCAGATAATATTAGTATTATGTACCTTATTTATAGAGACAGTAGTATAGAGTAGGCTACTGTATATTTTAAATAGACAGTAAATCAATTAAAGAACATGCAATGTAAAAAGTCCAAATCAAACACAAATGTTATAATTGCATGTTATCTTCCCTCTAGGCATTTAATCTCAAGTTTGAAATGTGGTTTTGATTTACAGCTCCATATTGGCAAGGTACACAGTCATTTCAGACACATACACACATACACAAACAAAATGTAAACTAGAGTAATCAATATCAGCCACTCTCTCCTTTCTGTATGAAATTACCACTATTGGATTGGAACCCGTCAGAAATCACAGTGACGAGAATCAATACAGCCATCTTATTGTTTTCCACTGGTCCTACGTGGACGACCCACGGAGTACAGTCTTTATGTCAGTTTGTTGTGCTCTAGGAAGGTCATCCTTCATATGTTTGATTTGTAATGAGTGCATGTGAATGCTAATTTTTTATCAGTAAGTGTAAGCCAGATATAGCTTGGTGTGTCACATGTCAACGTTTTGTTGTTTGGCATTTCACAAACACATTATTACATGCAAGACTACATTATATGGAAGGAACTCAATCAAGCTGCTCCCAGATAATAATTGCATACAACTGTGCAAGTTTCTTTTGGTGTGTAAAAGAGAGAGCAAGAAATAGCTGAATGTGCATTTCATATCACAAATATGTTGATTGACAGAGCAATGAGATATCCAGGATAGTCACACAGAACCTTACAATATGAACCAAATAGCAGAAAATGAACAAACATAATTCATTTTGCATGGCAGTGGACATTTAATAACTCACATTTGCTGGTTTCCATGCCATTTGCATTCACGCATAACTGAGAGTTTGAGAACAGTATGGATAACACAATTCTCAAGATGAAGAACAGATGGATGCAATCCCTACCCTCATGAGTATTCTCCCTTAATGTTTTGACACTATGACAAACAAAAATGAACACATACATTTCATTTGCTGTTAAAAGATTAACCCCGATAAAATCAAACATTTAATCAAACCTGGACCATGCCGACTGGGCATGAACAGTGAAAGATAAGTGTCTTTCAATCACACATAACAGTTACAGACTTAGTCAATCTTGTGTCTGCCTGACTTCAACAACATTCCAAAATAATAGCGTGGCCCCAGTTTAAGGTTGCTTTGGATGAAAGCGTCTTCTCAATGACCACTTAACAAAGGCGTGTTCAGTGGATGGGTGAAGTTATGACCAATGTCAAAGTCAAGGTCAAAGTGAATTCCTGTAAAATGAAATAAAGACACCACAATCTACACCTAAAGCTCGATGTTAATCGGCACCTGCATTATTATTATACTGAGGTATATTTGCATTTCGGGAGCTGTTTTCTGCACTGATCAACCCATTCAAGTGCTAATATAATCAGAGAGTGTGAGTGTTTTTTTATTACTTAAAAATGTATTTCCACAAATTGCATTTCATCAATGATTGTATAGCCTAAGCAATGCACATTTCAATCTTTGGCTTTTGCAATGGACGTTCAGGGTAACAAACACGTGATGTCATTACATGTACATACTATGTATCGCCTGGTTAATATTCCTTCAATTCAAGATGGCAGGTTCACTGTTTAATTTCACTGATCACTGGTATGATTAAAATAACCTTTATATTTCAATTGCCTTGACTCGTTTCAACCAAAACTACCCCCCCCCCCCCCCCCACACACACACACACACACACACACACTCACACAAATAGTGCTCTTGGCGGACTAATTGTGCAGGTCACATGGTACTTGTAATTCAGCCACAGTTCATTTGCTGTTTCGGTCTGGCCCTAATAGTGGGGAGAAAGAAGGGATTTAGCTACTGCCCCTTATGATAACCACACAAAATGTGCCTGTTTTCCAAATGAAATCACTTTAATTACCTCTCTGCTTCAGTGTTCTCTCTCTTGAAAAAGGTTTTAGTGACAGGCTCATTCTACTAAACACTTGTGCTGGTACATTTTTTGATATGTTCAGAGATGCTTTTCACTATACCAATATATAAAGCTTCATCTTACAACAATCCATACGAAATGAATCCAAAGACAACCCCTATGTAGATCAACAGAGGTTCTGGAAGTGAAAATCCTATTGGTGTTCTGAATAGAGGAATTTCATTACAATCCATAATGTTGTGACCATCAATGGTAGACCAAAAGAGAGATTGTGAAATTATGCTATATGCTCCTGTAGAAGCTACAAGTCTGTATGCTATCAACCTTGAGTTAAGAAAAACTTGTTTACATTGCAATGTCATTGATAAGTACTCCATTACCCACAATCAGTGTCATGTAGTATATCAGCAACGTCTGTGATTGGTGTAGCTAGCTGTCAGCATGGAAATGTTTACACCAGCATATGTCATATTTGAGGCTAGTGAGTTACTGCTGACACTCAACTGTACGATCATTTACTGAAAGTTTAACACATACCTCTGTGATTTGCCTTTCTTACTGAAAATCTCAAAGTCATACCTGCTTACCATATGGAGCTGCGGCTTACTCACACAATACGAGCATAACGTTAGCTCTGTGAATGATTTCAAATGAATGATGTTATTTCCGTATATATCACCAGTTCTTTACATTGACATCCAATTGTACATACAATTGGTGATTGCATTCAGAAATTCTTCAGTGTACCACATCGATGACAACACTGTACACTGAATGAAACGCTATATAGCTATACATCCAGACCTCACAGGCAATGATATATTGTAACACTATTATTAAAGGGGCAGTGACGCTGACAGTATAACACCATTGTGAGGGTGGATGTGTTGGGCTCCGTTTGGGTAGTGGTTGATTTTGAATGATGTCTCCCCAGTATGACATAAACTCACAATTTGAAATGTGTCCTGCACAAGAGTAAATAAGTGACCACCCGTGTGCACCGAAGCACCACAGTTTGTAGTTACCCTGTATGAAGCTGTGCTGGACTGACACAACTTAATGAGCATGTGCATGCACAAGCAAGGAAAACACAAACACACATGCACACATGTGTGCACAATCACTCATATTTTTTTCTGAATATAGAATTTGATAGTCCAGGCCAATGCTATTCCTGTTGAAATAACCCCCCACCATTCCTCAGAGTGGTGGGGGTGCAGACCATGTGGGCTGGGAAGTCTAGGTCAGTGCTGAGAGATGAAAAGAGAGAGAGAGAGGCTCACAGAGAGTACCACAACCCTATGTCCCTCTCTCTCATTGAACCAGGGGCGACGCTATAGCCTCAAACAAAAACATATATATTTTGGACAAGTGTAGATCCTAGCGAAGTGGTATCCTGCAACCTGCTCAGAGAATGCAGCTGATGTTAGGGGGTGCAGGCAGGCCCTAGCACAGGTGCTCTGCATTAGGAGGATTCAGAGGAGAGCGCCACATGGGGGGATTTGAACAGATGGGTAGCGCTAGACTAGATTATTTGTAGAAGCTGAACCAGGGATGGACAGAGACCGACACTGTAGTCTAATTCTTATTTCACATTATACTTTACTTTATAACTCATTTGTTTGTTTGAATTGTATTAATTTATTTTGTTGTACAAGAGGAAGCAACATTCAACGAGCAATAAGACATAAGATAACGCGTGTTGATTTAAGTAACCGTCTTTGTTACACAAGGGGAACAAATGTACAGAATGGGGTGAGATAAGGGCAGGGTTTAAAGTTCCTTCACCTATAAACCTTCCTGTCGGCAGAACAGACAGAACGTGGCGTAGACAACATGACAGATGGAGTGCAGTATTCCAGGGAGGACAGAGTGTTTCATACTTCATGCATACAGATGCCGCTCAGCATCTGGAAGTTTCATGCACATCTCATGCAGTATTTGTCAAGACCACAGGAGGCAGTGTCTACACAAAATCTCAAGTGGACGTTGTTACTCACCAGAAATGGATGAATCATTGCACAAAGCACGGTACCTGGTACTGGGTGCATGCTTGCGTCATCAACATGTATAGTGCAAATGCTTTCATCCAAACAATCCTCTATTAAAAATCACCAAATTCTAGCGATACCATCATATAACTGTAGTATAATGGATTTAGTGATATTATTTTACTTCATTAGACTTATTTCTTAAATAAACAATCAATAATGAATGATAGCAAACCATTCGTTTATCAGAAAAAGAAACAGTCTTTTCCTTATCCTTAAGCCTCCATTTAGCTCCATTTTGCAAAAAGCATTTTGCTACCAGTTCTGCATAGAGCAGTGCTGAGTAACACCCAGTTTGTGGTCTCGATGGTTTTCTCTGCACGTGGTGATGGGTGCCAAGCTGTTTAGTAGTAGTGCATGGCATATTCTGAAGAGCATTCTGTCCGTAGTTAAATGATGGTTAATAGATGGCTCTGAAGGCTGGTTTGGCATGGTTTATGGTGGTAATATGAAGGCAGGGCAGTAAGGGGTCGGGCTGATAATGCTGAAATATAATTTAACTCAGTTTGAAAGGCAGTATATTGCTGACCCACTGTTGACCCTGCATATGTCTCTGGTCTTTCTTAAAAGGTCAACATTCCTCAATTAGAACAACTCTTTAAATAGTATCTATGCATGCATTTATGTATATCTACAGTATGTAGATATAGCTACCCATTTACATTTATATGTCTTTCTAAATCACGTAGATTTTGGGGCAGAACAAGTTTTTCAGTTGTTCTAAATGAGTCTCAGTTTGGTCAGTTCAGGCAATATCATTAAAAACACATGGACATGCACACTGAATTACATGTGTGTACACACACATAGACACAAACGTACACACACACACACGCAGACAGTCACAACAAAATTAGAGTTAATTTTGGGCTGATCCATGCCAAAACTAATTTATTTTGACATCACTAAATTGAAACATGTGACTCATTTCAAGTAGCCGTTATTCCATCCGATGTGTGTGTGTTTGTGCGTGTGTGTGTGTGCGGAAGTGTGTGAGTGTGCGAGCCCAAAGCAAAGGAAAGTTCAACAGTAATGTAAATCATGTAAAAACATTACACCCATATTATGACCGACCAGCGACCAGAGAATACCTCTTTCTGAAGGTCAAAACACTATATCGGTTCCTGTTTCGTCGCCAGTGGGCACTCAGGATAAAATGTAATAACTCGAAGCCAGTGTTGTTTTGTCTGGCTACTGAAAATAATTTGCCTATGACGTTATGAGCCATGACCTAAAATGGATTCCAGATTCCTTATGTGGAATGTCTCTCTCCCCCCTCCTCTGTCTGTCCCTTGTCCTCCCAAATCCCTTCATGAATCAATTCCATTGAACCCAAAGGGTCCAGTTGGCCTTGTGGAGGGAATCCATACAGAGTGGATGCACATTATAGTGTACTGCTCTCTCTCTCTCTCTCTCTCTCTCTCTCTCTTTCAATCCTTTCATCATGCTGGCTTTACCCTCTACTGTTCTACATCATGTCAAGGTCTATATCAAGCTCTTCCCCACCATCTACCCCCCCCCCCCCCCCCCCCTCCTCTCTCTCTCTCTCTCTCTCTCTCCCTCTCTCTCTCTCTCTCTTCCGGTCCATCTGTCCCTCTCTCAGCAGAGGTGAGGACTTACTGCTGCTACTGCAAGACCATCAATTTAGCCCCAATTAGACACCCTCTCCCCCTTCCTCTCCACACACACATGCTCAAGCACGCGAACCCACATTCACACACACACACACACACACACACACACACACACACACACATGCAGGCAAACACACAGACACTAGTATAGATGTGCACAAACTCACAGACAAACACAACACACCCAAATGCCAGTGGTGCCCACCCACCGTTGCATTGGGAGGCCAATGAATCAATTTCAACTCGATTAACATACATACGCTGCCCTCTCCCCCTCTCCCCCTCTCTCTCTATGTTGAGCTGCCGTTCTCCCTCGCTCTGTCTTCATCACTCTCTCTCTCTGGGTCTCAGTCTCTCACCCACCCCTGGCCCTTCATGGCACACCAACAATTAATCTGCCATTAGCCAGGCCAAACAGCACCAGGTGTTCAATTAGTTACCTGTTTGCATGTGTGTGTGTGTGTGTGTGTGGGTCTGTCTGTCCGTCTTTGTATATGAATGCGTGTCTGTGTGTCTGTCCATGTGTGCGAGCATCTGTGTAAGTAAATGTGTATGTGTCCGTGCGTGTGTTAGTCTAAATGTGCATTTGCACGTGTCGTGTTTGTGTGTGTGTGTGTTGGTGTGTGTGCTTGTGTGGTCTACGCTCATGCACATGTGTTAAGTCCATAGCCAGTGGTGTTGTTCTGCCACCTTATAAATCACAGCCTGTTAGCCTCCCTTGGTGGTGAGCCACAGAGCACCTGACAGAGAGCCATGCTGCCGAGGCAAACCCAGTGGCAGCCGTAGGACACCCGCTTCCTTTGTCGTGGAAGAGGCTCCTTCTGCTACACCCCGGCTTTAAAACACCCAGACAAGAACTAGCTGTGTCAAAATGTTCAGCTCTTAATGCGAGACACAAGAGGACATTTTTCACCTTTACATTTGAGGCAATTAAAATGGATTATAAACAAAGACCTGAAAGCTGAACCTGGACAAGAAGCAGCAGCTTGTATCAGCATGCAGTCATTTAAAAGTATTTAAGTGTTTAGAGATTCACTGTCAAAACATCAGGGGAAGACTAATGTGTTAGAGGTGCTAAAATGTGTGTAAAGAGGAGCATTTTTTATTATTTTTTTTATTGTGTTAAATCCTGACAGCAATACATAAATCAAATGCTGACAAAAAAAAGACCAAAGGGTATCTCTGACTGTCACAAGCCCTTAATAAGCCCGTCCAATCATTGAATGGGGCCCAATGAAATGATTGGATGGCTTCCCCGTCTGTCTACCTGTCTGCCCGGCTACCTGAGGGCAAGCTAGTCATCTGGTGGGAGAGATGCTTCAGAGGGAGGGTGTGATGAGGAAATGCAGGTAAAGTAATATGTTATGAAAAATATATGATACACTTATCCACATACTATATTAATAAATAATATTTTTTTATCTTCCAATCCTTCAAATACATTCTCTTTCTGCTTTTTCTGACTATGGTCTCATAGAAATTGTGTTTTTTTTCATACTGTAAGATAGAAAATATATCATCTGTATTTTTGTGTGCCGTAAAAGTTTGGATCTTTGCAAATAGTGTGTTAGACTTTCTCTAGCAAAGAACGTGGACGTGCTCCATAGCAGCCTGCTATTAGAAAGGGTTTCCAAGCTCCACAAGTCTGTGGCTGTAAAAGAAAGCAGGGAGAAGGGGGAGACAGAGAGTCAGAGAGAAAGACAGCCTGCGCTCCAGAGAGGAAGTGATGGAAAGGTCTCTTTAAAAGGCAAAAAGTCAAAGGAGGGAGAGGGGGTGGCAGATAAACGAGGGAGAATCCTGAAACAAAAAAGAAAGAGGAACGACAAAATCTTCAGAGGACCGAATTGCCATGGATTATGCAGAGGAACAAGGTGTGCTCCTTAAAGGCTAGTGGGGGAAATGTAGTCAGTTCAGAAAATAAATAAAGTGTGGAAAAAAAGGAAGGAGACACATGAACGCCTCACTGCAAGTCAAGGTTAATGCATTCATGACAGGGAGTAATTTGTCCTGCTTGTGACAGGGATCCATACTTTAATACTTGAATAAAACCATGCTAAACACAGTGCCGTCCACCTAGCATACCACTGTGACTGGGTAATCATTTTGACACTGGAGAATCTTTGAATGTTAATATTCCTGTAAATGGCTTTGTCACTGCAATAGGTAGGAAAAGGTATATGGAGTATACAATGCTGTAACACACCAATCGGCTTCTTGTTTGTGTTGTTTATTTGGTCTAAAAGAGGCCATATATATTCACCAACATCCGTGAAACAGATGTACAACTGAATTTAGTAATCACAATCCTACAACCACATTTGTGATCACATAGATTGGAGAATTGAAATTGAAAGAAATTGTATGTGACAGAATCATGAGATGAATAAGTGGCATGAGGAATCCTATATGTGTCGTCCTGCTGTACTTTGTGATGTCTCAGGAAGGTGCCCCCCTTCACTGGCATTTATCTCCGTGGGGTCTGCGCCTCCCCAAGGGCAATAAGGCATCCTGCATTGGACTGGATTGTCATCCATTCGGCCTGTTGACGGTCACCGTTGACCAGTCCCTCATACTTGACAAGCTTCCCTCTCAAAGGCCTTTGAGTATTCCCACGAGGGGACTGTTAGCCCCTGCAGAACAGCCTGTCCAAGAGAGGGAAAAAAATGGCATATGAGGGCTTTAGTGGGTCTGAGGTCACCTCTTCCCCATCCCCGCAACCCCCCCCCCCCCCCCTCCTGGGTGGGATGTGACTGCTGCACTCACATCCCACCTGTGGGTCCCACTAAGCAGCCCTGCTCCTTCTTGTTGGCACCAATATGAGCAGCTAAGGAAAGTGAAGCTAAGTATGTGGCACTAAGTTTCACGAAACTAAAAAACAAACTAGAGGGTGACATATGTCACCTTCTAGTTTGTTTTTTTAGTCTTGTTGACATATGATGTGTCCAACACTGCAGCTAGAACGGACAGCCAGCAGAATCACAAAGTCCAGAGTGTCTTGAGACAGATAAGGTGGGAAACCATCCCACTTAACTAGCATTAGCTGCTACATAATCCTCCACCTTAATTCACTGGGGATGCCAACCTGCACGGTGCTCCTCAAAAAGGATCAGGGTCCTGCTCAGCCTGGAATGGCAATCTCTTGCCTACATGTTTCCCCAACTCTCCACACCTGTGAGTCCATAGTGCATTATTGCTGAGGCATCCTTCTAGTGTTCTTCTTTGGTGTTTTCTGACCTTCCTCTCCAAGGCCCAAAGTGTCAACACTTCATATGCCAGGATTGGCCATAGAGAAGAATACCAGTCATGGGTGAGGGCTGCATGAAAAGTAGGACATTTTCATTGAAGCAAGATCACTTCAAGGTTCAAGGAATTTAAGATAATAAACACAATGGACATTTTTGTCATGATGAATTAATTAACGTCAGAGAGCTGGGACCCAGTGTTGCTTTGAAATTGTGTTTAGTTTTTTGCATGGAATAACTATGGTGACAATCATATTACACATATTAAAGTGATGGTTCGGAGTAAAATTCACCCTGAGGTAATTTCCACCAATAATCCAGCCAAATACCCCCTCAGATGCATTTTTAGCGACGGTCAATATTTATCAAGTTTAGGGTTATCACCCGAATGGCTTAGTACTGAAGTGAATGGTACAATGTGTACATCTCGTAAATTACCCCACTAATAATTAGGGTTGCACCGAATCCAGTATTCGGGTTCGGATTCGGCCGAATATCTGGCTTTTTTGAGGGGTTCGGGTTCTGCCAAACCTAGGCATTTTTTTCCACCAAACCCGAATCCTACGCTTTCACTGCGTGCGCCACGCTGGTCGACGTAATTATCTGTTTACAAAAAAAGTGGCGCATTGGAATGCAGTGGCTATAGCTGCGAGAAAGCAAAAATGGAAGCATTGGACAGAAAAAGTGTCGTTTGGCAGTTCTTTCAGATAAAAGAAGGCGATTGAAGTCGAGCTACATGTTCAATTTGCAATGCCGATTTGTCTCGTGGTGGCATTTTTTTCCCAGTGAAAATGAAATAAAACGAAAAATACACTGATGTTGACGTTGTTTACTTCATTAATGTGATTAGTGTTAATGGAGTAGGATTCGGTATTCGGGTTCGGATTCGGCAGAATCTTAACCAGTGGATTCGGTATTCGGAAGAGCCCTAAAAATCTGGATTCGGTGCATCCCTACTAATAATGCATGGATTGTTACCCAACTTCTGTAGTAGTACATATATGGTCTGTACTCACAAAACGAGGCATTTTAAAGTTTTTAAGTACACCGGGAGTTTATTTAAAAGAGCACTTTCCTGATAGCTTCAACTCTCTGTTGCTAAGGCTACCGCTGCGTCGACGTCACTTCCGTCTTTCCGGAAAAGTTCGTAAACATGTTTGATTAAACTCAAAAGATTTACGGTTGACTACTCCGTTGTGAAAAAGAACACGTCTGTACTTCATTCTGTCCGTATGTTTCTCTATCTGTTCTGTTTCTTTCTATGTGTGTGTCTAGTTTGGTACAAATCAAAGCCATTGACTTTGCATGGCGTATGATGATAATCTCTTGCTATCAACAGTAATTGTCTGTTTTAACATTGATTTCCCCAGTCTAAGTTCACAATAGGCATGCAGGCAGAAGCACGCAAAGTTAAACTTGTCACCTCTCTCTTTCTCTCCCTCACTCATAGAAAACTTCCATCTTCTCCTGGTTCTCCTCCTCATTCCTCTCTCCCATTCCAAGTTTTGGTCCTGCTCAACTGGTCGTCCTCTCATGTTCCCCGCATCAGTTCTTTCACAGTTCTGAATCTGTCAAACACGGAAGTGTTTTCCTTGGAGCGATTTCCTGGACATTAGTAACTTTCTCTTCTTTGTTCCCGTTTGTCCTCACTGTCACCTCACTGGGTTGGAGGCGTGGCAAACGTACAGATTTCATTGTATATAGAATTTAGCATTGTTATATTTGTGACTTTTCACCAATTCTCTTTCAATACATTCCTTACAATTGGAATGAACACATGGCATGGGATTATCATGTGTCTGCTTAATACTGAAATAATTACGATGAAATAAGACGTGAGTGATGCTGCTAATCGATAGGCCGTGCTATACAACAATGACACACAGCGCCAGGCGTGGCTCGTCCGGCCCTCTGCTCGAACCCACAGCCCACGTCCAGGGATGGGACACCCTCTACCTCTACCCTCTACTTCCTTCACCCTTATCAATCCTATCCTTCAGTATTTGTTCCCTGCATAATGCTAGCACCCACCACATCCCCTCACTGACAAGATACAGACAGAGAGATGTGTTTTCTCTTCCTTTCTTCCATCCTACGTTTTCCACCCCCCCCCCCCCCCCACACACACACACACACACACACACACTCCTCTATTTTTCTTTCCAGCTCCTTCCAGCTTTAGTT
>JAXIVH010000004.1:2756601-2769101 GCA_036785325.1 Urophycis tenuis
CAGGTAATACCAGCTCTGTTCCCGATTCTGTACGTTTGGCTGCAGAATCCTACAGAAAACACAACAAAGGGAAGGTGGTTCATCATGTTGCTGAGTTACCAATGGGAACCAGCACAGGGGGACAAAAATGGGCTTATGCTGATAGAAGGCAGCACTTAGCAGCCTCAGAACACTATGTTCTTTGCAGCCCATCTTCATGACACACAGCCGCATGCACACTGCAGGAGAAGGCTCAGCTCAGTGGCGTTTGTAAGTGTGGACAGTACTTGAATGCTGTCTCACATGCACTGTAACTCGTACCATGCAAATGGATGTCTGAAGGGAAAATTAAATAATTTGAATTTAAATGGTTTGAATACATTACTAAAGCGAAACAAAAACAAACATAGTATCTAATGTCTGGTAAGCTTTGTTCTGTTTAAAGCGAAAGGGTGTAAAGTGTGCAACGGTTTGTCTGGAGCATTAACGTGTGAGTGTTGGAGACAGTGGCATTGGGAACATCTATGTTACCCCGTGGATGAGTCAGAGCCGATGAAGAGCTCTACGGTAAAAAATTAGATTTACAGCTGACTTACCCTTACACAAAGTAACACAAAGAAAATGGTTCACAAAATTCATCAGTAGAATTCCAATTTGCCACAGACAAGAACGAGTGAGCTGTGAGAATGAACGGTACAATTTAAAAAATGATTGACTTAAATAATAATTTGGTTCTGTAACGTCGAAATACATCGATATTTTTGATCAGTTTGAAATGACAATACACAGATTCAGCAGTATATTGGTGTAACAAAGCCGCTGATCATGGTCATGTTGTCGGTTCATATTGAATACGGCGGTCAGCAACAGAAAATGCACCTTGGAGCCACGTGCCCTGTTATTACTGTGATCTTGTTGCAGCGGTTGAATAACATACCAATGGCCATGCAATCATCTCATATACAATGATGCTTCTGACCTTCATGGGCTCAATGGAATGCCTGTTTTATCTGCCCCTTCCAACTGTTTGCTCTCATCATTTCATTTGCTCTCGCAGAAGCATATCTGCCTTATCACTGGTCATAATGCAGTGCATAGTCTTTTATGTTTGAAGGACATTGAGACCCTCTCCATTCCTTATTATGTGTGTGTGTGTGTGTGTGTGTGTGTGTGTGCGCACACTGGTATCGGGCAATATATATATATATATATACTACAAACACATCTGGAAATGAGAAAAATAAGAAGAAGCGATCAATGCATTTCCAATCTATGCAGGGAAGCGCCCGGGTCACTAATCAGGGCTGAGAACCCCCATGCTGTATCAGGAGCATACCATCGTGGCCTAATGGATTCTGCTTCAGGAATGCCCCATCCACTTATCAGAGATACCACCACCTGCGGCTGCGAAAATGTGTTCTGCTGCAAAATGGAAATAGAAACGGCTTCCATCGTCCATGTGATCCGAAGAGCCTGGATGATTGACAGTGGAGGCATTCAGCTCTGTTTCCATGTTTCCGTGTGCTCATTGTTCCATTGATTTGAGGTAGCGCCAACATCACCCTTATGCAAATCTATGCTGTTGGGATTTACATGTTTTGTTAAAGTCAGATTTCACAAAAGAGCCACAGATTAAAACTGTTAAAAGTACCACCTTTTCATCAATCTCTACTCAAGTTTGTCAATCTGAAAGTAATCAGTCATCAATATAGTTACTGTTGCTCCTAACAGTATAATAACGACAAATGACAAACTAATCATTAACAAAACGTGTACATTATAAAGAAGTGCTCAGTGTACCAGCCTAGCTAGTGAACTGGACCGACTGTACCAACAGGCATACACACTAGAGGATGGATACCCAACCTGAGCCTGACAGGACCCATCAATACCCGTCGGGCCGGGACGGGTTTGGACAAATATTTAGAAATTATGCTCGGGTTCTGGTCGGGCTCGGTCACATCTGCGCAAGTGTAATTTTTTAATCTACCCGTGCATTAACTTGCGCATGTAGCGCTCATCTGTTTGTTGACATTTCCAAATGCCTTGCAGGTGCTTCATAAAGGTGGGCTTTCATAAACGCAGACGTAAATGTGTCATTAGTATGACAAAAGCTTGATACCTGTCGGGCTCGGGTCGGGTTCTGTTAATGTTCTGTCGGACGGGGGTTGGGCTCGAACAGAAAATCCCAGCCCGATCCGCATTCTAATACACACACACCTGTAGTGTGTAGATAGTGTTTTATATATGCAAGATTGAAATGCCTACTTGCTTTTGTATGTGTTTCTTAGTCCTTTTTGTAGAAGCCCACCAAAGACATCATTTGATGTTAATTCTTTGAGTGTAAACTTGCATCAGTAATACAGATTATGATGCTGACATAGGGAACACATCTATTCCAGCCCTCCTTTTCCATCCACCTGTCTGAGTATAATGTTATTCCTTCCACATGGATTGCCCTCGTCCCATTCCTCTCTTACTGTGTTTTATATTCCCTACCTCTCTAATGGTTTGAACTCATGTATATTTCTCTGGTGCCCTTCACGGCACACTGGTTCCCGCTCCCTAAATCCATGAAAACAGAATCTACACTGGACCTCCACCTGCAGCGGCACACAGCTGCCTGTGACCTGCTGCCTTATGGGCTGAAAACACACAACAACACAGAGGCCGCCACATCTGGCCAACCCACCAACACAGAGGCCGACACATCTGGCCAACCCACCAACACAGAGGCCGCCACATCTGGCCAACCCAACAACACAGAGGCCAACACATCTGGCCAACCCAACAACACAGAGGCCAACACATCTGGCCAACCCAGCGCAGTTAGTGCTCTGCAATCGCTCGCTTTGAATCGGGTTTCATCATCACAACTATGAATGACATAAAAATCTATGTTTTTTTGATGATTGTGAAAAAAGGGAAGGACGTCTGCATACATCACTATTTTCCCCTCCTTTACAACAAACACAACCCTAATGTGTACCGTTGGAGGACATTGGTCTGCAGTGATAAGGCCCAGAACACAACACACACACACTGCCTTTCATCCTCTCCATGATAGACATATCAGAAACAGAACGCCACCGCTGAGCTATATTTCACCACATTAATTACATAGAAATAAGGAGGCAGGGGAGACAGACAGAGCTTACATCCACACAGCTGAGCGGGTTTATGGACTTTACAACCTTCCATATTTCTCTCCACAGAGAGCCCGAATGGCCAGTGGTTGCCGGCTGCCAATTTGCATTCCCCATTAAAGCTCCACCTGGCTGGCAGCACACACTCACATGGCCTCCTGTCTCAGACACCATCCACAGAAACAAGATAACACACCAATCTTACTCTCTCCTCCTCCACAAAAAAGGGTCTGTATACTGAGCAACTGAACGTATTGCTTCACACACAGAGCCAGATCAGTTCAGAATACATGTTGTGATCTGTTGTAGTTTCGTAGCATGGCTGTATGAAGCTGGCTTCATACATGTAGGTACTGCATACCTGTGGATACTGACAGTGAACGGATGGTTGAACTCACTGGCACGGAGCATTTATGTCACTCATGCGCTGTGTCAATCGCTCTCTTTCTATTACTGCTAGTTTTGTCTCTTGCCTCAAAACACTCTCTCTTTCTCTCTCTCTCTCTTTCTCTCTCTCTCTCTCTCTCTCTCTCTCTCTCTCTCTCTCTCTCTCTCTCTCTCTCTCTCTCTCTCTCTCTCTGTCTGTGCTATCTCATGCTGTGTCCTTGTCTGGCCCATTCTCAGCTTCTCTTTTCTCTTCTAATCCACTCATCTATCCCTTCATCTCTTTACCTTTCTTTCTCCCTTTGCTTGCTGCATCGTCTTATCAATCATTTCTCTTATTCTCTCATTCTCTCTCGTCCTCTCCTCTGTGATGCGCTATCAGGGCTGGCCCAGCAGGTAGAGCGATGGAGGATCTGACTTTCTCCCTCCCCTCTGATAACAGAGAGGTCTGAGTCACTGCAAGCCATATCTGCTCCAATCCCTGCTAAATTGGCCTCAGTGGTTCCCAAGGGGCAAGAGGGATTGGTAAATAGACAGAAAGACGGATGGTAGGTGGGCTGCACTGACCTGAGCGACGGCATGCTCTGCCTGACTGGTGGACTGACTGCTGGCAGCGTGCTGTTCTTTCTTCCTCACAACACAGTTCAATTAAACAACCACATGTACGTGACATATTCCCAAGACAAATGTGTTCTGGTTCCTTCTTCATTTTAAATGTTTAACATGTTTTGGTAAAACTTTACAAACAGGGTAGAAAAATTAACCACACATTTACATTAGGTAATGCAATAATAAACATCACTAAATGTTTTTTTAGAATAGGGGGTAGGTTTAATAGGTTAGGGTTTTAGATCATCTATATATAAATACCTTAGTTAACACTATTGGTTAACATGAACACCATGATTAAATGATGACTTAGGTTGAAAAAGGATGAGTAGAAGTGACAGACTGGAATGATGTGGTGTTGGTTCCTAATGTGTCTGATAACAATGAACATATTTTCTGGCAGCACAATGGAGAGGGAACCAGAGGGAAGGGTGGGGCGGAGATAATCAGGTGAATAGAGTGTGACATGCAGAAATATAAAACATTTACAAAGCGTATAATCACAATTGGAGCTACAAACAAAGTGATCTAGTAGTTAAGTGAACAATAACCCATATATAATAAATATATGTGGGTTGTATATATATATATATATATATATATATATATATATATATATATATATATATATGTTGCTATAGTATATAGAGCAACATATTGCAGAAAATCAATGGAATAGAAAAACAAAGCTTCCATCGAGGGTAACGAGGATAACCTACCCAAATCCCAGACCACATGAATCAGAAGAAAAGCCAAAAGTTACAAATGGAGAAATGTTTGCAGTGAAATGTATTGGTTAGCATGCATTGACCAGGTCCCAGTTGGGGAGAACACTGCATCATTCCTCTCTTTCCTCCATGCCACGGTCCACTCCTTTCATGACATGGCACAGAGAGAGAGAGAGAGAGAGAGAGAGAGAGAGAGAGAGAGAGAGAGAGAGAGAGAGAGAGAGAGAGAGCAGAGAGGGAAACTGAGATACTGCGATGTTAGTGGGCTACGTGGTTGATAAAAAAACGATATGAACTAAGATTTGTATAGAAAGTGCATGTCACTTTGTGACAGCCAAGCCCTTAAGCATATTATTAAGCACAACAATGAGGCTGATCACTCTGTAATGGCATTTTAATTATTCTGGCCATGAAACGAGACGTATCCATAATTAAAGAAATGAGCACAGTACACTTAGTGGATGTCGTATTGAATGTTTTTCCTACCGTACAATTTTCTCTTCATTTGAAGATATGCAAATACCCCCTCATAAAAGCATGTCAATCACTTCAAATTAATCAAATTCACATTTTTCCCCTTCACATTATAGGATTATATAGGCCCTTAAATTATTCGACATTTCTCTAAATTAAATTATGAAGAAAAGCAATTTAGCTTTTTAGTTGGACATACAAATGACTGAATCAAATGATTGAGTGAGTAAGTAGTAATAAAAGTCCCAAATCTTTATGTATTGCCATTTTGGAAGGGTGGCAGAATTCTGTAATCAAGTTTGTGTTAGCCACTTCTCATTTATCTGCCTGTATCACTTGCAAAAATTGGTTAATTCGAAATGACCCCGGATTGTGTAATGGAAATTAGGAATGCACATGCAAACTTTAAAGCTCAACTTTGCATTTACCTGTTAATGAATATGCCTAATTGTTACATATTACAGTTAATTACAGTTCATTTATTTTAAAAAGGGTGTTGTTGTGGTTCTAGCACCTGAAGTACTTGAAGTTGGAGCTTAAATGAGGTTATGCTCAGATCTTTAATAAACCTTTTGTGATTGGGATCATAATGGCTGTGTCATTAACCTGATTAATCTGAATGTCAAAGGTAGTGGAGGCTTTGACATGTGTGGGAAATGTGATTCTACATGGTGGTATATGGGTACAAGTACAGAGAACATGTGAGTCACTGCATTGTAATTATCCTGGGGAAGGCATATAAGATGTGGGAAGGTGATGGAAGTACACTGCCAATTAGACCATCATTGCATCTCATTTTTAGCACATGTGGGTAGGAAAAAGAACATCTTAAAAAAAGGTTGGGGAAAACTATTCAGGTGACATTTGTTAGTGTTTTAGATAATTGATTCTCCAATGTGCACATTTAAAGTTTTTTTTTTGTCTTCTGTCATTTCCATGAATCATAGGAAACAACCATTTTATCAGATGTTCCGTCTGAAAACAAAACAAGACCAGAAAAAGCTACTTGATGAATCTTTTGCTGCTACAGCCCACTATGTAATCTATCTAATCAGCAATGCAATTCGTCATTATGCATACAATCTGAATGATGAGATGAACAAAAGCTTTAAGTACAAACCAGTGATGAGCTCCCCTGGGTCCGACCGAAGGCAAGTGTTTTGCTCAAAGGCACTTCAATCAAATGCAAAAATACACAAGTGCATGGGATCTATTGTTGTAGGATTCACCCTTCATTATTTGTCTTCAGACTTTTTTCAGGCTGATTTTTGTTGTGTCCCATGTTACTTTCAGATGAAGCTGTTAATGTCCCTCCACACTATGCAGGTATAGATGGCAAAACACTGTTCAAGGTGGCAGATTCACTTACAGCTTCTTGAGCTCTATGAACGTCTCCCATGGGCCTCGACATTCAAACACTACATACAGTCTTGCTTCCCATTGCAGCTTCCAAAACCGGATTTATGAAGCAATAAAAGCCCCTATCTCTAACACACACAAACACACACTCACACACACACACACACACACACACACACATACACACACACACACACACACACACACACACAGACACACACACACACACACACACACACACACACACACACACACACACACAAACACACACACACAAACACACACACACACACACACACAAACACACACACACACACACACACACACACACGTGGTCCGCCAAGCACAGGCTTTGCATATCGTTGACTCTCTTTTACACACAAGAAGCAGATGTTCTCTGTGATATTACATCTGTTTCTGTAACACACTGACACACACACACACACACACACACACACACACACACACACACACACACACACTGGAAACAGGCTAGCAATCTGAGTCCAAGACTGAACAAATCCATGTTACTGACTATGAGCAGAGAATAATGGAAAACATTGAAATGCAGAGACCAGAGACAGAAACAGAGAGGGCAAGCAGAGAGAGAGAGAGAGAGAGAGAGAGAGAGAGAGAGAGAGAGAGAGAGAGAGAGAGAGAGACAGACAGACAGAGACCCTGAGACAGAGAGAGAGAGGCAGAGAGAGAGAGAGAGAGATAAAAAGAGAATGAAAACAAATGGAGGGGAGAAAGAGAGAGAGGTCAAAAGAACATGAGAGGAAAGAAAGAAAGTCCAAGAGGGAGGAGGGAGTGTGTGTGTGAGTCTGTTCCATTTCATTTCAAGGGCTTTTTGCATGGGTGGCTTAATTATTCTTTAGTTCTCTGTCGGAAATTAACAGAGGGTTAGAGAAAGACTCCTGGACTGCCTGGCTGGCTGGCTGAGTGAATACATGAATGGATGGGAGAATGTAGTGAAGGATAGATGGGTTGATGGATGGATGAAAAGGCGATTTGCCCTTGAGTATATATATATATATATATATATATATATATATATATATATATATATATATATATATATATATATATATATATATATACAGTATAATGCAGATTAAATTGCATCAATTGTCAATTCAGTGTGGGCAAAATACATAATCTTTATATTGCATTACATATCACACATGGAATCTGCTTGACATTTTCCCACCAACGACTGTCTCTGGTAGCACTTACTTTCAATTACATCACACAGCCACACAAGCAATGCTACTATAAATGTGCTCATATTGTGCGGAAAAAAACGTAAGACAACACAGAAATGTGTTCCTAACAAATTGATACGATGACACTTTGACATTTAAAGAAAAGTAACATTGCTTATCGCATGTTAATTACTTACCATGACATTTCTTCTCAACATGTTCACAGTTGTACTCTGGCTTGGAAACGAAAGCTTGGAAATATCCAAAGCATCGTTCTATTATAGCGTTAATTTTTCAAAAACGAATTTATTTGAATAGTGTTTAAATGTTTAATTAAAATCTTCATTATTGATGAAAGAAAGTTCTTCTTCAAAGCCTCATGCTAACGTTGGCATACGTTGGGTATAAATAAACCTTTTTTTTGTGAGCTAAACACTTGGGTCCTTACACCTGACTGCTCACTGACAACTCACAGACATGCACTCACAAACACACACCCATTTACACCACTTTCTCTCTGTCTCTGTCTCTGTCTCTCCCTTTCTCTCTCTCTCTCTCTCTCTCTCTCTCTCTCTCTCTCTCTCTCTCTCTCTCTCTCTCTCTCTTGCTCTAGCTCTCTCCCTCTCTCTCGGTCTCTCCCTCTCACTCTCTCTCTCTTTCTCTCTCTCACCCCACCCGACAACCAACCTCTACATTTTTTCTTTAACTTCAAAATGGCCCTTTTATCAAGCTGTCACAAAGCCATCCCACCATGGCTAAGACACAAAGAGAGAAAGAGAGAGGTGCATAAGAGAGAGAGAGAGAGAGAGAGAGAGAGAGAGAGAGAGAGAGAGAGAGAGAGAGAGAGACAGATAGAGCCATAGAGAGAGAGAGAGGTGGGTACACACAAAATGACACAGGGAATGAGCAGGAGCAGAAACGTGTGACAGAGACTCCTCGCCCACGCAGAACCTTGCTCTCTCTTCCCCGGCAACTCTCACACCGCCGCCATGGTTGACTGACACTACTACCACATTCAACTTTACAAAGAAATATATAAATAAGAAATATCAGACCTTTTTTTCCCTACCTTTATTCACTTGTTGAAAGGCTTTTAGGGTCTTTGTAGACTTTAGTAAAAGGGCTTGAGCGGAGCAGAGGTGTGCATAGAGCCTCCCAACAGAGAGAGACAGAGAGAGAGGGAGACAGAGAGACACAGAGAGAGAGAGAGAGAGAGAGAGAGAGAGAGAGGAGAGGAGAGAGAGAGAGAGAGAGACAGAGAGAGAGAGAGAGAGGAGAGAGAGAGAGAGAGAGAGAGAGAGAGAGAGAGGAGAGAGAAAGACATAGAGAGAGCCAGGGAGAGAGAGAGAGAGATGGGGAAAACACTGTATGGTTACAATTGGCTCCGTCTCGACTGAAAACAGAGCTGTGTGAACTGTCGCAGCTTCTAGCGTTCAACGTGGCGACGGGATGGCGTGTGGGAAGTAAAGCATTGTGTGGAGAGACACCCCGGAGACACTGTGTTTGATTGTAACCATACAGGGTGTTCTTCCATCTTTGATTAGGAACAAGGACTTTTTTACTTTGACTTCTGTGTGAGTTTGGGTGAGAAGGTCATTGACTTCTAGATGATCTTCATTTTGTGAAGCGCAGGATAACGTAGTTACACATAGTTAGTTAATGCACCGCTAACACTGTGTGTGTAAATCTATTCATGAGTCCCACTTACTGAAGGTGAAATGTCCATCTTTCATCTTGATGAGTTGTTACGTTTACCATAGAGCTGACTGTGCCGGGAGATCATAGCATTCAACAATATGTTACCAATATGTATAAAAAACATTGGGAGGGAATATAATATGATATTGGATTTGCATCTCTTCAAAGCACTTTTGTCTGCTAAAAACTATTTTCATGAGACATTTTGAGACTCCTAAAGGAAATCTAAGGCTGGCAATCAAAGCTTCCCTTCAATATCTGAATACATGCAGATAATAGTGCTGCTGGCCCAAGACGTTTTGTTGTCCCAGGGAAAAGCTGTGACAACAAAACGTCAATACGAATAAGTCATGAGCAGGTCCCTTATATATGGTGCTTGAGTTCACACTGGAAAGAGTATGAGACTTGTTTTACGAGAATTAACGAACATCATCCTGTTGACTTAGAATGGCGGCGGGTTGCACTGCATTTGACCTCACAGGCTGCCTAAAGGCCATAAGCAAAATTCATTCAAAAACATGCAGCCATAGCTACAGCTAGTGTAGAACACATTTCAGGTGACCGTCTAGATGTAAGTATAGCTCAGTCCATTGTACCATAACGCATTACGAGGGACTAAATAGATCTAGGTGTAGCTCAGTTCATCCTGTGATGAACCATTAGGTGAATTGGTCTGTGACTGGATGTGCTGTGGATCCAATGGAGAGGAGCTGGTTTGTAGAATCCAGTCACATTGTGGGAAGAGAGAAGAGGAGCGGTCCAACAATGGATCCCTGTGGCACACAGGTTTTAACCTGACACCTCACCCCTCAAAAAATCCACCTGAGGCGTAGGACTTCTGAGGGAGGTCACACACGGGATGCGGTGTCCACTGGCACACGTCGTTCTACACATGAAACCACTCACACGAGTGTCGCCACGCAGGGCCTGGCGATAACTTCCAGCTCTGCTCAAAGCCTTGGCGCACCATGCAGCACCCTCCATTGCAACCCATTATTTTTTAAAACAGAACAAAACCTAAAATCAAATCTTCCGACTGCTATTCTCTCTGCTACGTGGCACTGGGCTCCGTGGCTTGTCCTGGTGTGTGCCCCGCTGTGGAGTCGACCACCCTTGTGCATTGTCCCGGAGCAGACTGGAAGACGCACACAGATGTGTCAGGATTACTGAGGACTTCTGGCCATCTGCTTAGCGTCCACGTTAGTGAGCAGCAAGAGAAGTCACAGAGGAGCGACTGCTGTTGGAAAACCCAACAAGCCCCACTGAAGTCACGCTTTTTGTTTTGGAACAAAAAATGGTATGAGGGAGTCTGTCTTGGATTCAGCATCTGTGATGGGTTGTTTGATGGGTTTCTCCAGCAGTAAGGTTACCTGAAACTGCGTCAGTGTGGTGTGGAGGGTGCCTGTCATGAGTGATGTGTCTGTGGAAATGACAGCTGGGGAGACGTGCTGTAGGACCTTTGAGGAGGAGAGGAGTAACTTGGAGATGTCTGTGTCTGGGATGGGGGAGGATGCAGAGGGGTGTGATGCTTGCCTGAGGATGGTGTGTGTGTGTATGAGAGAGAGAGAGAGAGAGTGCTGCAGTTTACACTGCTGTCTGTTAACTTCCTCTTGTCGTTCACATCATGGAAGATACTGATTGATCTAAAGCTAGTGGGATTTGTTAATTATTTTTGAAAGTATGGCTTTATTGCTATTGCTGTATGAATGAGGCTTTGCTGAAGATTGTGCACACCACACACATCTTCCTCGATAGTCACCCACACGATCCCATGCTGTGACCTTCCTGAGCTGCGATTCTGTTTCAAAAGGGCTGTGATCTGCTTCGCAAGCCAAGTGACTCATCAATAGCTCACACTTTATTGATTAATGCTCTTGCTCAAACACATGTTTGGGTCGTAAGTCAGTCAGTCAGGCTTACTTTCTCCAGCCCCACCCAGCTGCACTCTGCATGCACTAATGTATATTAGGCAATCTTTCAATAGGCAGCGATTCAAAATCAGCAAACACATTCTAAAAATGAATATTTTAGTTTAAAGGGTGCAGTGTACTATATGACTTGGGCACCATTGTCAATTATCCATTTCCTCCCAATGTAACACTGAGACAGTGAGAAGATGCTGGCAATTACAATAAGATACAACAATTGTGGGTGACTTGACCAACACTGTCAGCAAAATGTCAATATTCAGATTTATTCACCACTTTTTCTCATGGTAGACAAACAGTGCTTTGTATCTTGTATCTGTTGATACAGATACGAATGAAAGGTTCTTAATCATAATTCGTGTTAATCTTACAATCTGCCAAGGTTTATCACTGTGTCTTAAGACATAGCATCCCCTTTTAATCAATATGCATATATTTAAGGAGGTATTGGCTGTCTTCCTAAATTGAAGCAGGCCTGCCTTTGTCCGGACAGAATATGAGAGGCACAGCACAATATGAACCATATCTTCTGGGGGAAGAGAGAAGTAGTGAAGAGTAACATCATCAGTATGACTATGGAAACGGTAACTGTAGTCAGAGAAACCGATGATACATCCCAGTGAGGATGCGTCGAGCAGTAAGAGAAGATAACCTAGAACTGAGCCTTGTGGCATACCGCTTTTTCGAATGATGTCTCACGGACAGAACAACCCCCCCGGACAGAGGTAGTAAAGTCACTGTTACAGAGGTTGCCGAGTAGTCAATGATGACGTATCAGCCTCGGCAACTGCAAGTCTTCCACAGTGGTCACTGGTCAGTAAGGTGAGGTCCGGTCCAAGGCCAGAAAAGGCTGCTTGTTGCTCGGTAGGAGAACGAGGGTAATTTGACTTGTTGATTTGAGTAATGTGTTTCTAGACGAGGAGTTCCCTGAGCTGGCCTCATATGATGGGGAATGTGCTGGCCATGAGTAATTAATGGGGAGCAAGTGGT
>JAXIVH010000004.1:2774101-2776601 GCA_036785325.1 Urophycis tenuis
TGGATTTGCAGACACAATGAGCAATTACTTGGCATTTCTCCACCTCTGGTGATAGCAGAAGGCGTCACATCTTACAAACAGCTAGCATGCGCGAGCATCCTTTGGGCCATAGATAACAGATGTGTGTGTAGCTAATGAGGCTGTCTGAACTCAACACATACGCAGGGTATTTGCAGTAAGTGAGGCACTGAGTGACCGTCTAGTGGATGGAATATTAAATCAAGAGATTCTTGTTAATAGGGTCGTGCTGAAGCCATATTTACTCAAAGCAACCACTTGGGCTGCTGTAGAGCTATTGAGGTGTCTGGAAATAAAGGAAACATAAACACGCAGCGCAACAAACACAATGAATATGAAAGATCGTCCACTTAAGGATTATGCACTGCAGTGATTTGAAATCAGAATAAACATGGCTAGATAACCCAGCAATGCACAATTTCAAAGACACCATTTGATGAGCCATGATGCATGTAACCAACATGGATGCCTCCATCCATATCCTACAGTGGAGATTCCTTGAAACATAAAGGTGACTTTCATGCTGAAGGTTGGAAACCATAAACTGTGAGTGACATCATGATGGATCGCCATTTGGAGGGATTAGGGAGGTGGAAGTAGAGCATGATGTAGGAATAACTGGAGGGTTTAACAAGGTGTTAATGAGTTGTCTTCACTTGCACATTACAGGGAAGAGGGGTGGAGGAGGAGGAGGAGGAGGAGGAGGAGGAAGGGTCATTGTAATGAGGACGTGTGTGTGTGTGTGTGTGTGTGTGTGTGTGTGTGTGTGTGTGTGTGTGTCTCTGTGTGTGTGCGTGTGTGTGTGTGTGTGTGTGTGTGTGTGTGTGTGTGTGTGTGTGTGTGTGTGTGTGTCTGTGTGTGTGTGTGTGTGTGTGTGTGTGTGTGTGTGTGTGTGTGTTTGTCGTCAATGGGACTTTCATCAGCTGCAGGTCATGGGGACTTGACACAATAATGTGGACGCAACGAGAAGTGGATCTGAGCCGGGGTTGATCCTAATGCAGGGTGGCCTTAATGAGCTGTCTCAATTAGCAAGGAAGGTGCCCCCCCCCCCCGGATAACATGCCCCCCGAATAACATGCTGTTGATGTTTTCTGATGGTGCTGGAATCCTGGGGGTCCATGGAGATAGAGCAGGGATAGTGTACGTGGAGAGAGGGGTACAGAGTGACAATGAAATATTGTGTGTCTGTCCGTATGTGTGCGTGTGCGTGTGTGTGTATGTGTGCGTGTGTGTGTGTGTGTGGGTGTGTGAACATGCGTGTGTGTGTGGGGGCATGTGTGTGTGTGTGTGTGTGTGTGTGGGTGTGTGTACGTGCGTGTGTGTGTGTGTTCATGCACATGTGTGTGTGTGTGTGTGTGTACGTGTGTGTGTGTGTGTGTGTGGGCGTGTGTTTGGGTGTGTGTACGTGCGTGTGTGTGTGTGTTCATGCACATGTGTGTGTCTGTGCATGTGTGTGTGTGTGTGTGTGTTTGTGCGCCCGCCTTTGAATGAATGAAAACCCTGAAATGAAAAGCGTGGGGTCATCATGAAGGGCATTCAAATGACACAACTGGCTCAAACTCAAGAAAAATGTGAACTAGCACTTGAAAACACAGATTCTCAGTCAAAACAACAACACCCACACAACAACCACACAACAACACACACACACGCACACACACACACACACACATACACACACACACACACACACACACACACACACACACACACACACAAAGCTCCTTTGTGCAGGTACTTGGTTTGTAATTGAAATGGCATGGTGTGCATCACAGCTGCAGGGTTGTCCTGGTATAGTTGTTATCCCTGCTAATGAAAGCTGGCCTCCTGTCCGAAGGTCAAGGAGGTGAGGAGATCTTTGGCTTGTTGGCCACTACTAGAGTCAGTAAGCATTATTTTCCAAATTTTAACCAGAGGCCAACTCCGGTAGTCAGAGACCATCTGTGGTAACGGTTGGTTACAGCAATCGCAGTTTCTGACTCACACACATTGGGGCCAAGCGATATCATTTGGCATGAGGGAACACATCCTTACACATATGTAAGTATTAAGGTTAACCCCCTGCCTCTCTTAGTGACCCTAATCAACACTAGTCAACACAATCATTACACAATCACTCCACAATCATTGCACAAAACAATCACAACACAATCAACACACAATCACCAACACAATCACTACACAGCCAATCATTTGAAGGCCAAACTGGCAGAAATCCTATTGGTCAAAGCGGAGAGCCACAGTAACCTTTTGTTCCCAATGTGTGAAACTCCTCTACATAGTCCACCTGTCCAGATACTCATCCATATATCTAGGAAGTGTTAGAGCCATTCAAAGTGAAAATTCAAACTCCCGACTCATTAATTGATTCATGTGTCTTCAGTTCAGAAATACTAACATGTTTGTATAAAAAAGTGAACAATCTAGTAGTTCATTACTCTTTAATACTCCTGCCACTGGCAATACTAAAGGCACTGTTAGC